>JAJJWX010005036.1:1200000-1800000 GCA_023529315.1 Papaver bracteatum | reverse complement strand
GTTTTCCATTATCTGACACCAATTGCGCTGGAATTCCGAATCTGCAAATGATATTTTCAAATATAAATGTGAAAATGTCCTTATCACGAATATGTTGTACTGCCTTAACTTCCTCCCATTTTGTGAAGTAATCTGTTGCAACAATTAAGTATCTCTTTTGCCCTGTTCCTGGTACAAATGGTCCCACAATATCTAAACCCCACTTTCCAAATGGCCAAACATTTTTTGAAGATGTTAATGTTTCACCTGGTGCATGTATTCTTTTCGCAAATCGCTGACATTCCTCGTAACTTCTTGATAAATTCTTTGCATCTTCATGCATATATGGCCAATAATAAACTTGCATTTTAGTTCTGTATGCTAAAGATCTGCCGCCGCTGTGATTACCAACATCCCCACTATGTAGCATTTTTGATATTTGCTTTCCTTCTTCTTGTGTCAAACATCTGAGGGAAGGCCCATTTAAAGATTTTCGATATAATACCCCATCTCTTAACTCATAATTTGTTGCTCTACTTTTTAATTTATGTGCTTCCAATATGTTCTTTGGTATCTCCCCCCTTGCTAGATATGCGTGAATTTCCGCACGCCAATCTGCGATAATTCGGCTTGATTCTTTGCCATTATTTTCTACTACCATTGCTTCAGCTTCCTCTTCTTCTTCTTCTTTATTAATTGATGGTGCTATGAGTGTTTGTATTTTTATATTTCTCGCAGTCGGATCTACCATCATACTTGATATAAACGCAAAAGCATCTGCAAGCCTATTATCTCTTCTTGAAATATGCCTCCATTTGAGTTTTGGAATTTTCGCAGATAATTCTTCAACAAGTTTCTTATATTTTTTCAAAGATATATCATTAGTTGCATATTCCCCTTCAATTTGGCAAATAATAAATTGTGAATCACTTGTAACTCTTGCATTCTCCACCTTCATTTCTATCGCAAATCTTAAAGCATGTACTACAACCTCGTATTCTGTCTCATTATTGGTAGATTCGAATTCTAGTCGAAATGCAAATGCCATTTTTGCACCTTCTGGCGAAATAAAACGACTCCCACTCTATTTCCTTCTCCATTGGATGATCCATCTACTAATATCTCCCACCTATTTGGTTCTGTTAAAAGATCTCTAGGATCCCCATATTCTTATTCTATATCCATCATGTCTTTTACAGCTTCATCATCCTCCAAAGGAAATTCTGCGAGAAATTCTGCGACAATTTGAGATTTTGGCGAAGATAAAATTGCATATTGGATCTCAAAATGCCCCACTTGTGCATTCCATCTTTCGACTCTGCCTGATCTTTTTGAATTTTTCATTACCGACTCGATTGGTACTTTTGTTAGTACTTTGATTTTATGCACTTGGAAATATATGCGAAGTTTAGAAGCTGCATAAACTAATGCCAGAATTAGCTTTTCAATCTTCGAATAATTTTTCTCTGCAGCATTGAATGTTTTGCTGATGTAGTAAATAGGTTTTTCAACTCCTGCGTCATTTCACAAAAATACTGCGCTTAAAGCATGTGGAGTTGTCGCAAGATATATCAGCAATTCTTCTCCTGGTTCAGCCTTCTGTAATATGGATATATTCATCAAATATTCCTTAAATCCTTGAAAAGCTTTCTCACATTCGTCTGTCCATTTAAATTTTGTTCCATTCTTTAGTATGTTGAAGAAATGCTTGCATTTATCTGATGACCGCGAAATAAATCTTCCTAGTGAGGCTAAAAGTCCATTCAATTTTTGCACATCTTTTACTTATTGCTTTGAGTTGGCATATCTCGAATCGCTTGCACCTTTTCAGGGTCAACTTGTATTCCTTCTCTTGATACAATATATCCCAAGAATTTCCCAGATGATACTCCGAAAGTACATTTCTCAGGATTTACTTTGATATTAAAAAGTCGCATCTGATCAAAAATTTCCCTTAGGTCATGCACATGATTTTTAGCTTCTTTGATTTTTACCAACATATCATCCACATATACCTCTAAAGTTTTATGTATCCATTTTGCGAACACTTTTTCCACCATTCTTTGGTATGTTGCTCCTGCATTTCGTAACCCAAAAGGCATCTTTGTGTAGCAATATAATCCTATGGGAGCAAAGAATGCAGTGTGTTCTTGATCTTCTTCTCGCAATGGATTTGATTATAGCCCTTGTATCCATCTAACGAAGATATTCGATCATTTCTCGCTGCAGATTCCACCATCTCATGGGATATCCGTAAGGGAAAACTATCTTTGGGACATGCTTTATTTAAATCAGTAAAATCAATGCAAATTCTTATCCCCTTGTTTTTCTTGGGAACTACTACCATATTGGCGATCCATTCTGGATATTTCGCTTGCCTTATAATTCCTGCATCAAGCATCTTTTGCAATTCTTCTTCTATCTTGGCATGATAAGTAGTTGCAATCTTTCTTATTCTTTGTTTGACTGGTCTCATATTTTTGTTAATCTCCAATCTATGGCACGCAACATATGGATCTATTCTAGGCATCTCATCCATATTCCATGCAAAAATATCTCTGTATTCTCGCAGAAGGTTTACAGTTTGCTCTTCTTCCTCCACGTCCATCTTAGTTCCAATTTTCAGCATCTTTGGGTCTTCTTCACTTCCAACATTCACTTCTTTTGTGGGTTCTGCTGCAGTATAAATAGCTTCATGTTCTCCAATTGGTGTGGGTGCTTTTATTATCTTCGCTGGTTCATCATTTTCTTGCGATATATCGCCAAATATTCCTTTTCCTTCTTCTGATTTTATCATGTAAATCTTGAATTCTTCTTCTTTCTTTTCTTTTCTTCTCAATTTTCTGCGTTGTTTTCGCAACTGAATTTCATTTTCACAATTCCTTACTTCATTTTGGAAACATAACGCTGCATAATCTGCATCTCCTCTAATTTCGCCAATTCCACTAGGCATAGGGAACTTTAAACACTGATGTAGAGTTGATGATACAGCCTTGATTGCGTGTATCCATGGTCTTCCCAACAGCATGTTATAAGGTGATTTCACATCCACCACGCACAAAGTGACCTGCGTCTCTATTTTCCCCAACGGAATTCGCACTACAATTTCACCTTTAGGTTTTGTTAAAGATTTTCCAAATCCATGAATATGATATGTTGGACTAAGCATTTCTTCATCTTTGTATCCCATTTTCTTAAATGTGTGGTAAAACATTATATCCACAGAACTTCCTGCGTCCACCAGAGTCCTATTCACATCCCACTCTTCTGTAGATCTTATTGATTTCTCTTTTCTTGTTGGTACAATAGACACTGTGATCACCAATGGAGATGTATGACTTAAATTCTCTTTCGGAATTTCTGCTGCCGTGAATGTGATCTTCTGCTTTTCCCAATATTTTAGCGGTGATGCCTCATCTACCGTCATGATTTTCTTTCCTTCAAAATCTCGCTTGTGTATCCTTCCTCTAATATCTTCATGGAAATTATCTATCATCATCTTTGTTATTACATCACACTCCAATTTCTTTTGATTATCTTTGACTTCAATCATCTTTTCTTCCATCCAATTTCTTGATATTCTTCTAATTCTTGAATAATTTCTTTCTTTTACCTAAATTTTACTATGATTTTCAACTCTTCAATCCCTGTTTCTGGGCGCCAAAATATAGTTTCAGGAATTCCCACACTACACCCTATTCAAGAATTTATCAATATTTATGACATAATTTGAAGATTAAAGACACTTTTTTATTAATTTGATCTTCAGGAATTACAGAAATCAAGAATACAGAACACTTGATAAAAGATTTTCTCTCTCCTAAAAACTTTCCTAGCACTCCAAAAATTCCTCTCCTTACTATGGAACTATTCATCTCCTTTATATAGGTATTTACATAATGGATTATAGCTCATGACAGCTCATTTACAGCTAAGATCCCCTTCAATTTCGGATCTGAGTAACTGCGATACATCGCAGTTAGTACCGCCTTTATCTTTCGCAGGTTTTATTGATATATCGCAGACATGTCACACTTTCTTCGTGTTTCCGTCGTTTTCAATCATTACGTCATTGTTTAAGTCATCTTTGGATGTCTCGCAGAATATCATTGATGTATCGCAGATCAGTCGTTTATTATCGATGTATCACAGTACTGTTGTTTACTTCGCAGGAATATTGTTGTGACAATATTCTGATCCTACACTCATTATTCTGTTGTGATTGTGCATTTCTGGTCTGGTTGTCCTTCCTTGGAACTTTTGGAGGGTGAGACGTTGGAGAAGCGTTTTTGTGTTGCTGTTCTTCGGCTTTTCTCTTGCTTCCTTCAGGAACATTCATGGAAGCTTCAACATTGTACTTCTTGTTGATTAGGCGCCGAGCACTGCTGCTTCGAGTGTCTTTCGATTCCTCCATTTTGACAGTTTTCGTTCTTTCTAGCAAGGTAGGAGCAGTAGTTGACGATCGCTTGGCTGCTTCATGAAGTTCCGAAAAGGTCCGGAAGAGGATATTATCCAACAAAGCTCTGTAAACAGGGATCATCCCATTGATGCACAAGTCCACCAGTTGTTGTTCAGTAACATTTGGATCATGACAATCCAGATCTTGGATCCCGAACCTCTTCACGTAATTGTTGGGATTTTCAGTAGTCTTCTGAGCCATCCTCCCCAAATCAGAAATAGTAATTTGCTTAGAAACAAAGAAGTATTTCCTGTAGAAAGCATTAATCATTTCTCCTCAATTAGCAATGCTTCCTGGTGCGATGTTATTATACCAAGTGTATGCACGACACATTAGGTATTTTGAAAACTACGTCAAGCGGACAACATGGTTGTGTTCATGTTCTCCTAATACTTCCAGAAATAGACAAACGTTTTCTCGAGCATTACTCATTCCATTGTAGAGTGTGAACGTTGGAGAGGTGTAGCCTTTTGGGAGAGGGATACTCTGCGTGGATGTAGGATACGTAGGTTTATGAAGGTGCACGGTCATTGTATGACCCCTTCCTCGATTATCCATAAAGCGCTCCAAGTCTTCACGGGTGATGAAGCCGGCGGGTTGAGACTCTGTGGCTTTGCGGGTTTCATCGTCATCAGGAATAGGAATAACTTCGGGGTCCGTTGGAGATGTTTCCTTGTCTTTCCCCTTCTCTTGAGTTTTGTCTGATATCTTGTCAGTGAGAGTTTTGAGATAGTTGAATAGTTCCTTCTGAGTAGCAGCCATGTCAGTTTGATTCTTGGCGAGAACTTCCTGGACCTTCATGAGATCGCCTATGGTAGGAGGATTTTCTATGATTTCTTCTGGATGCCGCCCGAAAATAGGATGATCTTCAACATTGGTGTGAGGAGGAGTAATATCACCACCATCGTTAGAAACGGGAATTATTTCCAAAATCCCACCAGTGTTGTTGCTGGTACTAGCGTGGTTGGTGTTGGGATATGTAACTGCTCCTGAACTAAGATCGACCATCTTTGCGAAAATGAAGGATTGAAACCGAGATATTAATCTCCCACTGTGGTCGCCAATCTATGGATGGGGAAAAACGCGTCGCCGGTTTTTCGGGAAAGTGGAGAGTCGAGCGAGTTGTCAAGACTCCTCAGCTGGGCAAGATGTTAATCCTCACACAGATGCACCGCTGCAAAGGGGGTGCTTAGATTCGGTAAATTAATCTGTATGACTCTGGCCTAAACCAAGGCAATGGCCTTTCCAGAGTTAATTCGGTCGCAAAGAGGGAGATGGGTTGATCTGTAGGAGGGAAGATGAGAATTGTGTGAGATCAGTGATGATCGAGGATTGTGGGTGTGTTGAAGGTTTCTACAGTATTGGTGAACCGTTAAGTTCTGAGTGATTGATTAATTCTTGTGAGTAGTTACTCGAGAAATTCAGTGCTAGACGTGTATTCGAGTGTTCGAATGTTGATAAAGTTGTCCTTCAATCACGAATTCAGAGACTTATTTATACTATTAGAGTAGTAACGCCACTGACCCCTATAACTGTGATGGTTTCTTTAGTAAAAGAGTGGGAAAGTGGGAGATCGTGGTAAAGTCAGTTCCACGTCGTGTGGAGACTTGGATGACCGTGCACCCACTACTTTGCTGACTCCTTAAACTGTTGACACGACTTACGCACATTTCTCGTCGTGGTATGAATCCACGTGCCGTAGACCGCCAAACCAAAACCCTAAGTGATATCCCCTCATTTGTGACGTGATTGATGTTTCACGAATCGTGGAGTCTGCGGGGAAAACGTGTTTAGGTTAGTCAATTATTGAATGATTAGACACTGAGTCTAAGTTTGGTGAATCAAGCATGAATGGTGGATGCTCAGCGATTCATGGGTCGAACATGTAGTTCTCTGAAGAGATGTCAGTATGACAAGTTACTGACTAGTTGAGTGGTTGAGCAAGAATTTCCGCGAATTATAAGAATTCAATGAGCAACTGATCAAGTGTTGCTCAATTCACCGAATTATGGGAAATTGGTGGGCATTTGAGCAAGTATTGCTCAACTCTCCAAAATTAAGGGTTTGATGGGAAACTGAGCAAGTATTGCTCAATTCACCAAAATTAAGGATTTGATGGCAACTGAGCAAGTATTGCTCAATTCACCAAATACTGGAGAATTTTCGAATATTGACTAATATTCAGGCAATTGAGCAAGTATTGCTCGATTCAGCGAATTATTTACTGGTGATGTAACCCAGTAAAATATTAATTAAAATATTGGTAGATTACCGAATATTTTTTAATTAATTTTAGATGTTGATTGATGAATCAACATAAATTTATTAGTGTTCAAAATTGCTCAGAATGATGGTTTCACAGAGCGTTCATTCGAACCCTAATTTTGGACAATCCTCCATCCATTGGAGAATTGTCGAAAATTAATTATGAGTGATGGAGGGACTGACCACATGTGATGAGGAACGTCCATGTGATGCCCAGTGCTCAAGTAAGCATGCACCAGGGTTCTCAATTTGAGAGTTGGTGAAAAGTGATGATTAAATGGGGAGTTCACCATTTACTGAAATATTGCTAGGTTCAGCATTAGGTGTAAAACCTAGTTATGAGAGATGGGACCGACCAAGAGGGAATGGACCGGATCCTGGTGGTCATGTGACCAAGTGTAGGTCATTTGGAGGATTCTCCAGTTTGGTTGAATCCCTGATTAGCGTCCTTTACGAGAATCAATGTAGAATTCTCATACGGACTCGGATTTCGATGGTCCGCCACTCCATTCGATACGGAAAAAAATTTCCTATCTCCCATCTCAGGAATATTTAGGTTTTGACCTCGTTCGGAAGGTTAAATAGCTCGAAAGTAAAACTCTGGAATAATTCAAGAGGGACGGTAAGAGAGAGTTTTGGGCCCAGTATGAGCGATTGAGCAAATTGGGTCAGAATTGAGAAAACATGTGGGACCGGATTCGTGCAATCCCTAGGGGTGACCTGGTCGGTCATGGAGGCATGCATGTTTCCATGATGTCCGTGTCTCCATATTGAGAGTTTCAGTATTTTCTGATGCGCATTTGAGCGATGTTGTGAATTTTCATAAGAGTTTCATCTTGACTGAGAATTCTCGACTTTTCGGTGGAATGAGCATGTATGCTCAATTCATCAATATTTTGAAAATATTAAAACTAAAATAAAATATTTTAATAATCCAAAATTGTCGTGAGGGGCTAGCCGGCCGTGTGACCATGTTGGCTTTTGGTTTTGCGTGATTCGAGCCATATTTGAGAAAATATGGAGAAGTCACGAATTTTGTTCAAACCAAGGAGTTTCACGAGTTGAGGGAAATAATAATAATGATAAATTAGGGATTGCAAGGTGTGGGAACAATCATGGCTAGGGCATGGCCGGCCGGCCAAATTGCCCGGTCCTGCATACCTTTCCCTATTTTATTATTATTTTTCATGAATCCTTGGAGTTATGGAGAGTCCATGAAGATATGGAGAGTCCATGAAGTTTCAGAATAATAACTATAAAAAGCTAAGGATTGTGAGGTGTGGGACCGACCACGGCTTGGGCATGGCCGGCCGGCTAGGTTGCCCGGTCCCGCACACTTCTTTTTATTTTATAATTTATTTGGTGAATCCTCCAAGTTATGGAGAACTCTTGAGTTTTTTTGCACAAATTGGGAAATTTTTCCAAGATGGAGAACTCTCCATGGGTTTATGAGAACCGTGAGAAAATAATGGGGAAGCATGGGACCGGCCACGGCTAGGGAACGGCCGGCCGGTGGGCCCGACCCATGGGCGCTTCCTATTATTTTATTGTTTATTATTTTCTCTCTCCTATTTTGTGGAGAACTCTCCATTGTTTCATGTTTTTTGGATGCTCGTTCACGCATCCGGGTGCTCAGTCGTGCATCATTGTCGAGTACACTCGCACCATTTTTGTGGGGCTTACTTAGTGATGGTCCAGATGCCCAATTATTGAGTATTTATTATCAATTCATGAGATCCAGTGGAGAATAATTCATGAAACTAAGTAACAAAAGTGAATAGATGTTTCATTATTAATTTGTAGGATCAGATGCGGATTCGACTACGAATTCAGTATAATAAAACGAGCATTATTATCCCATGGGATCGTGGATTCGACCATAGAATCGGAGTAATTGATATTTATCCATCACCATTTCATGAGACCAGTAAATTCGATCCTGAAATTGTAGTAATGAGATAATATAGTTGTTTCATTGCTATTCTATGAGATTGAGCCATGGATTCGATCATAGATTCAGAACAATTGTTATTTCCATTCCATGGGATCAGGTCGTGGATTCAACCATGGAATATGAGCAATTTTTATTGCCATTCCATGGGATCAGGTCGTGGATTCGACCATGGAATAGGAGCAAATTGTTATTGCCATTCCATGGGATCAGGTCGTGGATTCGACCATGGAATAGGAGCAATTGTTATTGCCATTCCATGGGATCAGGTTGTGGATTCGACCATGGAATAGGAGCAATAATAAATTATTCTGGGAATTCAGAGGTGAATGTCACGGCAGAATTAATCTATTTTCATAGTCAGGAGACGGAAAATCCTGAGGGTGCTCTCAGACACTACTAAGAACACCCGAGTCTATACACATCGCTCTACATAGTTATGATCAGTGAGTATCACTGTCCTGAAGGCATTGTTGCTCTCAATCTGATGGAGAACCGCCAAGTCGTTCTTCTATGTAGAGGGGGGTCGCTCTCATGTAGTCAGGGAACAATGAGTATCACCGACGTCCTGAAGGTGTTAAGCCCTCTCAACAAACAATTATGTAGGAGGACCTCCCAATTCTATTATTCTACATAGAGGGCACAATGAAATGCCAGGGATCGAACGCTCCGGCTAGTAGAGGCTTTTCGAAAGACATGTTCATCATGGATTCGTAAAATATGAATCTTCACATGCCTGAAGCCGTATTATAAACATGCAATATCATGATTTTACGGGTTTTCCCTTTGTTGAAAATCCACCATCTACAACTGGCACTGGCTATTCCTATTGTCTACCATATAAGATCTAATAATGAGCTCTGATACCAACTTTGTAGCGCCCCCTAAGCTAACAACTGACTAATCCAAGAGATTAACTAAATATAGAGGCACTAAAACTAAACATTTACTGAATTAATCAAATAAGAAAT
This sequence comes from Papaver bracteatum, assembly GCA_023529315.1. Classification (NCBI taxonomy): domain Eukaryota; kingdom Viridiplantae; phylum Streptophyta; class Magnoliopsida; order Ranunculales; family Papaveraceae; genus Papaver; species Papaver bracteatum. Next base: position 1,790,375 of record JAJJWX010005036.1, on the reverse strand, counting down.
CTGCTATATAACTTAACCCAAAAACTAACCCCGCTCAGAAATATATATACAAGATCTTCTCTCAAATGATACATATATAATCCTGGCTTGATTGGGGTATACCCAGATTAATTGGGGTATACCCAGATTAATTGGGGTATACCCAATAAGATAAAATAGGGTCATTTGGAAGTAAAGCCAAGCCACCCCTTAACCTTGTATTTTCTAAATGGCTAATATGCCCTTGGTTAATTAACACTAAAATTATGATTAGGTTAATTAATTGAGTTTAAATTAAAATTTTCAAATTATGAATTCAGTAGATTAAACCCTTAATCCTTCTTATGAGTTCGATTTCGATCAAAAAAATTGTTTTTGAAAATGCACAACGCCGGGAAGGTCGAGGTTTGAACAAAGTTCCGGACGATCTCTGGCCGGCAAGTTACACTTTGAATAAACTGCCGACAGACTTTCAACCGGAATGGTAAACTTTGAATAAGCTGCCGACCAGATTTTGGCCGGCATTGTGTCGGTTGAAGAACACGCCGACTATCATGAAACAGAATTTTACGGCCGGCATGGAAAATTATACTATAATGCCGGTGGTTATAAGGTCGGCAAGTAAATAGTTTTTATCACTGCCGTCTTACCTGAAGCCGGCATATTAGGGACTTATAACCTTGCCGACTTGTACTTATACCAAATAGAAAACATAAAATATGGAAGATGTAATTCACTTTATTCATGCAATTTTGGTTACTACATTGATTGAAACATAAAAAAGAATGCACAATGACGAAGACGATGCCGCATAGAGGACGAGTTATAGTCTCGTGAGGGATTACATAGAGGTATACCCACAAAACCTACACTAAAACTTCTAAAACCATCAATCTTCCTACGACGAAGACGATGCCGCATCCAAGTAGTCTGGGTTATCCTTTGGGATTCTATCGGCCAAGAAGTGATAGCTTGCATCGAATGCGAATGCTTCCCCCTTTACTTCCAAGTAGCGCGCTTTCACGGTTTCGTGCTATAAAAACAAGCTTACATTTGTTAGTGGTGTTTTGTTGGAAGATAACACAACATGGGGTACGTAAAAAAAAAACCACAAAATTACTTACAAATTGTGCAATGGACAAGGTGAAGGGGTGAGTGTTAAAAATCCGAGGTTGGAGAGCTAAAAAATCAAGTATCGCATTTTCGATTACTAGGTGCCTATCTTGGACTTGTTGAATACTTCTTGCATTAGGATTCCCAAACTTGCCGCAAAATTTGTTGTGTACCCTAGCCCAAAATGTTTTGGAATCCTCCTTTTCGTAGGATTGATGTCTAAGTCGATCTTCCCCGTACCAAGCTTTGGTGATTGCCAAATCTTCATTTGAATCAAACGATGCCATTGTTGTTTGTAGAGAGATATTGAGTGATTTATATGGAGTGTCATCTGAATCACTGGGTTCAGATGGTGGTTCTGGATTATTCCTTATAATGATCTTTGTCGTTCCCGGCTCAACATATTCCCCTCAATGTTTTGAAGACAAGAGTTTATCACCAACACGAGGAGGGTTTGAAGGAGGACTACTAAGAGATGCTTTCAGAGAAGCTTTCTTCTTTGCCGTTTGCAATCTGAACAAGAATAATTCAAACAAAAAAATAATCAAAGGCCGGCAGGGTCTACAAAAACAACATATCCAGCGGAAACATAGCCGGAAAGGTCGACCAAAAGATGCTTACCGGCTAAGACACCCCGGCATGGTGTCATCAAAATAGCCTTCCGGCCAACAAACAAATTTACACAGTAAATACAAGAAATTTTCACTAAACAGGTCAGCAAGGTTCATTAACCATACATTTTCGGCTGACAAAGCGCCGGCATGGTTTTAAAAAATACCCTTCCGGGACTAAATATTCTAGGCATCAGGAGACATTCAAAGAAAAGTAGTCGGCATGGTGAAAAACGAATAAGATGCCGGCTTCGTTAAAAATAAAATAACGCCGGCAGATATTTAGTTGAATAACCTACCAGCCCTGCTAGTAGCAGTTACAGAAACTACACATCCGGCATGTTCTTCAAGCTTATACCATTCCGGCCAAACCCTAACTATGAAACCCTGGAAGGGTTGATAAAAAATACATTGCCGGCGTCTCAACTGCCAATTCAAAATTTTGAATTTTCTAACCTAATTTGACATGCAAACATGAAATCGAAGTACTAGAGTGAGTTTAAACAAGCCCTTACTTTCTTAATCGCACCATTTCGCGTGTTTCAGCGTGTTCAATCTCTTATTATTCAACCGTTTTTTGCTTTACTTTCTTTTGAACCAAACTTGCAATTCCAGGGTTGTATTGATTGGGTGTTCAATTAGCATCTTTCATACGAGTTCCCTTACGCCGTGGTGGATCCATTGATGAAGATTAATCGGAGTTTTCGAATCGACGATGTTAACGAATTGATCGACGAGTTTTGGTGGTGGTGGGGTGATGGATCCGGTAGGGTAGGGTTGTGGAGGAGAATAAGAGAAGAAGATGAAATGAAAAATAAAATAAAACTGATTTAGGGTAATAAGTTTTAAAATGGTAAGGGTAGTTTTGTAACTTACCCATTAGGCCTCCCCCTAAAACCCACAAAAAGTGTCCCTTTAAAATTGGGTATACCCCAATTAATCTGGGTATACCCCAATCAAGCCAGGTATATAATAGTCATTTGGTTTTTAAATAAAATATACAACATAATAAATATAACAGAAGTCAATCAACTAGCGAAGTAAACTTCTCGGAGCTTTAGCTGCGCAACCCTGAGCTGTCACAGAAAATGAAGTGTGAATAATTAACATTTAAACTTCTAAATAATTGTTCTATAGTGAACAAATTGAACAACAATTAAATCGGAAGATAAATATGATTTTGAGAAAATCAGCCTGAGAACAAATTCTTAGTTAAATTTTGCTTAGCTACACAGCCGCCTCTCTTACAACATTAATAGGGTAAAACAACTAAAGTAACGAGTAATCCATACACGACACGTGTAGGAGGCCTAGTGGATAAAAGAAGAAAATGTAAAGGCACCCGTAGAATGGATACGTACACCCATGTTATGAACCAGGATACCACATGACACTACCTACCCCTCCAGCATGACCTTGTCCTCAAGGGAAAAAGTGGGGAAGTGATCTGCAATGGTGGATAAGTCTTCCCAAGTGGCTTCTTCAGCTAAGGCATTGGACCAGTGGATCAAGACCTATGGAAATGTGGTGTCCCCTTTTTTAACGGATCTATAATCCAGAGCTGAAATGGGAGTGATAATAATCTGGCCTTCATGGTCCCCCAATGGCAGAGTTGGTGAAGGAACATGGGTAGACCCAATCTTTAATTTCAGTTGAGATACATGAAAAACAAGGTGTACTCTGGCTTCTGGGGGAAGCTGCAACTTATAGGCTAATGGTCCCACCTTGGCAATGACAGGGAAAGGTCCATAATATTTAGCTGAGAGTTTGAAAATTCTTCTGAGAGATATAGAAGCTTTCATGTAGGGTTGTAGTTTTAGGTAAACCAAGTCGCCCACCTGGAAGGATCTCTTAGTCCTCTTTTGGTCAGCAAAAAACTTCATTCTGGCCTGTGCAACTGACAAGGAGTCTTTGAGAATATCCATCATTGCAGACCTTTGTTGAAGATAGTCCTCAACTGCAGCCACAGAAGTAGTGATTGTGGTTGGAAAATCTAAGTGGGGAGCATCATAACCATAGAGATATTTGAAAGGGGACATCTTGATACTAGTGTGGTAGCTAGTATTGTACCACCACTCTGCAAGTGCCAACCATTGTAGCCACTTATTGGGTTGAAACCCAGCCATACATCTGAGGTATTGCTCTATACAAGCATTGACCCTATCTGTTTGGCCATCTGTTTGGGGGTGATAGGCAATACTTAACTTGAGAGAAGTGCCCAAGTGGTGAAAGAGATCTTGATAGAAGTTACTAGTGAATATCTTGTCCCTGTCAGAGATGATGGAAGCAGGTAAGCCATGCATTCTGAAGATGTGATGAAGGAATGCTTTAGCCACTGAGACTGCAGTGTAAGGGTGTTTGAGTGCAATAAAATGGTTGTACTTTGTTAGCCTATCAACCACCACTAATATGACATCCTTGTGTTCACTCTGGGGAATACCTTCAATGAAATCCATGGATATGTGTTGCCAAGCTTGCTCATAGATTGGAAATGGTTGTAGTAGACCAGCAGGGAGAGTGTGTTCATGCTTATTTCTTTGACACACATCACAAGATGTGACCATGGAGATGATGTCTTGCTGCATTTTTGGCCAAAAACAATGTAGTTTGGCTCTGTTGTAGGTTGCTTGGATGCCAGAGTGGCCACCAATGGCAGAATAATGCAAGGATGGTAAAATAGAAGATTTAACATTATTCCCAGTGCCAATGTATAGTCTGGATTTATACCTGATGACCTCATCATTATAGGTGTAGTTAGTCATGGTGGATGGTGAAAGCAGCAGCTGATAAATCAGTTGTTGTGCTTTAGAGTCATGAACATAACTACTAATGACCTTTTGCATCCAAATAGGTTTTGATAGAGTGATGGCTTGAATGGAATTATCTATAGTGGGTCTTCTTGATAAAGCATCATCTACCCTATTATCTACTCCTTTTTTGTATTGTATGTCATAGGTATATCCCAATAACTTTATCATCCACTTCTGTTGCAACCCTGTAGTGATTCTTTGCTCCAAAAGGAATTTTAAGCTCTCATGATCAGTATTGATAGTAAAATGATGTCCTTGGAGATAGTGTCTCCACTTAGTGACTACTGACCCCATTGCCATAAGTTCCTTCTCATAAGTTGATAATCCCATAGCCTTAGGGACCCAAAGGCTTACTATGAATAGCAATTGGTCTGCCTTCCTGCATTAACACTGCTCCAAGTCCATTGTCAGAAGCATCTGTCACCAATATGAATTTCTTTGAGAAATCTGGGAGTGCCAGAACATGAGTAGAATTCATTGCCACCTTAAGTTTGTTGAAGGCTTCCTCAATAGCATCATACCATTGGTAGGCATTCTTTTTGAGAAATTCAGTTAATGGCTTGCTGATGTTGCCATACCCTTTAACAAATTTTCTGTAGTAGCTAGTGAGACCCAAAAACCCTCTTAATGCCTTGATGGATGTTGGAGTTGGCCATGAAGTCATGCATCTTATCTTGGCAGGGTCAGCTACAACACCTTTAGATGTGATAATGTGGCCCAAGTATTCTAATTCAGTCTGGGCAAAATAGCAGTTGGACAGCTTGGCATATAGTTGATGTTGTTGCAAGACAGAGAGTACTTGTTGAAGGTGAATTAAATGGGATTCCATTTTAGGACTATAAACAAATATGTCATCAAAAAAGACCAACACAAATTTCCTTAAGAAAGGCTTGAAAATGTCATTCATGAGTTCCTGGAAGGTGGCAGGGGCATTGGTGATGCCAAAAGGCATAACAAGGAACTCATAGTGACCTGGGTGTGATCTGAATGCTATTTTGTGAATATCAGGTGGAAATATTCGGATTTGGTGGTACCCTGATCTGAGGTCGATTTTGGTGAAAACTCCTGAGCCATGTAATTCATCTAGCAGCTCATCAATTATAGGAATAGGAAACTTATCCTTGATGGTAAGATCATTTAATCTTCTATAATCAACACAAAATCTCCAGCTATTGTCCTTTTTCTTAACCAATAAAATTGGATATGCAAAAGGGATGTGGCTTGGCTGTATGATGCCTTGATGTAACATATCTTGAACCAATTCCTCAATAACACTTTCTTGTACATAAGGGCATTTGTAAGGTCTTTGATTGACTGGTGTGGAATTGGATTGCAAAGGAATAGTGTGATCAAGGCTTCTGTGAGGTGGTAATGAAGTGGGTATGGAAAAAACATCCTGTAATTCCTGTAGTAATGATGTAATTTCAGGGGAATGGGATATAGGAGTGGGTGTCTCTAGGATAGAAGATAGTTGAGCACATATCCCATGAGTGTGAGTTTGAAAGAATTTTTGTAGACTCTTGGTATTGATCTGTTTAAGACTAGGGGGTGTGAAGTACCAGTGAGTGTAATCTGAACCCCTTTATGCAAAAAGGAAACACTCAAGGTAGTGAAGTTAAACATGACATTACCAAGTTGCCGGAGCCAGTCAGCACCAAGTACTACATCACATCCACCCAAGGGGAGTACTCTAAGATCACTAGAGAAGGAGTGTCCTTGCATTGACCATTGGAGTGACTTGAAAATTCCAGAGCTGCAAGTTTGGTCCCCATTTTCCACTATCACTGTTATCGGGGTAGTAGTAGTAGGTTTGCAGTGGAGATGCTGAGCCAAAGAGGGGTCGATAAATATGTGGGTACTTCCAGTATCAATTAGGATAGAGACATGGTGTTTCTGAAGGATACCAGGAACTCTAATAGTGTCACCTTTGCTAGTTCCCGTGAGAGCATGAAGTGAAATTTCCATGTCACTCTCAACTGGTGAGTCAGTCTCCTCTTTATGGAGCATGTCATCTTCGGAGGTAGCCTCAGTATTGTCCCCTTCAGCGACTATCCAGAATAGTTGTTGTGTTTTGCAAACATGACCCTGTCGATACACCTCATCACAATTGTAGCACAAGCCTTGAGCCCTTATGATTTTAAGTTGCTCATGAGTGAGTCTTTTAATGGGAGGGTGGGTGGGTGTTGTCTTAGGCAGAAGTGGTGGTGGCTTAGGAGTTGTTGGGATCATGGTTAGTGGTTTTGGAGGGACAAGGGATTGGTAAGATGGTTTACCCAATGAAAAAGAATTGGAAAAAAAAATTGGGGTGGGTTTTGAAGGTTTTTGTTGATGAAGTAAGGACTGTTCTTGTAATCTTGCTAGAGCAAAAGCTCTCATAAGGGTGGTGGGGTTAAACATCAATACATGATGTTGGATTTCTTCCTTAAGGGCACCAATGAAACTCATTACATAATAGGGTAATGATCTACAATTGTGAACAAATTGAACAACAATTAAATCGGAAGATAAATCTGATTTTGAGAAAATCAGCTTGAGAACAAAGTTCTTAGTTAAATTTTGCTTAGCTACATAGCCGCTTCTCTTACAACATGAATAGGGTAAAACAACTAAAGTAACGAGTAATCCATACACGACACTCGTAGGAGGCCTAGTGGCTAAAACAATAAAATGTAAAGGCACCCGTAGAATGGATACGTACACCCCTGTTGTGAATCAGGCTACCACATGACAGTAATCATAGGCAAGATTTGGAAAACAATACATGTTTTTCCGAAACATTAAACAGTGACTAAGTCACTGAAATAATCATACATGTATATGGACAAACTCCTTCTTCAAACAATGTATAATATGGTTGTAAATCCCTACCCAGCAATTCACACCTAATAGCTATGGATGCCACCAAGACCATGGTGACCAATACTCTAAACAATAAAAGCTGAATTAAAGTAGGTATAAATGTGAAGGAGCGTATCCTATATACCACAAGTGGAAATTCTCATTTCCCATAACAATTCATATTGACAACAAAACAATACAAGTCCTTTCCAATCGTGGAAAGATTCACAGAATTAATAGGATTATCATAATGCATTTTAAACAAAGCATGGAATGCACGGACAGACAATGCATGTGTTTGTTAAGCATAAACTTTTATAAAAGCAACAATAATGATTACAAAAGAGTCAAATGCATTCCCACACCTCTTTTGATGACATTCCACACCCACCTCGAGATCCACGATCCACTGGTTCATCCTTTAAATCGATCGTTGTTAAAATAGACTAATTGTTAATCACACAAGAAGTCTAAGAAACTAGCCAAAAAGGTTCACACATGAATCATACAAGTCTTTCTAATGATTCTAGGCCCAACAACATAAGGTCTAGCCCAACTGGTCAACTAACAGTCTCTAACGGTCAACTTCCAGTCAACATATGGTCAGAGAGAGTCAACTAATAGTCAACGTCCAAGGTCAGGTCAACGTTCAAGTCAGAGCCAAAGGGTTAACTCGGTCTACTGATTCAGACAAGAACTTGGTGAGTCAACAGATCCGACTCAGTTAGATACACTGAGTCAGCTAACCAAAAAGTGTCAGCTAAACTGACTGGAATGACTAACAGGCAAACACACTATTTCATCTTCACTTCAGCTAGAATTCATACATATTGACATCTCTTGTACTAATGTTTCAACATCATACAATCAAACTAAACAACTTCTTAACTACAATTGTAATTACAACTTCAAGTTCTGTTTACCTGCAAAAGCAGTAGTAGCAAGCTTTCGTAGCATTTATAATCTACAACTTTGCAATCACCGCCAAATTTAGATTAACTACAACTAAAATCCAACACCATCACTACTTGAAATTCAGTACTATTATCTATAACTTCAAATCCACTTTAACTGAGATACTTCAGTCATACATTCAAGTTATATAAGCTTCATAACTAAATTACAACCATAAACTTGGCTTACCTGCAATAATAGTGGAAAGCCCCAAATGAACCATTAGAAACTCCCATCACTCATCTCATACTTCATTCACTGCTCAACCATCTTACAAACAACACAAAACTCCAACAGAATTAGCTTAAGTATCAACACTTCAAACATCCAACCATACATACCTGCAATTCATATCACATCTCCACAAAACCAAACTCAGATCAACTATTGTCCTCAGCCGCAATGATCTAATATTTACAATTCAAATTCAAAGATATATCACTCTCAACATCTTCTATGCCTGCAACTCATTCATTAACTGCAACATTCAACTATAACAACACTGCACAACCATTCATATAACCAGAGACTCATGGATCATCTCTATTAAGCTCAATATCTGAACCACCATTAGATTACTCCTCTAGAAGCCCTGTTCAGACTAATTCATGTTCTTAATTTGTACCAGTTTATAGAAATACCACAACTACACTCAACTCAATAATTCTGGTAACACTATCTTCTCATACATACTATGTAACACCATTCCCTTATTCAGTTCATTACAAAACCCATGCAATCAACATCAGTACCAAGACCAAATTCCTAAAATTATAAACATGCCAAAGTTACAAGTATAGCTTCAATTCCATCACTAAATGAAAAACTCCATTGCAAACTTAGTCAACAACCTTAATTTCAGTGAAATCAAAATTAAACTTATATAAACATCTCTACTTCAAATCTGATCAAAACCCATTACTAGATTCTCAATCAGTTACTCAAATTCACACAATTAAATCTTCAATTTAAAAGAACCCTAATTAACTTTTCTCCAAGTTCTGTATCATCCACTTGAGTCAGTATCACCACCACCAACTAATACCTAACTCTGATATTCTTCACTCTCAATCTGAGTTTCATTATCATCTTCATCCTCATCGATTTCAGTTTCATAATCAACTTCACTACTTCCTCAAGAACACAACCAAACCCTAATTGAATTTCTCCGATTCACCACCAGATTAACTTCAAAACTTCAATTAAACAAAAACCCTTCATTCCACATCATTTATAACTTGATTTAACCCACCAACTTCATCTGAATCCAAAATCCATCTCAAAACCCTAATTCGCTTCCTAAAAATATCAGCACCACTCTCAACTGTTTATCAACACCAGCAACTACTTCGACTGCATCTAATACTCATCATATATCGATTCTCTCAATCGAATTCTCAGCTTTTCTCTCAAAAATTCGCAAAAGAAGAAGAACAGAGGAGAAGAAGAAAGAAAAGTGAAGAGAAGAAGAAGATAAAAGAAATAAAGAAGATAACTCTTCCTGATTCGGTTCATATAAGACCTGTAGTTGCGGATTATCTCACAACTACACCCTCATAAGAATCCAATATGATGATCTCAATTATTTGATGTGAAGATGAAGATTAAAGTACTAAAATTATAAAAAGACACAAATATTTTTACGTGGTTCGATCAATGTGATCTACATCCACGATGCTTCACTAGTGATTGTATGTGATTACATGATTTTACAATTGAGACTCCATTAATGAATATTTGGAGCTCTAGTTTTTTGGGGAAGAAGATGATAAAGAATATAAATCTCTCCTAACATTTTCTCTCTCCTCCTAAAATTATCCTCTCTCTCAAAATGTGTCTCTCCCACTTCTCATGCCTAAATGGCTATTTATATGATTTTACAATAGATGACAGTTGTGTTGTCCCGCCATTTCGGATTTGAAGATTATCTTGCGAACCTTCGTGGCTTCCTTTGCTAGCAAAATGTCCTTCTTGCTCTTTGCTCGCAAAATGTATTTTCTCTCCACAATTTCGTAAGTTATTATTTGCTGTGATATTCCGCTCCTACATCTTGCCTCTTTTTTCTTGAATATTTCTTGAAGAGCGATCTTTAAGAAAAAATCACTTGCTGTGGTTGTTGGAGTAGTCTTTGATCTTTGTTGATGAAGGAACGAGCTAAAGAATATCAAACTCAAAAAGTATATACTTGCCTCTATTCTTTTGCGAAGTTCTGAAGCTTTAAGAAGTAATTAGAAGTATCATCTTGCGAAGTATGAAGTATAAGAAATATAAAATATCCTTGAAGAAGTATAAGAAGTACTTAATCCTCGAAATATATAAGAAGTATGAAGTATCCTTAAGAAGTATAAGAAGTATTTAATCCTCGAATTATATATGAAGTATGAAATATCCTTAAGAAGTATAAGAAGTATTTAATCCTCGAATTATATAAGAAGTATAAAATATCCTTGATGAGAGTGATAAATATTGCCTCTGTTCATATGAAATTATTATTCCACTTTTGGTGAGGATTCTTGCTGAGAAGATAAAGAACATCAAATATTTTCTTGGGTATCCATAGTTGCCTCTGTTCTTTATCTATGAAGGAGAATTCTTGAGAAAATGTTGAATAATTAAATTGCATCTCTATTGTTATGTTTCCTCTGCCTCAAGTGGTAACCCTGTTATCTTCTGAATATTTCTACGAATTCCTGAGTTTTTCTGCGCATTTAACTTGAATAGTCTTTGCTCGAATAGTCTTTTGAACATATCTGTTGCGAATGTACTATTGCGAACATACTGTTGCGAATCATACTGTTGCGAATGTACTGTTGCGAATATAGTGTTATGAACATAGTGTTGCGAATATAATGTTACGAATATAATGTTACGAATATAGTGTTACGAATATAGTGTTACGAACTATGAATAGTCCTGCGAATTATGAACTTTTCTGTGAAGTTTCGTGGTATTTTCCTGTAAAATTTTGTTCAATACTTGTGCAAATATAATATTTATGTAATGATTATGTTATGAAATGCGTATGCGATTCTTATGCCATGAAATGTTTATGCAATACATTTATGATGCAAATATGATGCTTGAATGATGCGAGTATGATGCTTGTATGATGCAAATATGATGCTTGTATGATGCAAGTATTATGTTTGTATGATGTGAATACTTATATATTATAATGCATAGCTAATGTTTGTGTTACTTAGCTCATTTTGTTGCGGTAAAATTGATATATCTTTGAATTGCATCTATTCATATAATTATCTTCGTAAGTTTATTTGTGTATTTTCTTATAAATTCGTCTTTGATCGCGAATGAAATTGCCTCTTTTGCTATGACTTCATGATATATATATTCTTGTAAAAATTCTTCAATGGTATTGATGGAATTGTCTTCTTTGATATATATTGTCTTCAAAATTCTTCAATGATCTTGATGGAATTGTCTTCTTTGATATATATTCTCTTCAAAATTCTTCAATGATCTTGACGAAGTTGTCTTCTCTTCAAAACTTCATGATGTATATTCTTGTATAATTTCTTCAATGATTGTAATGAATTTCATTAGTTGCTGTGGTCTTATCATGCCTTCCTAAGTAAAGGTCTTATTTTGCCACCTCTTTTGTAGTAAACTTTTGTATTTGTGATAATATGACAAGTCTGAACATTCTTGCGAACATACAACCTCGTGACATTATCGTCTTGCGATGAAATCGCAGGACGTTCTTACACTTTCATGCAAAAACCCATTGATCTCATCTTAACTTCTTTGAATAGTATTTTAGCCTCTTCAGGAATTGTTGCGACAATATGACAGGCCTAAATATTCTTGCGAACATAAAGCCCCATGACATTGTCGTCTTGCGATGAAATCGCAGGACGTCTCTACACTTTCATGTAGTGACCCATTGATCTCATCTTAACTTCTTTATTATGTTCTGCGAGTTCTTTATTCTTTTCTTTCTTTCTTCTTTTTTTTTTTTTTTTTTTTTTTTTTTTTTTTTAGAAGGCTCGCAGAACTTCATTTGTTGCACAAATATGACAAGCCTTTATGTTTTCGCAAACAAGAAGCCTCGTGACATTTGCGTCTTATAGCACGTATCAGCTCCCTAATGGAGGGTGCTGCCCTTTATCTTCCCCCTGATTGCCCCTTCAAGGAAGCGTACATCGACCATACAAGGTTAGCTCTTCCCATCCGGTTCTGCCAACAACCAGCTTTTGATCGCAACCTCTTATCCTTTTTTCCTATATGGCTTATAGTTACGAGGTTGCACCCTATGGGGTATCTTTGGGCCAAGTGCATTATTTGCCAAGACTTGTCAAAAATGGCAGATGTGGTTCAACCTCACCCGGAACTCTTGACTCAACCGTGTACCTCGGCGTCTTGATCGTTTTCTGCACTTCTTGGGAAAGACAGTATGCCTTAGTCGCCCAACCTAAATCCTCTTACACCGCATTTTATATTGCGTAATGTCGCTAGATTAGGTGAGAATCCAAGGTGTCTAACCCGGATAGGTACCCCATTATTTGGTTGTACCCCTAAATTTTTACCATGTACTAAGGGCCCTTGGTGGTGTTCCGGTTACCCTTATCCACGTTATAGGTACCCCCTTAAATGACGTACTTTAGGACTTTGCCTCTTACGAAATATAGCTTCGCGAACTAGGGTGTACGCCACAAATGTTTGCATGTATAAAATTTTCTACGGCTCTCTTTCTTTTTTGGAGGCTGATCACAGATTGTGGTCTTTTATTCGCAAGTTAATCGTAAATGGCGGTATTTTTTCGCCTTTTAAAAATTCATCGTAAATTTTTCATGTATATAAAATGTTGAATATTTTCATGAAATGTTTAGTATAAGAAGTATGAGAAGTATCCATATCACAACACGTCTTTAAATCAAAATTATTCTATAGAAATATAGGAATTGAATTTTCTCTGTTTTTTGCAATTTTGAAGTCTTTGAAAATTTTTGAGATCTTTTAATTTTTGCGATGAACTCATTTTTGAATTTTGCGATTGTATCGCTTTTTACCAATCTAAAAAATCTTTGAAATGTTTTGAAATCTTAGAAATTGTAGAAATTTTGCGAGTATATCGGTTTTAGTAAATAAAATAAAAAATCTTTTAAATATGCAAGGAAATGGTACTTACCTTTTGCGGCTTGTTGTTTTCTCTTGCGAAGTAAATTGCTTGTTCTGTTGGATTGCTTGCAGTTCACGAAGTAGTTTTCTTCTTCCCGAAGTAGGTTATGTTGATGCAAGCCTACAAAGTAAATATTCACGAAGTTAAATAGTTACGAACTTAAATGAATATTCGTAAAATAAATGTTTGCAAAGTAAATATTTACAAAGTTAAATAGTTGCGAACTTCCCTCTTCATGAAATGGATTCTGGTTACTTCCCTAGGGAAGCAATATACAGATCATTGGTCATTTGTTCTTTTCACCTTCGCAGAAATTGATACTTGGTTGCTGTTAGTTGGACTAATTCATTTCTCCTTTATTTCTCATCTCCGATAATCACCTTGAAAGTGTAAATGTTAAGTCCATTATCATGTCAAGTGATCTGGTCGATTGCTTTCATTCACTTGTTGCTCCCAATTCTTAGTAATCAACACCTCCTTCTCCCCTTTCTATCAGTTACCATTTCACAAACTTGCGACTTTTGCTTAATTTTAAAGCCATGGTTCGTATGGAATTGAGGTTCTATCTCCTCACGTACTGCTTCCCTGCTAGATGACTGTCTTGATAATCAGTTGAAAACATGGAATCTTGGATTCCGTATACAGAAGCATCTTTAGCGGCAATATGATCGTAAACTGAACAGAATTTTTTAGTGTCAATTTTTTGCGAACATTCGCAAAAAAAAATTTGCGAACCTTCCTTGGGTTTAATTGCTTTATTCGCAAAATAGCTTTTTCTTGTTTCCTGCTTCTTAAATATATTTTTGCGCTGTTAACTGATGATTGTAGTGGTAACTTCAAAATCTCATGTACATTCCTCTCCGGCTATGATGCCTTTCAATAGAACTAATTGCTTTCATCATTCGTTGTTGGCTCTAGTTTGGCACGGTTTTCATCTCTCTTCGCAAAATTCTTTTTCTATTGTTATCTGACGGAGTATGTTGTTACTGTTGTACTTTTGTTGACCCTTCATCTTTTTATCTAGCTAGAATGATATTTCTGGTAAATTTGATACCCAAGATGGTATATCTCGCTGTTGATATCATTGTTGAAGGCGGAGCTTGCTGTGGGGATATCTTTCTGTTGATATCATTGCGAAGTTGTGGAGACATCTTGCTGTTGGTAAAATCTGATTATTCAAATGCCAAGGAGCTCAAGGGTCATTTGTCTAGTGGTTCTTTCGTAAAATCTTTGCTGAGTTTGAGAGTACTCGAGGAAGATTTGCAGTGTCAAGCACTCTCTACTGCTATTGATAGACTTGTCCTTTAAAATTCATCTCGTGTACTTCTCTATGAGCAACAATTTGGAATAGTGTATATTAAAGTAATTGGTGATGCAACTTCATGTTTCCAAAAAATACCAATCAAACCAGGGAAGAACTAAGATAGTTGTTATCCCTGAATTTTGAAGATCCCCAGAAATGTATACAGTAATCTTCACCAAAACTTTAATCTTGTGTCCATCTGTGTCCTTTATTCTACTTACATTCACGTCATCTATTTCTTCTCGGGCCCCTTCATGTGAACGTCCCTTTCATGTGAACAAATTCCAAGTTGTCCTCTACTTAAGAGCAGAATTCAAACTTTGCTTCTCAATTAATTCAAACCTGTCCACTTAAGATGTCAATTCAACCCACTATATGTCTTCTTAATTAATTCCAATCATCTGTTGATATCTTGAAAAAAATATCTCAACTTTAATTAAATGACTTGCATCTAAGATTGTCCCCTTCTTTCCTAAACTTTGCTATTCTCTTGGTAAGATTTTCCCCTTCTTTCCTTGATTTCTTCGCTTCTTTCCTTAATTTAGCTTAGCCATAAATTAGTTATCATCATCTTGCTCAAGGAAGCAATCGTCTGCAAGCTGTTCATCTGTTCTGCGAATGTTCGCAACTTAAACGTCCGTATTAATAAACTTCTTTTCTTGCTTTCTGACCATTTGTACTGGATACTACATGCGAAACAAAACCATAGTTCCGTCTTGTTATTACTTCTCTTATATTTACATTTTCATTTTGTTGCTCTACATGTCGTTTTTCTGCAACTATTATTTGCGACAATGTAGATTTTTCTTCGCAGAAAATCTTTCTTCACTGTTTCAAGATTAACTTTGTTTCGCTGGCTTTCTTGCTACGTTAATTATATGTGCTCCACGTAGATTTTTCCACTTTCTCAATGTACTTGAAATTGCATTATTGGCTTTTGCTAGAACTGTATACTTAATTATTGTCCACTAATGCAAAAAGCATTTTCTTCACTGTCCATTTTCATTTTTAACTTTGTATAGCTTTGCCTTGTCTTAGTGGACGAGAATCCTCATGGATGTTTGATGACGTAGCAAATTAATTGGTTGTATCCATTTCTTCACTTCCTGTATCTTTCTGTACACCCTCTCGCAAATTGGCTTAATAGCGCGATAAACAATTCACTTCGCAAGATAACCACAATATTAATGATCATTATCAATTCACTTCGTTAATCATATCACTAGTAGAATAAAGAATGGCTTAACCTGTCAATCTCACAGAAATTTTTAGTCATAAATGTTATTTCTCCAATCTTGGGAAAAGGGACTCTAACATTCGCAGAAATGAACTTCGCAGAAGTGAAGGTGATTTGGACTTTTCTCTGTTGTCACAACATAAAATCATGAAATAGCTCAACTGGTTACCTCTTCGCCATCTCTCATTGTCTCAATTCATACTTCTCTGAATTTTGACAGGCCATGACTTATTCCACTTTCTCTAATTATTTTTACCTCCTCCATATTTTACTAGCGAGTTAAACTCTTTTTTGTTGCGTTTTTTTGCGAGATTGGTTGAACTTCATTTTTCTTTGAAAATCCATATTGATGAAATTTTGCCTGGAATCGCAAACGATCAATGAATTTGGTTAGTAGATGAATAATTTATCCCTACGAAGAATGATAACTTTCAATGAAATCTTTTTAATTTTGTTTTTGCGAAATGTAAATTTCTAATTTAACAAAAAATCTCGAAGTTTGACCTTTTTAGAAATTTTTTAAACAAATTTGTAAAACGAGATTTGGTTACTACAAATTTATAGCAAAAATATTTTTAAATTCAAAATTTCCATAATAAATCAAATTTCTACAAAAAGCAAAGTTTATATCGCAAAAAATTTATTTTTCAATTTGTGTTTTGAAATTCCCAAATTTTGAGAAATGAAACAAAGAATAAGAAAAGTGAGAAGAAATTTGTCCTTTTTGGAAGCGATTGTTGACGTAGCATGTGTAAATTTCATTTTGCTTGACGATTTCTCCATATCCACATTTCTCTTCCTGAACTACTACTAATGTGTTTGTTGTTTGAAGATGCCAATAAAAGAACTTCCATTTCTATCTTCAAAACTCATAAATCCGGTACAATTCATCACCATCAATAACCAATTTTTCTAACTTTCTTGAACCAACAAGATTAGGTTCCCTGTTTCTAGCGCCAATTATGTAGTTGCGGATTATCTCACAACTACACCCTCATAAGAATCCAATATGATGATCTCAATTATTTGATGTGAAGATGAAGATTAAAGTACTAAAATTATAAAAAGACACAAAGATTTTTACGTGGTTCGATCAATGTGATCTACATCCACGATGCTTCACTAGTGATTGTATGTGATTACATGATTTTACAATTGAGACTCCATTAATGAATATTTGGAGCTCTAGTTTTTTGGGGAAGAAGATGATAAAGAAAATAAATCTCTCCTAACATTTTCTCTCTTCTCCTAAAATTATCCTCTCTCTCAAAATGTGTCTCTCCCACTTCTCATGCCTAAATGGCTATTTATATGATTTTACAATAGATGACAGTTGTGTTGTCCCGCCATTTCGGATTTGAAGATTATCTTGCGAACCTTCGTGGCTTCCTTTGCTCGCAAAATGTCCTTCTTGCTCGCAAAATATTCTTTGCTCGCAAAATGTATTTTCTCTCCATAATTTCGTAAGTTATTATTTGCTGTGATATTCCGCTCCTACAAGACCAACGGAAATGACACGCTCAGCTGGGTAAGACAGCCATCTGCCAAATAGTGAAAAGACCAATATGCCCTTCAAATAAGGATGATGAAATCTTCTTCCTTCGGTATCCGAATGACACGTTCTTGTAATCCATTTCGCATAACTTTTCGAGACCTATTCAATGGTACTAGTTTCGTAGCTAGATATTTGTTAGATTAATTCCTAATAATTAATGTTTGTGTTAAACTAATCGAGTTATTAGTGGCTAAGACATCTCTTGACTGGTCTAATAGCGTTGACGAGCTTGAGGGTTCTTACAAGGTGGTGGGGGAGGAGGAGGTGCATTCTGATTAAGATTCACTTGTTGTTGCATCGCTTGAGAAACATCATTCAAAGCACGAACAACATCACCAAAACCCTCATCTTGTGGGCCGGTTAAACCATTATTACGACGAGACATGCCCTGAATGAAGGACATTAAATCATAAGTATCACAAAGAGAATTCTATATGCAAAATAAGTGCAACCTATTACGCATTCTAACAAATAACAATCAACAAATACACAAATAGTTTCACATTCAAGCATATACACGCACTCACTTATTCAGAAACTAGCATGTCCAAAGGATCAGACTCGCTCTGATACCAAACTGTAACACCCCAAATTTCGGGCCTGGATTCCGACTCAAACCCAAAACCAAAATCCGAAATGATACTTTTAATATCAAACCTAGACTTCCACGCTTGGCCCAAGTCCAAACGACTAATTCTTTGTCTATTCTTTATTTATGTTCAATTCAGAAATTCTATCGTAGCGGATACATAAAAATTCTTTTAGAAACATCTAACCATTAACTTGACGTTATTATTAACCCACATGAACCCTAAGAAACTATAATTTACCATAAAAATTAATTTTACCGTTAAACGTTCCAGATTTAATCCAAAAGAATCGTATGTTTAAGGAAGAAACATAAAACAGAAACAGACATCAGTTAACTCCAAGAATTTTACTGAACCCAATTCAAATCCAAAAATTATTATTATTATACATTCTGAATCCTAACTAAGTATATTTCCATTCATAAAGTTTCTGTAATTTTTAGTTTGTCTTAAAGATATGTTGACCATAGTCAAAATCATGGTTGACCAGAACTACAGAAAAGAAAAACAGAGATAGTCCATTTTATAAAAATCATATAAAATCACTCACAACTCCAAATAAGGTTTAATTGACCATTTTAAAAAGGAAAAATAAATATTTTAAAGTTTAAAGAGACACAAAATCCAAACACATGCATTAAAATAATTTTAAAAACAAGAATACTTGAATATAGTTGAATCTGTCAGAAAAACGTCTGAATTTCTTACAGTGAGAAACAATTGTTTTAAAACTACTTCTGGGACTCAGAAAATTCTAATATTTTAACCTCTTCATTTACCGTGAATTCTAGGCATATTATAAAATATTAAGGCATAAATATATTATAGAATAATTATCATTAACAATCAAACTGACAAGACTCGGAAATTTTCATTGTCTAATCAAATAAACGTTTCTTAATAAAATATTGTTCCATTGGGCATACATTAACTCGATAATCTCCTAAGTATTAATCATCAATAAATACTCAATAAATCATTTAAAAGAGAGTTTGATGATATTTTATTACAATTTTTCAATCATAAATCCTATGCAAACTACTAATTAAAGCACCAAAACCGGTCTCTATGCTTTTCCGCCATTAGCTCCTTGTGGTGTCATAAAATCTGAATTTTTTGTCATGAAATGACGTGAGTTGTGACACCCAGTAGGAAAAGAAGCAACAAAACATTTTTTACAACATTTATTTATTTATTTTAAAACAACTAGCATGATTAACAACACCGCAAATACATGGAAACACCACATCCATAAACAATAATAAATTCAATCAATCCGCTCGCCCCAGGGAGCCCCAAAGATAACTCGCCATTAAAATGTATTTAGGGGTCACTGCCCATGGACCGTAGACCAAATCTTCTCGCGCTAAGGGAGCCCAAAAACTTTAGGGGTCGCTGCCCATGGACCGTAGCCCAAATCACAATCATTCTCATACAAAAATATCAAAAGAAATCATTATTAACATTTGTCTTCGATCAAAACCACCACATATCAACCAATTAATAAAAATGACATACACATAGGTTTAAATAAAAACACTCAAATAAAAGAAAATAAATAAATAGAATTTTGATTTGTGTTGCGCCTACCTCAATCGTTAGCACAAGGAAATATAAGGAGGAACCCCGCAAGAACAACCGACAAAAGAAGATCCTCTGGTTTCTTATGAGCTCCTATTCTCTATGCGGCAAATTTAAACTTCTCATCTAAAAGTGATAGCAAAATAGGGTAATAATATCCCCATATATAAGAAAAGAAATCATACTCCTTTTTACTTATACAGCTGTAGTTAGGTCTAGCTCCACGTTTTCTAAATCAAAAATGGTTAGCCTCCACATTTTGGTTAGCCTCCACATTTTCTAAGTCAAAAATGGTTAGCCTCCACATTTTCTAAGTCAAAAATGGTTAGCCTCCATATTTTGGTTAGCCTCCATATTTTCTAAGTCAAAAATAGTTAGCCTCCACATTTTCTAAGTCAAAAATGGTTAGCCTAGTTCTACACACACCAAAAAAATTCGTCAACAAATCACAATAATGATTTGTGACAAGATGATAAACAAAAGAAGAAAACCATTATAAACACATTTTCAAGAAACGTTTTGGCTTAATTATTATTCCACTGTTTGAACCTCCCACGTAACCATCTAAGTAACCTAAGTTCGTTTTCCTTCCCTTCCTACTTCTAAGGAACTCCTAATCTAATATAATCGATAAGACATCAATAAGTGGCAGTATGCTTCTTTAATTAAGCTAGTTCTTGTAACCAAGTCCATACATAGTGGCTCCATTTTGGTTTCATAATGTATAATAGTATAATACTAACATGGTCAACCAAATTTTATTGTGTCAGACAACTTCAACAAATCTAGTTAAGCCAAAATGGCATGTGCCCATACTAACCACTACTAACTAGGCTAGGCATAAATAAGATAATATTAATTAAGTGGCAGATTAAATATGTTTTCATAATTTAATATGTAGGCTAGAATGAGAACTAAAACCACCAAAATTTCCTTTTTAATCTAAAATGACTAGTTTACTCCTACTAGTAAAATGACACAAATGCCATTAAAGTTGGGACTGGTATTACATATGAAACGCAACACATATATAAAGATGACCTTATGAACCTAGCGTGACAACGTCCATCAAGTCGAAGGATCAGTGGATACTCGTAGGCAGGGGACTATCTCCCTCTTTTTAATTCCATGAGGCATCATCAAGGAAGCTATCAGTTTCATCATTGGATTCTCGCTCGAGACAAGCTCTACCATTATATGAAGACCATCAAGTTCGTGCCCGTAGCTGTCATGCATCTTCCAGCCAGTATCTTCTGATCACATCTGCAGCTAAGAACCGTTGTTTGTATGTTGATACCAGTGCCGATCTTCACCATATAAGCAACCACTACAGACAGAGGTAATCCAAACTTCTGCATATTTTATTTTCCCACAGATAAGTAATAGAGTCACGGAGGAGAGATGGTGATATCTTTATTATGGTAACATCACCGACCATACAAGATAGAACCATATAAATCACGTTTGGGGACTGAGTCCCATCATGAAATTCCTTCGCCATCAGTCAAGGACCTCTTTAACATAAGAGAGATGGTCAGTAAAGGAGCATGTAATTCGCAAGGGAAAATTAAACTAAAGAAGAATCCGCTTCAACGCTCTCTCCGGGAGCCGCCCCCCAGAAGCTGCGTCAATGCTCTCTCCAGAAGACGCTTCGACATTCGCTCCAGAAGATGCTTTAACGCTCTCTCCGGGAGACGCTTCGACGTTCGCTTCAGAAATCGCTTTAACGCTCTCTCCATAAGAAGAAGCCACTTCAACGCTCTCTCCGGGACCCGCTTTCGACGTTCGCTCCAGAAGCTGCTTCAATGCTCTCTCAGGGATCCGAATCGATGTTTGCTTCAGAAGATGCTTAAACGCTCTCTTCAGGAGCTGCCTCGACGTTCACTTCAGAAGCCGCTTCAAATGCTTTTCAGAAGCTACATCACCGTTCTCTTTGGAAGCTGCATCAACATCTTTTTCAGAAATTGCTTCAGCAACCTTTTCAGAATATTACTCATGATAGGGCTCGTCCTCACCAGAGTCGGGGATTACGACATCGTCATGAATAGTTTGAGAATCCAACCAACCATATACCTAATCTACCTAGGGCCAACCGACGTCATGCTTGGGGAACTCTCACCTGGATGCCTTTTGAACGTGACATGCTCCAAGGACAGGATGACCCATCTCTCCTGGTAACATCTAAATTTGTCTCATAAGTTTTATCTTTATTTGTCACCATCTAATGCCTACCCCACAATAGTGCAACCATTGTGTGCTAGATAGGGGACTTAATGTTGATGGTGGATTTTAGTTCATGGCTAAAATTATAAAACCAAATTTAATACGCTGACATCCTGCAAAGGGTAAAGCCGTTTGATAATGCGCTGACATTCTGCAAAGGGTAAAGGCCATTTAAAAGTGATGAATGCAAAAAACCTCTTCACTTTTTTTTTGAAGAAATTCCATAAATACTCAAAATTCACCCAGAATTGTGCGTGCAACAGCAATCCCAAATATTCTGTGAATTTTATTAGCATTAGCAATTAATGCATGATCTGCCTAGTATTTTCTGTGCTGTGTTCTCAGCCGAACTCTCATTATTGACATGACATGAAGACTGAGTGTTCACTCTCAGCAGAGTAGCATGAATCCCCGTGCCAATATTGTGACATGCATGAAGTACTTACATAGGCTACATCACTCTCAGACAGAGAGAGTCTCGCATCGACGTGCTTTGGTTAGCCCGATCGAGCATACTTAATTTCCTTAAGGGAAACCTAAACTGTCCATATCAGTCTCAGAAACTATCACAGCCACGCAAGTTGGCCGTATGATTTAACCATCCTAGCCAAATCCTGGCAGGAATAAGAAATTACCGTGATGACTACCGACGGGCCCACTAATTATCTAGCCGGCCGAACATCACCATGCATTCCCTAGCTCCTCGAAATGATAACCCTAAATAGGGTAGTTGCGCTGGCTAAAGAGAAACTCGAACGAGTTTGACCACCCAAGATGGTCTCAAAATCATCGCAACCATCCAACTTCGCCAGCTTGGTTGGTCGGGCTAGATGATCCGAAAAGAAATTAGGAGAATGCTGACATGAACACCTGATAGGTGTCCAAAACACCTTATTATTTATCTATTGTTTATGATTTCTCTGCTAGTTTTCTTGTAAATTATGTATCTTATGTTTTGTTTTTGAGTATTTAGGTACTTTGGAGTCATTTAGAACAAAAGAGGAAGAAACAGTGAAAAAGTATCATCTCAAGTGCAACTGCGGTTGGAGGTGGATTTTTTCTCATTATTTTCTTTTATTTCTTCATCTCTGTCTGAAAAGTTTGCAAATTTCTGTCTGAAAATCACGACTACTTTAGTGATGATTCTCATTGAAGAGAAGAAGTGAATATAAGGAGTAAAAGACGGCTGTTGTTGGTGGAAGGCGAAGGAAAGCGTTCATTCGGAGCAAGGAATGCAGAATCGTCGTTGTGCAGGTATGCGCTATTGGAAGCACAATAGAGCAAAATGAGCTGTCATTCTTTGGCGGCTTGTATCAATTCTTAGGGTGCATAGAGTCATCTGGGTACCCCTTAGCGAATTGATTTGAGCAGCTGTATCACTTCAATTTCTTTTACCCTAAAATTCAGAGAACAGTTTATCTGTTTTCATTATTTCCTACAACACTTGAAATTCTGAAAAGGCGGTGGCTGGCATAAAGAAGAAGAGATGAACCTGTTGATGGTGAAATGAAGATTACCGAATAAGGGTTTTGCTGTGATTACAATTCCAAAAAGTAGTTCAGCTAGGGTTTGTAAGGAATTTGATGCTGCTGTGAAGAACTTGATGCAAAAATTAGGAGATGGGTTGCTTATGAAACTCGTATTTGAAGAGAAATTGAAGATTTGGTTCAATGGGTCTTTATGTTCTTGAATTACATGTAGGTCAGTTCTAGAAAGGAAACAATGATGGCTTTGATTGATTTGTGGATAAGTTCAGAGAGGAAATTTAGGGTTTCTGAAGATGAAATTGAATGGTTTTTGTCAGTGAAGAAATGGGTTGAGCTTGAGGGGTCTGTGATTCAGGTTTGGATGGAGCTAATTGAAAATGTTGTTGTAATGGGTATTTCAACTGAGATTCAATTTGTGAATCAGTGGAGATGTTCATGGGTGTTGTGTTTCTAAAATTCAGAATGGTGGAGAATTGGGGATTATGTTAACAAGGACATGAGATGCTGTGATTTTCATTGGTGTTGATGAAGCAACTGAGACTGGTGATAAGACAATGACTTGGCAATGGACCTGGTAGTGTTGATAAGCAGGTTTTGGGTGCGATTCATGATTGACTGTGATGAGATGTTCATGAACTACGAAAAGTAAATCTGAGAGTGGGGTTTTGCTTGAATCTATGAATGGTGGATGCTGGAAGATGAATTTTGGTCTCGATTGAGATTGAATTGTTGCTGATAGTCTTTAGCTGAGAAGATGTTGAAGTTGCAGGTGCAAATGCAAGTGTAGTGAGTTTCCATGGTGGTACCGAAAGTGGAGGAGGTAATGGCTGAGTCCGTGTTGCAGTTAAAGAAAATGGAAAATGTGACTTGAATGGTGGTAGTTATGTTGCTGCAGATGGAGCCACAGTTGATAGATGATGATGTTGAGTTAAACAAGGAGATGGCCAGGTAGTCTCTGTGGGTTAGTGTTTCAGTAAAGGATGCTATTGAAGTTTGTGTATCAGATGGAGTTTGTTGTGGTTTCAGTGGAGTTGGTGATTATTTAGCTAATGGCTTACAACTGTGACTAGATGAATGCTAGGACTGGGATGGGACTGAAGCTGCAGAATGGTAATTATGTAATTGGTGGTTGAGGTGTTGCAGCTACAGAGAAGCTAGAAATAGAAGTTCTACTGTTGGTTTTGGTGCTGGGTGTTGTGTCAGCTGACTGGCCATGACTGAATGATGTTGTGTGGGGTGAATTACTTGAAGCTTGGTTGAATTGCTAGTGCAGTTACAACGGAGAGCTAACGAGGAATGACATGAATGGCATATAAGGCGAGGGAATATTGGTGCTTGAAGTGGTAGCTGCTATTGAGCTGAGATTGTTGGTGTTGTGTTACAGTCAGGACTAAGTGAAGCATTTGCAGTTTAAGATGATATGGCTGTGACAGAGAAGGTGGAAGATTGCAGTTGGCTACTGCAATGAAGAGGTTATGGTGTAGTTGAACATGACTCTGTTGCATCGCATCTGAAGAGCCCCATCATGGTTGAGAGCAATGATTGCAAATGGCTTGTGCAAGATGGCTGTCCTTGGCCACTCAGCCCATCTAGCTGAGTAAGATGCTGATCTGAACGAGTTGACCCGGCTGACTATGTTTGACCACCTGAGATGTTCTTTGGAAACCTGAGCTCCGGTGCCGGATTCCGGCCAAATTACGTCCAAAAACCCAGTTTTCCGGCGACATTTTTGGGACATATTTTCTACATGGGTTTCTCACACATATGGGCTTTGTGGATTTTCATCTAATGGACTTTGAAGAGTTGGACTTAATTTAAGCTACAAAAGGAGAAGTTCTACTTCTTTTTGGGTATCACGTATTTTATTCTACTGGAGTTTTGGAGGAGGGAGGCGACTAGGGTTTGCTTTCGTTTATTTTTCATCTTCTTAATTTTATTATTGATTATGAATATGATGAACATCAAAACTATGAGTAGCTAAATTTCATTTATTGGTTATGGGATATAAAGTGGATTTCACAAATAAGATTTGATTCAATGTATTAGTTTTGTCTCAATAATTTACTGTTTATGATTCATGGTTCATATTGTAGTATGATTTGATTGTTTATTTGGTTGAGTCCGGAATCAATCCGATTTGCTTTCTTATCTAGAGCTATATTAGGGTTTTCAATACGAAAACGTTGTTTATCCCTGATTCTAAGTAGCATAAATATGGGTAGTGCTTGTAGTGATATATCCTACTAGTCACATATGAATCATAACTTGGGTTAAATCGAGTTAGTGCTTTTACACATTTTGATTGCCTTGATTAGTCTTATTCCATAGAACTTATTGCTTTTAGGGAGTTAAATCTAATTATGCTTTTACACTTTAGGTTGCTTTCTAGGAAGAAGTCACATATGTATCTTTTAATGTGGTTGTGACGAAATCAGGGAATTAGCGGGATACTCTTGCGATCAAGGTATCCTAGGACTTTTAGTAAATGAGAGATTAAAATTTCAATTCTAGCCATTGTTGAGAATTCAAGTTTGTGAATGAAACTATCCCGTGACCAATATCTTCTCCTTATTGATTACTTTTATTTTTACTTTACTTCAATTTATTTTTATTGCTTTGATAAATAAACCCCCCCTCCTTTTGGTTACCAAGAATCTGAAAATTTGCATAACAACAATAGCCTCTCTATGGATACGAACTCTTTCTTATCGCATACTACTTTTATTTTAGTTAAGTAAGAAAGTGAAATTATTTTTGGGCGTCCCTTCATGAAAACGGCTAAAACCATTATTGATGTGGATAATGGAACGTTGACTATGGAGTTTGATGGAGAAATAATACGTTTCAACATTTTCGAGACGATGAGATATCCTAGTGATGTCCACTCTTGTTTCTCCGTTGATGTTATGGATGCATTGGCGCAAAAAGTGTTTGAATTGAATGGTGATGATTCTTTGGAAACTGTTTTAACTACATCCATGGATGATGGAGTCTAGTGTGTTAACGAATTCAAGGAAGCCCTTGGTGATCTTAACTCACTACAAGGATGTCCGGAAACTCATAATATCTCTTTTATTTCTTTACCATGCAGTGATGAAAAGCTTTTACCTTCTATTGTTAAATCTCCAAAGTTGGAATTGAAACCTCTTCCAAGTCACTTAAAGTACTTGTACTTGGGTGACAATGAAGAGTTACCTATGATTGTTCCTAACGATCTTAGTGAATTACATGAGCAAAAACTTCTAAGGGTGCTAAGGAAGCACAAGACGGCAACGTCGTTTGAACCCTCCCATGATGGAAGTTGTGAAAAAGGAGATACTCAAGCTTTTGGAAGTGGGTGTTATCTACCCCATATCCGATAGCAAGTGGGTAATCCCGATACAAGTTGTACCAAAGAAATCAGGTGTAACAGTGGTAGTGAATGATGAGAACGAACTTGTCCCAACTCGTGTGCAAACCGGTTGGAGGGTTTGTATTGATTATAGGAAGTTGAATGCCACTACTAGGAAGGATCACTTTCCTTTTCCTTTTATTGATCAAATGCTTGAACGTTTAGCTGGACATGCTTATTATTGCTTCCTTGATGGCTATTCATGTTAAAATCAGATTGTGATAGCGCCAGAGGATCAAGAGAAAACCACTTTCACTTTTCCTTTTGGTACTTTTGCTTATAGAAGGATGCCTTTTGGCTTATGCAATGCTCCAGCTACCTTTCAAAGGTGTATGGTAAGTATCTTTTCCGAGTATGTTGAAAACATCATTGAAGTGTTTATGGATGACTTTAGTGTCTTTGGTGATTCATTTGACCTTTGTTTGAATAACTTGTCATTAATCCTTGAACGATGGGTTGAAACAAACCTTGTGCTAAATTGGGAGAAGTGCCATTTCATGGTAACTCATGGCATAGTTTTAGGCCATATAATATCTTCTAAAGGCTTGGAAGTTGATAAATCTAAGATAGACCATATTCGTGCTCTAACCCCTCCCATTACGGTGAGGGAGATACGCTCTTTTCTTGGACATACAGGTTTTTATCGTAGATTTATCAAGGATTTTTCCAAGATAGCATCACCAATTTGCAACTTATTGCAAAAATATGTGGTTTTTAACTTTGATGAAAAGTGTATGGCGGCATTCAATCGTTTGAAAGAACTTTTGATTTCATCCCCTATCATTAAACCACCGGATTGGAGCAAGCCTTTTGAGCTAATTTGTGATGCTAGTGACTACGCGGTTGGTGCGGTGCTTGGGCAACGTGTGGGGAAGATACCTCATGCTATTTATTATGCTTCTAGAACGTTAAATGAAGCCTAACAAAACTACACAACCACTGAAAAAGATTTTTTAGCTATTGTATTTGCATTGGTGAAATTTCTCTCTTATCTAATTGGTACAAAAGTTGTTGTTTTTTCTGACCATGCAGCTCTTAGGTACTTGGTAATGAAGAAATAAGCGAAACCAAGGCTCATACGATGGATTTTACTCTTGCAAGAGTTTGATATTGAAATCAAGGACAAGAAAGGAATTGAGAACACCGTTGCGGATCACTTGAGACGTCTTTCTATAGACAAGGAAGCTATCCCATTGCGTGAAAGTTTCCCGGTTGAGCAACTATTCTCAATTTCCTTTGGAGAACCATGGTATGCGGATATTGTGAATTACTTGGTAACTAAACAAATTCCAAAGAACTTGTCTCTTGATGAGAGGGACAAACTTAAGAGGTTAGGAAACCAATATATATGGGATGATCCATACTTATGGAAACATGGCAGCGACCAAGTAATAAGAAGGTGCGTTCCCGAATCCGAGTTTCTTTCTATCTTGTCATTTTGTCACTCTTATGCTTGCGGAGGACATTTTGGAAGTAAGAGAAACGCTCACAAGGTACTTGAAAGCGGTTTCTATTGGCCAACCTTGTTTAAGGATGCATATACATTTTGTACAACTTGTGATAGGTGCCAAAGAACAGGCAATCTAGGTGCCTGAAATCAAATGCCACAAACTTTTATTCAATTTATTGAAGTTTTTGATGCATGGGGTATTGATTTTATGGGTCCTTTTGTCAACTCTCATGGGAATTATTACATCTTACTTGTTGTTGATTATGTCTCTAAATGGGTGGAAGCTAAGTCCACCCCAACTAATGATTCCAAGGTTGTTTCAGATTTTGTGCAAGCTAACATTTTTGCAAGGCTTGGAATTCCAAGAGCCATAATTAGCAATGGGGGTTCTCACTTCAAAAATAGGATTTTACAAAGCTTGTTGAAGAAGTACAATGTGTCGCACAAGATTGCAACACCTTATCAACCTCAAACAAATGGACAAGCCGAGGTTTCTAACCGGGAGCTGAAATCCATTTTAGAGAAGACGGTGAATCCAACAAGGAAAGATTGGAGCATGTGACTTAATGATGCTTTGTGGGCTTATAGAACCGCCTACAAGACACCGATTGGGATGTCTCCCTTTAGGCTTGTGTATGGTAAACCTTGTCACTTACCCGTGGAGATTGAGCATAAAGCGTTTTGGGCGATTAAGCAATGCAATATGGAGATGGATGGTGCTGGAAGGCAAAGGAAGCTACAACTCCAAGAGCTGGAAGAGCTTCGCAATGATGCATTTTAAAGCTCTCGCATTTACAAGGATAAAACGAAGGCCTTTCATGATACTATGATTTCTAAAAAACAATTTTGTGTTGGGTAGAAAGTGCTTTTGTTTAATTCTCGCTTGCATTTATTTCCGGGTAAATTAAGGTCACGTTGGATCAGACCTTTCATTGTTACTAATGTGTTTTCTCATGGTGCAGTAGAAATTCGTAGCATATCTACAGGAAATGAACTTAAAGTTAATGGGCACCGGTTGAAACCATATTATGAGAATTTCACTTCCGAAGTAGTGGAAGGAGCCAATTTTGTGGATGCACCCCCTCTGGAGGAGTCATAGAAAGCAAGGAGCAAGTCTGGCTGACGACTTCAAACCAAGCGCTAAGTGGGAGGCAACCCACCGGTTTTGTATCTTTATCTTTATCTTTTTATTTTTAAGCATTTTATCTTGATTTTCTTTGTTTTTGCATATCATTTGCGTAATTTTCCACCTTGAACTTTGTTTGGACGATTCAATTTTACATTAAGGAAAATGTAAAGTTTAAGTGTGGGGGAGCATTTATTAGTTTGTATAGTTAAATTTTATGCCTTTAGTTAAAAAAAAAAAAACAAGAAAAAAAAAATGCTTTTTGAACTCCGAAATCTAGAAACTTGTGCCTTTAGGATGACACCATTAGTGGATGGAACCATTTTGATTGCAGGAGTTGAGGAACCAATTAACTAAATGGATGGACATAACTCAGAAATTATAAATAACATGATAGTTGTTACCATATCTCGGAATATCACCATATCACATTCTATTTTTATTTTTTTCCATTTTTATCTATTGTTCTCTAAGTGCTTTGGTGGGTCACTAAACATCGACTTGTTATTACTGCTAGGATGAAATAGAGTGATTGAGTTGCAAAAAAAAAAAAAAAAACCGACCAATTAGACCAACCGGAATAAAAAAGACACTTGGATAGCAGTATGTTTGAAACGTTGTCTCCGTCGCCTAAACAAGCGTGGAATGAAGGATCCAAGGCAACTATCACATACTTGCTGACAAGGAGGCATGCACTTGGATCCAAAAGATCTAATCATGATGTCTAAAAAAGAATGTAAAAAAAAATAATATTTGTTGAATAAAGTCACTCCTGGTTCCCTTGTATATGTCGGTTGAGTTAATGTAGAAATAAGATGGTTGACCACTGGTTCCCTTGTATATTCTAGTGTGTTGACACAATAATTCATACCAGTAGCTCAATCCAATAGGATGCATAGGTTTATCTTGGCAGTGACCTTCAGACAGATATGGGAAACATCGATCACTTGTCAATATTCGCCAACATCTACATCTATATTCATCTTCTTAATATTTTCATTGTGATCGTGGTTTGATAGTTTCCGAGTATTGTGTCTTGTTCGACTATCTAATTAGAGATTTATTTACTTAAATACGAACTGAATTTGCGCAAGGTACCTCCTCCTGTAGTCATTTTGGATTCGTTCATTGATAAGTTTTACTTCTTTTTGGGTATCACGTATTTTATTCTACTGGAGTTTTGGAGGATAGAGACGACTAGGGTTTGCTTTCGTTTATTTTTCATCTTCTTAATTTTATTATTGATTATGACTATGATGAACATCAAAACTATGAGTAGCTAAATTTCATTTATTGGTTATGGGATATAAAGTGGATTTCACAAATAAGATTTGATTCAATGTATTAGTTTTGTCTCAATAATTTACTATTTATGATTCATGGTTCATATTGTTGTATGATTTGATTGTTTATTTGGTTGAGTCCGGAATCAATCTGATTTGCTTTCATATCTAGAGCTATATTAGGATTTTCAATACGAAAACGTTGTTTATCCCTAATTCTAAGTAGCATAAATGTGGGTAGTGCTTGTAGTGATATATCCTACTAGTCACATATGAATCATAACTTGGGTTAAATCGAGTTAATGCTTTTACACATTTTGATTGCCTTGATTAGTCTTATTCCATAGAACTTATTGCTTTTAGGGAGTTAAATCTAATTGTGCTTTTACACTTTAGGTTGCTTTCTAGGAAGAAGTCACATATGTATCTTTTAATGTGGTTGTGACGAAATCAGGGAATTAGCGGGATACTCTTGCGATCAAGGTATCCTAGGACTTTTAGTAAATGAGAGATTAAAATTTCAATTCTAGTCATTGTTGAGAATTCAAGTTTGTGAATGAAACTATCCCGTGACCAATATCTTCTCCTTATTGATTACTTTTATTTTTACTTTACTTTACTTCAATTTATTTTTATTGCTTTGATAAATCAAACCCCCCCCCCCCTTTTTGTTACTAAGAATTTGAAAATTTGCATAACAACAATAGCCTCTCTGTGGATACGAACTCTTTCTTATCGCATACTACTTTTATTTTAGTTAAGTAAGAAAGTGAAATTATTTTTGCTCGGCTGACAACCGACCAAATTTTGGCGCCGTTGCCGGGGAGGCAAACGGATTGTTTTCAAGTTTTTAGTTTCTTTTTATAATTTCTGCTCTTATCTTGCTTTTTGTTTTCTTGTCTTGTTTCTTACTTGTTTGCGAGAATTATTTTTAGGTACCTAATCCCTGGCTCCTAAAGATTGGAACTATCCAAGGTGTGGGATAGCTACTCGAAGAGGCACAATACTCCAACCAAGTCAAGACATACCGGAAGAGCAAGAGTTAGAAGTGGAAGAAGAATTACAACTAGAAGGAGAACAGGAGGTTCCATTTGTATAAGAACCACTAGTTGAAGAAGAATAAGCAATGGGTGACACAAATCGTATACTCAAGGATTTGGCTTCTCATAGGCTTGATGCACAACAATGGTGTATCCAAACAAACTCAACTTTAGAGAGCAAGCCGGGGTTGCTTAGAGAGTTACCAAAGTTCCATGGCATGGTGAACGAATACCCAAACAAGCATCTCATGGAGTTCCATACCATTGTTAAAGCCATGCTTCCAGCGGAGACTGAAGCCGATGGTGCAATGTTGAAAGTTTTTCCATTTTCTATGGTGGATAGCGCTAAGGATTAGTTGTATTATTTGCCATCCGGAAGTGTCACTACATGGAACGGATTGAAAAAACTCTTTCTAGAGAGGTATTTTCCTGCGTCAAAGGCTACTCAAATTCGCAAAGGTATTTGTGGAATAAAGCAACATGCGGGAGAATCTTTGTATGAATGTTGGGAGCGACACAAGATATTGGTGGCAAGCTGTCCTCACCATCAATTCAGCGAGGCTATGATAATCCAATACTTCTACGAAGGTCTTCAATCGAGTGATATATATCTTCTTGATGTAGCAGGTGGTGGTGCACTAGTGAACAAGACGGTGGCCCAAGATACCGAGTTGATTGAAAGCATGGATGCAAACTCGCAACAATTCTACACAAGAGGTGAACCAATGGTTAGGGGAGTGCATGAAGTTAGTGATTCATCATCATTACACCGTGATCAAAGGATGGACAATATGGAGCACATGATGTAAAAGATGGCTGCGGTTATATTACCTTCGTATGGTGAAGAGTTGGAGCAAGCTAATACGGTTTTTCCAAACCCACAAAGACGGTATGATCCCTATTCCAACACCTACAATCCAGGATGGAGAGATCATCCAAATTTCAGCTATGCCAACAAGCAAGGTGCGGTTCAACAACCTACTTTCAACCGTCCGAGTGGATTTCAACCGCAACAACAACAATTTCAACCACAAAAACAACAATTTCAACAACAACAACAACAATTTCAACAACCACAATAACCGGTTCAAAACCAAGGTTCCGATATCGATGTAAATTTACAAACAATGATGCAAGGTATTTCTACCATGTTCAAAGAAAGTCAACAAGAAACTAAGAGTGCTATCAAGGAGTTGCAGACTCAAGTGGGCTCCATGGCGATTGATATCAACAAATTAAAGGCACAAAATAGTGGGAGACTCCCTTCTCAACCCATTAACCCAAAAAATGGTGTCAATAATATTACGTTGAGAATTGGTACACAACTTGATCAACCCAAAGTTGCTGATTTGGGTGAAGAGGAAGTTCTAAAGGAGCCGGTTTTGGAGGAAAAGAGGGATGAAATTCCCCAAACACCAGAGGTACCTATTCCTAACTCTAAAACTCTGGTTTCTACTCATGTTCCTCCGATACCTTTTCATCGCAGATTTGCAAGTTCTAAGAAGGCGCAATTAGAAAAGGAGATTTTAGATGTTCTTAAGAAGATTCATGTGAACATACCACTCATTGATGCTATCAAGCAAGTTCCCAAGTATGCAAAAGTGTTGAAGGACTTGTGTACCAACAAGCAAAGGCTTAAAGGAAATGAAGTGCTAAGTGCTAAGTGCGTGTGTGTGTGTGTTTGGGGGGGGGGAATGCTTCGGCAATCTTACAACACAAACTCCCACTAAAATGCAAGGATCCCGGTAGCTTTGACATTCCCGTCACAATTGGTAACACCACTTTTAACAAATAAATGTTAGACTTAGGTGCATCCGTTAATGTTATGCCGTCATCCATGTATAATTCACTTAATCTAGGTCCTTTGAAAAAGGATGAAATTGTGTTGCAATTAGCCGATCGCTCTAATGTTTACCCAATGGGTATTGTTGAGGATGTTCTTGTGCAGGTTAATCAACTTGTATTTCCAGCTGACTTTTGTGTGTTAGAGATGGATGAAGGTTCACCGGACTCATCTCTTCTATTGTTACTTGGGCGTCCCTTCATGAAAACGGCTAAAACCATTATTGATGTGGATAAGGGAACGCTGACTATGGAGTTTGATAGAGAAATAATACGTTTCAACATTTTCGAGATGATGAGATATCCTAGTGATGTCAACTCTTGTTTCTCCGTTGATGTTATGGATGCATTGGCGAAAAAAGTGTTTTAATTGAATGGTGATGATGCTTTGGAAATTGTTTTAACTACGTCCATGGATGATGGAGTAGAGTGTGGTAACGAAGTCAAGGAAGCCCTTGGTGATCTTAACTCACTACAAGGATGTCCGGAAACTCATAATATCTCTTTTATTTCTTTACCATGCGGTGATGAAAAGATTTTACCTTCTATTGTTAAATCTCCAAAGTTGGAATTGAAACCTCTTCCAAGCCACTTAAAGTACTTGTACTTGGGTGACAATAAAGAGTTACCTATGATTGTTTCTAACGATCTTAGTGAATTACATGAGCAAAAACTTCTAAGGGTGCTAAGGAAGCACAAGACGGCCATAGGATGGACAACTGCTGATATCAAGGGTATAAGCCATGCCGTTTGTATGCATAAGATTCGTTTGGAGGACGATGCAAAGCCTACAAGGGAAGCACAACGTCGTTTGAACCCTCCCATGATGGAAGTTGTGAAAAAGGAGATACTCAAACTTTTGGAAGTGGGTGTTATCTACCCCATATCCGATAGCAAGTGGGTAAGCCCGGTACAAGTTGTACCAAAGAAATCAGGTGTAACGGTGGTATAGAATGATGAGAACGAACTTGTCCCAACTCGTGTGCAAACCAGTTGGAGGGTTTGTATTGATTATAGGAAGTTGAATGCCACTACTAGGAAGGATCACTTTCCTTTACCTTTTATTGATCAAATGCTTGAATGTTTAGCTGGACATGCTTATTATTGCTTCCTTGATGGCTATTCAGGTTACAATCATATTGTGATAGCGCCAGAGGATCAAGAGAAAACCACTTTCACTTGTCCTTTTGGTACTTTTTCTTATAGAAGGATGCCTTTTGGCCTATGCAATGCTCTAGCTACCTTTCAAAGGTGTATGGTAAGTATCTTTTCCGAGTATGTTTAAAACATCATTGAAGTGTTTATGGATGACTTTAGTGTCTTTGGTGATTCATTTGACCTATGTTTGAACAACTTGTCATTAATCCTTGAACGATGTGTTGAAACAAACCTTGTGCTAAATTGGAAGAAGTGCCATTTAATGGTAACTCATGGCATAGTTTTAGGCCATATAATATCTTCTAAAGGCTTGGAAGTTGATAAATCTAAGATAGACCTTATTCGTGCTCTAACCCCTCCCACTACGGTGAGGGAGATACGCTCTTTTCTTGGACATGCAGGTTTTTATCGTAGATTTATCAAGGATTTTTCCAAGATAGCATCACCACTTTGCAACTTATTACAAAAAGATGTGGTTTTTAACTTTGATGAAAAGTGTATGGCGGCATTCAATCGTTTGAAAGAACTTTTGATTTCAGCCCCTATCATTAAACTACCGGATTGGAGCGAGCCTTTTGAGCTAATGTGTGATGCTAATGACTACGCGGTTGGTGCGGTGCTTGGGCAGCGTGTGGGGAAGATACCTCATGCTATTTATTATGCTTCTAGAACGTTAAATGAAGCCCAACAAAACTACACAACCACGAGTCTTTAGCTATTGTATTTGCATTGGAGAAATTTCGCTCTTATCTAATTGGTACAAAAGTTGTTGTCTTTTCTGACCATTCAACTATTAGGTACTTGCTAATGAAGAAAGAAGCGAAACCGAGGCTCATACGATGGATTTTACTCTTGTAATAGTTTGATATTGAAATCAAGGACAAGAAAGGAATCGAGAACACCGTTGCGGATCACTTGAGCCATCTTGCTATAGACAAGGAAGCTATCCCATTGCGTGAAAGTTTCCCGGATGAGCAACTATTTTCAATTGCCTTTGGAGAACCATGGTATGCGGATATTGTGAATTACTTGGTAACTAAACCAATTCCAAAGAACTTGTCTCGTGCTGAGAGGGACAGACTTAAGAGGTTAGGAAACCAATATATATGGGATGATCCATACTTATGGAAACATGGCAGCGACCAAGTAATAATAAGGTGCGTTCCCGAATCCGAGTTTAATTCTATCTTGTCATTTTGTCACTCTTATGCTTGCGGAGGACATTTTGGAAGTAAGAGAACCGCTCACAAGGTACTTGAAAGCGGTTTCTATTGGCCAACCTTGTTTAAGGATGCATATACATTTTTTACAACTTGAGATAGGTGCCAAAGAACAGGCAATCTAGGTGCCCGAAATCAAATGCCACAAACTTTTATTCAATTTATTGAAGTTTTTGATGTATGGGGTATTGATTTTATGGGTCCTTTTGTCAACTTTCGTGGGAATTATTATATCTTACTTGTTGTTGATTATGTCTCTAAATGAGTGGAAGCTAAGGCCACCCCAACTAATGATTCCAAGGTTATTTCAGATTTTGCGCAAGCTAACATTTTTGCAAGGTTTGGAATTCCAAGAGCCATAATTAGCGATGGGAGTTCTCACTTCAAAAACAAGATTTTACAAAGCTTGTTGAAGAAGTATAATGTGTCGCACAATATTGCAACACCTTATCAACCTCAAACAAATGGACAAGCCGAGGTTTCTTACCGGGAGGTAAAATCCATTTTAGAGAAGACGGTGAATACAACAAGGAAAGATTGGAGCATGTGACTTAATGATGCTTTGTGGGCTTATAGAACCGCCTACAAGACACCTATTGGGATGTCTCCCTTTAGGCTTGTGTATGGTAAACCTTGTCACTTACCTGTGGAGATTGAGCATAAATCGTTTTGGGCGATTAAGCAATGCAATATGGAGATGGATGGTGCTGGAAAGCAAAGGAATCTACAACTCCAAGAGCTGGAAGAGCTTCGCAATGATGCATTTGAAAGCTCTCGCATTTACAAGGAGAAAATGAAGGCCTTTCATGATACTATGATTTCTAGAAAACAATTTTGTGTTGGGCAGAAAGTGCTTTTGTTTAATTCTCGCTTGCATTTATTTCCGGGTAAATTAAGGTCTCATTGGATCGGACCTTTCATTGTTACTAATGTGTTTTCTCATGGTGCAGTAGAAATTCGTAGCATAGCTACAGGGAAGGAACTTAAAGTTAATTGGCACCGGTTGAAACCATATTATGAGAATTTCACTTCCGAAGTAGTGGAAGGAGCCAATTTTGTGGATGCACCTCCTCTGGAGGAGTCATAGAAAGCAAGGAGCAAGTCGGGCTGACGACTTTAAACCAAGCGCTAAGTGGGAGGCAACCCACCGGTTTTGTATCTTTATCTTTATCTTTTTATTTTTAAGCATTTTATTTTGATTTTTTTTGTTTTTGCATATCATTTGCGAAATTTCCCACCTTGAACTTTCTTTCAATTTTACATTGAGGAAAATGTAAAGTTTAAGTGTGGGGGAGCATTTATTAGTTTGTATAGTTAAATTTTATACCTTTAGTTAAAAAAAAAAATCAGAAAAAAAAAACAAGAAAAAAAATTATGCTTTTTGAACTCCGAAATCTAGAAACTTGTGCCTTTAGGATGACACCATTAGTGGATGGAACCATTTTGATTGCAGGAGTTGAGGAACTAATTAAATAAAAGGATGGACATAGCTCAGAAATTATAAATAACATGATAGTTGTTACCATATCTCGGAATATCACCATATCACATTTTATTTTTATTTTTATCTATTGTTCTCTAAGTGCTTTGGTGGGTCACTAAACATCGACTTGTTATTACTGCTAGGATGAAATAGAGTGATTGAGTTGCAAAAAAAAAAAAAAAAAAAAGAGACCGACCAATTAGACCAACCGGAATAAAAAAGACACTTGGATAGCAGTATGTGTGAAACGTTGTCCCTGTCTCCGTCACCTAAACAAGCGTGGAATGCGGAATCCAATAAAACTATCACATACTTGCTGACAAAGAAGCATGCGCTTGGATCCAAAAGATCTAATCATGCTGTCTAAAAAAGAATGTAAAAAAAATAAAATATATTTGTTGAATAAAGTCACTCCTGGTTCCCTTGTATATGCCGGTGTGTTGACACTAGAATTCATACCAGTAGATCAATCCAATAGGATGCATAGGTTCATCTTGGCAGTGACCTTCAGATAGATATGGGAAACATCGATCACTTGTCAACATTCGCCTACATCTACATCTATATTCATCTTCTTAATCTTTTCATTGTGATTGTGGTTTGTTAGTTTATGAGTATTGTGGCTTGTTAGACTATCTAATTAGAGCTTTATTTACTTAAATATGAACTGAATTTGCGCAAGTTACCTCTTCCTGTAGTCATTTTGGATTCGTTCATTGATTTGTCACAAATAGACGGAGTTGGAAATATAGGTTTTGTAGGCAGACCTCTTGTAAACCTTCACGAGACTAAAACTCATCCACTAGGGACACCTAGGGGGTTCAAAGGCCTGTTATTTATGCTAAAAGTGACCGTATCTTCAACGAGACGGAGTTGTATGTATCTTTTAGAATTATTTTGTTTGATTTGCTCGAGGACTAGCAAAGTCTAAGTGTGGGGGAATTTGATAGGTGTCCAAAACACCTTATTATTTATCTATTGTTTATGCTTTCTCTGCTAGTTTTCTTGTGAATTATGTATCTTATGTTTTGTTTTTGAGTATTTAGGTACTTTGGAGTCATTTAGAACAAAAGAGGAAGAAACAACGCAAAAATATCATCTCAAGTGCAACTGCGGTTGGAGGTGGATTTTTTCTCATTATTTGCTTATATTTCTTCATCTCTTTCTGAAAAGTTTGTCGGCTTTAGTGATGCAAATTTCTGTCTGAAAAGAATGACAACTTTAGTGATGATTGTCATTGAAGATAAGAAGTGAATATGAGGAGTAAAAGACGGCTGTTGTTGGTGGAAGGAGAATGAAAGCGTTTATTCGGAGCAAGGAATGCAGAATCGTCGTTGTGCAGGCAAGTGCTGGAAGCACAATGGAGCAAAATGATCTGTCATTCTTTGGCGGCTTGTATCAATTCTTAGGGTGCATAAAGTCATCTGGGTACCCCTTAGACAATTGATTTGAGCAGCTGTATCACTTCAATTTCTCTTACCCTAAAATTCAGAAAACAGTTTATTTGTTTTCATTATTTCCTACAACACTTGAAATTGAGAAAAGGCGGTGGCTGGTAGAGAGGAGAAGAGATGGAACTGTTGATGGTGAAGCGGAGATTACAGAATAAGGGTTTTGCTGCGATTACAAGTCCAAGAAGTAGTTCAGCTATGGTTTGTATGGAATTTGATGCTGCTGTGAAGAACTTGATGCAAAAATTAGGAGATGGGTTGCTTATGAAACTCGTATTTGAAGAGAAATTGAAGATTTGGTTCAATGGGTCTTTGTGTTCTTGAATTACATGTAGGTCAGTTCTAGAAAGGAAACAATGATGGATTTGATTGATTTGTGGAGAAGTTCAGAGAGGAAATTTAGGGTTTCTGAAGCTGAAATTGAATGGTTTTTGTCAGTGATAAAATGGGTTGAGCTTGAGGGGTCTGTAATTCAGGCTTGGATGGAGCTAATTGAAAATGTTGTTGCAATGGGTATTTCAACTGAGATTCAATTTATGAATCAGTGGAGATGTTCATGGGTGTTGTGTTTCTAAAATTCAGAATGGTGGAGAATTGGGGATTATGTTAACAAGGACCTGAGATGTTGTGAATTTCATTGGTGTTGATGAAGCAACTAAGACTGGTGATAAGACAATGACTTGGCAATGGACCTGGTAGTGTTGATAAGCAGGTGTTGGGTGTGATTCATGACTGACTGTGATGAGATGTTCATGAACAACGAAGAGTAAATCTGAGAGTGGGGTTTTGCTTGAATCTGTGAATGGTGGATGCTGGAAGATGGATTTTGGTCTCGATTGAGATTGAATTGCTACTGATGGTCTGTAGCTGAGAAGATGTTGAAGTTGCAGGTGCAAATGCAAGTGCAGTGAGTTTCCATGGTGGTACTGAAAGTGGAGGAGGTAATAGCTGAGTCTCTGTGGGTTAAAGAAAATGGAAAACGTGACTTGAATGGTGGTAGTTCTGTTGATGCAGATGGAGCCACAGTTGATAGATGATGATGTTGAGTTAAACAAGGAGATGGACAGGTAGTCTCTGTGGGTTAGTGTTTCAGTGAAGGATGCTATTGAAGTTTGTGTATCAGATGGAGTTTGCTATGGTTTCAGTGGAGTTGGTGATTGTTTAGATAATGGCTTACAACTGTGACTAGATGAATGCAAGGACATGGATGGGACTGAAGCTGCATAATGGTAATTATGGAATTGGTGGTTGAGGTGTTGCAACTACAGAGAAGCTAGAAATAGAAGTTCAACTGTTGGTTTTGGTGCTGGGTGTTGTGTCAGATGACTGGCCATGACTGAATGATGTTGTGTGGGGTGAATGACTTGCATCTTGGTTGAATTTCTAGTGCAGTTACAATGGAGAGCTAACGAGGAATGACAGGAATGGCATATAAGGCGAGGGAATATTGGTGCTTGAAGTGGTAGCTGCTATTAAGCTGAGAATGTTGGTGCTGTGTTATAGTCAGGACTAAGTGAAGCATTTGCAGTTTAAGGTGATATGGTTGTGACAGAGAAGGTGGAAGATTGCAGGTGGCTACTGCAATGAAGAGGTTATTCTGCATTTGAACAGGACTCTGTTGCATCGCAGGTGAAGAGAAATGGAATCAATGGCATGGCAATCATGGCTGAGAGCAATGATTGCAAATGGCCTGTGCAAGATGGTTGTCATTGGACACTCAGCCCATCTAGCTGAGTAAGATGCTGATCTGAACGAATTGACCCGGCTGACTATGTTTGACCACCTGAGATGTTTTCCGGAAACCTGAGCTCCGGTCCGGTGCCGGATTCCGGCCATAAACCTAGTTTTCCGGCGACAGTTTTGGGACATATTTTCTACATGGGTTTCTCACACATATGGGCTTGGTGGATTTTCATCTAATGGACTTTGAAGAGTTGGACCTAATTTTGGAGAAAAGCTATAAAATGAGAAGTTCTACTTCTTTTAGGGTATCACGTATTTTATTCTACTGGAGTTTTGGAGGAGAGAGGCGACTAGGGTTTGCTTTCATTTATTTTTCATCTTCTTAATTTTATTATTGATTATGAATATGATGAACATCAAAACTATGAGTAGCTAAATTTCATTTATTGGTTATGGGATATAAAGTGGATTTCACAAATAAGATTTGATTCAATGTATTAGTTTTGTCTCAATAATTTACTGTTTATGATTCATGGTTCATATTATTGTATGATTTGATTGTTTATTTGGTTGAGTCCGGAATCAATCCGATTTGCTTTCATATCTAGAGCTATATTAGGGTTTTCAATACGAAAACGTTGTTTATCCTTGATTCTAAGTAGCATAAATGTGGGTAGTTCTTGTAGTGATATATCCTACTAGTCACATATGAATCATAACTTGGGTTAAATCGAGTTAGTGCTTTTGCACATTTTGATTTCCTTGATTAGTCTTATTCCATAGAACTTATTGCTTTTAGGGAGTTAAATCTAATTGTGCTTTTACACTTTAGGTTGCTTTCTAGGAAGAAGTCACATATGCATCTTTTAATGTGGTTGTGATGAAATCAGGGAATTAGCGGGATACTATTGCGATCAAGGTATCCTAGGACTTTTAGTTAATGAGAGATTAAAATTTCAATTCTAGTCATTGTTGAGAATTCAAGTTTGTGAATGAAACTATCCCGTGACCAATATCTTCTCCTTATTGATTACTTTTATTTTTACTTTACTTCAATTTATTTGTATTGCTTTGATAAATCAACCCCCCCCTTTTGGTTACTAAGAATCTGAAAATTTGCATAAAAACAATAGACTCTCTGTGGATATGAACTCTTTCTTATCGCATACTACTTTTATTTTAGTTAAGTAAGAAAGTGAAATTATTTTTGCTTGGCTGACAACCGACCAAGATGGTCTCAAAATCATCGCAACCATCCAACTTCGCCAGCTTGGTTGGTCGGGCTAGATGATCCGAAAAGCAATTAGGAGAATGCTGACATGCACACCGGTGGCCCTACTTTCTCCTTGATCGAACGACTTGCCCATGATGGGGCCATTGAGCAATGAAACGTTCGCTCAAACTATGGCAGGCGTGATGCTTCCAAACCCTAAGCGTCTTAAATCGATCACAACCATCCAACTTAGCCAGCTTATTTGGATGTCATAGATAGCATTTAGGACCATCATGAAGGTACACATGTGTTTTCTGTCAGCCCAACATTGTCCATACGAGATCGATCTCCCCAAAGGAGGCCGACAACATGCCAAACCGTTTGGCCAGAATAGCGTGAACGTGGCTTTTTTGAAACCCTAATTAGTGTTTCCGACAATGAACATCTATCGCAAATTGATCGCGTCCATCCATCTTCGCCATCCTAAACGGAGGGTGTACATATAGACTCAAGAGGTCCTAAAGATGTCGACGAGATCACCGCGAGCCCACTTGTGCATGTGACTGGATGGCCTAGGCTAACCATGGCCGAGCGTCTCGAAACGCACGCCCGAAGGTGGTATCTCACGTGGCTTCCAAATCCTTTGCGGCAATGGATTCCTGTCGCAAATCTATCACGACCACTCATCTTTGCCAGCCATTTTGAGTGGCCTAGATCAATTCTTCATGATACAAAGCGGTATGTACATATACACCGGCGTAAAGTTTCATTAACGGTCTCAGATTTATACCGTAAACCATCTCGTCCATCCAACCTTGCCATCTTAGTCGGACAACTTAGGTTAAAAGCTAGACGATCAATGAAGCACCTTGGTGATCACCGTCCGCCACTCTTCCACAAGGAAAGACAGACAGGAGATGCCTCGCCCATGCGGCCTCCAAAGGATCACTCGAAGATGGTAGGACGTGATGCTATTTTAAGACACTTAATCCGCGACTCATTCGGTTAAGATTTAAAATAGCGATGTTTCATACATATTGATTGTTTTCGATGCATTGTATGCATTGAGTATACACGATATTTCATGAATATAAATTTCTTAAATAACCTAGTTATTTAACTTAGCACCGTGTGCTATTTCCCACGGCGGGTCCCATGACTCAATCCACTCATTCGAGACATCAAGCATGTCACAAACTGTGGGTTACTCACTGGGGTATTGGTCTGGCGGTTTACAGCATGCAACGTGCAACACTGCAGTACAAGAACGTGTCAGGAAGAGTGGACGGTTAACAGTGATGCGGGAAGTGGGAAAATGTGTGAACGTGTAACCATCACTCCTACATGACCCCACTACTCCATCACTTCACCTCCTCCACTTCCTATGAGATGAGGGTTGCGCTCAATCACTTGTATAAATAGGTCTTTCACCTATTTCCAAACAAGACAGACAAACACCGAAAAACCAAGTCTTGTCATCAGTATCTAGAAATCACCATTCTGATACAAGTCCTAAACATCCAACACCTTCACAATCTCAATACCTTCTTCACTTCCCTTCCTAAGATCAACCCTATCTCCTTCACTTTGTGACCGAAGCAAGTATGGAATGGCCATTTCTTGGTTTAGGCCAAAATTATACAG
Organism: Papaver bracteatum; assembly: GCA_023529315.1. Taxonomy (NCBI): domain Eukaryota; kingdom Viridiplantae; phylum Streptophyta; class Magnoliopsida; order Ranunculales; family Papaveraceae; genus Papaver; species Papaver bracteatum. The sequence continues at coordinate 1,746,970 of JAJJWX010005036.1, read as the reverse complement.
ATTGATTTCTCGAATCAAAAGAACTCACGTGCAGTGCATTTGTTTAGGGTTTAGATTCATTTCTCATCCACACACCCAAAATTTACCAAAACTAGCAGAAATAGTTTTTACCCATAAAAAATAGTTAATTTGGCTTTGGTTTTGGAATAAGGGGTTCTCATAGGAATTAAGGATTTGGATGTTTAAAGGAGAAACATTCGAGTGAGAAGAGGAAGTACCAAATTCCACACTTCTGAATCTCTTATACCTTCGTGGGTCTTCTTCATCTCCAAGAGTATTGTCAGGCCCATTAAGCCAAACCACATTATCATCATTCATCACCGAAACCATCCCAGGCCCTCCAATTTCCCTAGCTTGATTTTGGAACAGATGTTTGTAATTAGCACAATGCTGCTCCCACTCTTCAATTATCATTTTAATTTTTCACATCATCAGCATATTTTTCACATCTCTCCTTATCATGCTCAATCACAAAACACTTGTGGCATATATTCCTAGGTTGTTTCTCATAATGGTAATTAATCCATATTTCTTGCTTGGATGCAGTAAGCAACCATGTGCCCCTTTTCAACTGTCTAGTTAAGTCAATTTCAACATTAGCCTTAAGAAGTTTACCAACTTTAGGACGAGTATTAATTAGTTGGTTCTTTTTCCACCTTCCTTCCAATATCATTACATATTTATCGATGATTGTATCATCCATATGCTCCAAAAGCAGATTACTGAACTGAACACATAAAACTTGATGTGTAAAGTCATATTCCGTCACTTGTTTTGTAGAGACATATTCTCTAAGAACCATCATATGACCAAGAACCAACATTGGAATATCACCTATAATCTCCTCAGCATCACCTTTTGTTAGATCATATCTCGGTTGAACCCACCAAGCGTTGGTATGTCAAGTTTGGTTATCATATTTAGTGAATCAAAGCTCATTTAAAGAGTTACTTGATTATATATTACAGTCAACTTCATATAGGTTAGCTTGAAAGTATTAGGATATGAGACTTACAAGTATTACATGAAGACTTGAAGAATGTGAAGAAGTATGGAGCTACAACGACAACATCATCCTTCCTCTTGAGGTTAGTAATATTTGACTTGAACTATTTCATTCCCTAACGTATCTTTCAAGTCGTGCATATTGAAAACATAACTGCGAAGCTATGTATGATACTCTAGTTAGACATAGTATTAAGGAATACAATACGAGGTTTATTGCTTAACCATCAAAATTTATATATAAGACATCAAAATGATCATATGAATGCTATTGTGGTTATGTATGGGTATGAGTAAAGATATCATCCTAGGAAACAATGTTTTACATTCGTATAAAGGAAGTAAGTTCATAAACTTGTTTTGTGAATAGAAAGGGAAATCGCTAGGCTTATTGGTATTATTATTCATTGGAAATCTATTTTGAATTACCAATATGTGTGTTTAGTATAACCGCTCATAAATTTGTTTATGTATCTTGGTAAAATTATTCACAAGGCCTGAATTATGGGTATGACTTTTATTAATGAAACCGATCTTAAGTAATCACTCAAGATGGTATGATTGATACCTTGTAAATATCAACTTTTATCTAGACACTAGGGAACCGATCCAAGTATGAGATGCCATAAATTTACAAGAGGGGAATCGATCCTTATAAGAGGTGCAACACGTTTTTAGTAGATGGGGGAACCGATCCTATGAACATGTTCAACAAGTTTGTAGTTTTGGGGGAACCGGTCCTATGGACATGTGTAACCGAATACAAGTAGTTACCATAAGTTGTGGGGAACCGATCCTAGTACCTAGTCAACCAAAATTTGGTAACTAGTATGACTATGCACAACATTCACATGGATGTAGAACCGAAACCTTTTTTGGTAGAACCGTGAAACCCATGATTGGTGATTTGATAGGATAATTAATCACATAGTTCTTGGAATTCATACGAACTAATTCTAAACTTGTTTGGAAGTGTGGCAAATCGTTTCCAAGATTGTAAGTATGGAAAGGGACTTGTAAAGTAAAGACGTCGACATACTTTAAACATGTGCAGTAACTCTTATCATTAATTGTTCAAAGATATTCCTTAATAGCTTAAGGAAAAATCGCAGGATCGAAATAAATTGAGAAACTTTTATTTAAGCTTTCTTAATTTTTATATGCTATTTATTTTCCAGCAAAAGCATATCTTTAGAAAATAATAATTATTAACGTGCATTTACTGATTATAGATTTTTCTATTGGATTTCGGTCAATATTTGGACAAAGCATTTCCAGGAATTATTAAAACCGATTTTGTGTTTATTGCATATCTTTGAGAATATTCGGTTTTGGAAATTCCTTAGTGTCCAAACGTCCTTGTCTAAAAATATTGAAGTTTGCATTTTGAGAAAAATAATCCTCAGAGCCAACAAAACTACCTAGTTGTGTTGTTACTGGTGGATCCACCTATTCGGAGAGGAAAATAACCTAATTAGGCGAAATTTCTTACGGTAGCTCATTTTAAAGACTTCTTTGGGATTAAGAAGCTCTATTAGTACCGTTGGTGGGAAACTAGATAATTGCGGTTTATTATTAGTTTTTGATTGATTTGATTGACTAACGGTTATTGAACTTTGATTGCACCTAGTTTTTTTATGCTTGAGAATCTTCTCTTATGATATAAGATTCACTCAAACTAGATCGAAGTTTCGACGGGGATCTTTAGAATGTTTGTAGATCTAAAGACGTCTTGTGATAATACAACGTTAACAAACTCTGTTCTGTGTGTGATTGATCACAAGAGATTCAAGTTGATTGTGTGCAGGTGATGATTGAAGATTAAAGAAGATTTAAAGACAGAAGACTTTTTGGGTTCATAATCTTTGGTGTGCACAATACTTGTTTCGGTTGGAAAGGGATCCAACTATAATCGGTTTATCTTTATGATAGATTGGATTGATTAGTTGAGTAGACCGGAATTAATACACTTCTTTGTGATTAATAGTATTGAATGCATAATCTAACAATTACTTCGGTAGTTGTTGAGAGATTGATCTAAGGACCCGACAAATAAGTTTATTGGTTAAACGGAAAAGCCTTTGTCAAACTCGTATCACTTTGTTTGAAAAGAGTAGTTACCAAACAGATTTTTTGTTCCTTTACTGTTTGGAATACGAACCTATTGATGGTGGTTTTTAGCTTAGTCTTAAAATTGTAGAACACTAAACCCTAACAGACAGTGATGTCACAACATTTAAAGCAACAAGCATTTACTAGGAACATTTACTGAAACTTTTAATGTGCCTCTAAAATAATCACCGGGGTATATTTTTCAAATTAGGTTACGACAAGCCAAACCCTAATTCCCACGTGTGCCATTGGAAAATCATGTCAGCCAGACCAACCGCTCCAAAGTATGCCAACCATGCTAGACGCACCTCTGTTCCAATGGAAAATCATGCCAGCCACACCGAACGCGCCAAAGAAATCCAACCATGCTAGCCGCACCTCTGTGCCAATGGAAAATCATGCCAACCACACCAACCACGCCAAAGCATGCCAACTATGCTAGCCGAACCTCTGTGCCAATGGAAAATCATGCCAGCCACACCGACCACGCCAAAGCATGCCAACCATGCTATCCGCAGCTCTGTGCCAATGGAAAATCATGCCAGCCACACCAACCGCGCCAAACCATTCCAACCATGCTAGCCGCACCTCTGTGCCAATGGAAAATCATGCCATCCACACCAACTGCGCCAAAGAATGCCAACCATGCTATCCACACCTCTGTGCCAATGGCAAATCATGTTAGCCACACCAACCGTGGCAAAGCATGCCAACCATGCTAGCCGCACCTCTGTGCCAATGGAAAATCATGCCAGCCACACCAACCGCGCCAAAGCATGTCAACCATGCTAGACGCCCTCTGTGCCAATGGAAAATCATGTCATCCACACCAACCGCGCCAAATCATACCAACCATGCTAGCCGCACCTCTGTGCCAATGGAAAATCATGTCATCCACACCGACCGCGCCAAAGCATGCCAACCATGCTAGCCGCACCTCTGTGCCAATGGCAAATCATGCCAGCCACACCAACCGCGCCAAGGCATGCCAACCATGCTAGACGCACCTCTGTGCCAATGAAAAATCATGCCATCTACATCAATCGGGCCAAAGCATGACAACCATGCTAACCGCACCTCTGTGCCAATGGAAAATCATGCCAGCCATACCAACCGCGCCAAAGCATGCCAACCATGCTAGCCGCATCTATGTGCCAATGGAAAATCATGACAGCCACACCAACCGCGCCAAAGCATTCCAACCATGCTATTCGCACCACTATGCCAATGGAAAATCATGCCAGCCACACCAACCGCGCCAAAGCATCCCAACCATGCTAGCCGCACCTCTGTGCAAATGGAAAATCATGTCAGCCACACCTACCGCGCCAAAGTATGCCAACCATGCTAGCCGCTCCTCTGTGCCAATGGAAAATCATGACAGCCACACCAACCACGCTAAGGCATGCCAACCATGCTAGCCGCACCTTTGTGCTAATGGAAAATCATGCCAGCCACACCAACCGCGCCAAAGCATGCCAACCATGCTAGCCTCACCTCTGTGCCAATGGAAAATCATGCCAGCCACACCGACCGCGCCATATCAAACACATCTCGTCATGGCCCCTCTACCCGCGCCACCCTGTTGGCCCTCACTACGCGGCTACCAGAACGAAGGCGTGCAACAATCAATGTTTGCCCTTCAATCCTAGGAGAAAATCCTGGCCTTCTAAGGTCACCTCACGAATTTTGGCCCAAAACCCTAGCTTGGTCACGCACCTATCCAAGCTAGCTGCACCATGCCAAAATGCCCTTATCTTGGCCCTAGCTATGCCATACGTCCATGGAAAACCCTTGGCCCCACATGCCAAGACAAACCAAACCTAGCCAAGCAATACGCGACATGCCAAACACACTCTGCCTTGGCCCTAGCTATGCTAGTCACGTCATGCCAAGCTAAGCGCCCTTGCTTTGGCCCTTGCCACGCAATACACCCATGGCAAACCCTTGGCCCCATAGGCCAAGCCTAAACACACCCTAGTCGCGCCACCCTGTTGGCCCTCACTACTCGGCTACCAAAACGAAGGCGTGCAACAATCAATGGTTTCCCTTCAATCCCATGAGAAAATCCTAGCCATCCAAGGTTACCAGACGACACATGGTAACCTTTGTCCCGAAAATCTAAGTTTGGCCACACCAAACCATGCTATGCCAACGGCATGCCAACCTAGTCGCACCACCACTACGCGGTTACCAAAACGAAGGCGTGCAACAATCAACGGTTGCCCTTCAATCCCAGGAGAAAACCCTGGCCGTCTAAGGTCACCTCACGACCTTTGGCCCAAAACCCTAGCTTGGTCACGCACCTAGCCAAGATAGCCGCGTCATGCCAAAAACATCTTGACATGACCCCTTTAGCCGCACCACCCTATTGGCCTTCAATACGCGGCTACCAGAATGAAGGCGTGCAACAATCAACGGTTGCCCTTCAATCCCAAGAGCAAATCCTGGCCGTCTAAGGTCACCTCACGACCTTTGACCCAAAACCTTAGCTTGGCCACGCACCTAGACAAGCTAGTCGTGCCATGCCGAAATGCCCTTACCTTGCCCTAGACATGCCATACATCCATGGAAAACCCTTGGCCCCACATGCCAATCTAAACCAATCCAAGCTAGACGCGCCGTGCCAAACACACTCTGCCTTGGCCCTAGCTATGATAGTCACGTCATTACAAGCCAAGCGCCCTTGCCTTGGACCTAGCCATGCCATACGTCCATGAAAAACCCTTGGCCCCACATGCCAAGCCAATTCAAACCTAACCAATCTAGCCGCGCCATGCCAAACGCACTCTGCCTTGGCCCTAGCTATGCTAGTCACGTCATGCCAAGCCAAGCGCCTTTTCCTTTTCCCTGGAGACGCCATACGCCCATGGCAAACCCTTAGCCCCACAAGACAAGCCTAAACACACCCTAGCCACGCCACCTTGTTGGCCCTCACTACGCGGATACCAAAACGAAGGCGTGCAATAATCAACGGTTGCCCCTCAATCCCAGGAGAAAATCCTAGCCATCCAAGGTTACCAGATGACACATGGTAACCTTTGGCCCGAAAACCTAAGTTTGGCCATGCAAAACCATGCCATGCCAACATAGTCGCGCCACCACTACGCGGCTACCAAAAACAAAGGCGCACAACGATCAACGGTTTCCCCTCCTCTTAAGATGCAAAATCTCGACCGTCGAAGGTCACCAGGCTAGCAAGTCTCCCTAGCTTGAGTTGACAAGCCACAACAACATTCTCTATGTTTTCCAAAAACATTCGAGATATCAACACAAACTGGGGGACGCTCATTAGGGTTTTGGTTTGGTGGTCTATAGCGTGCGGCATACACAAATGCCCGTTTCAAGATAGTGTAATAAGATTAAGGCGGTTAGTAAATGCAAGAAGCAACGGTGAAACGCTCCTTCATTATGGGAAATCAATTCCATCAAATCCTATCAATACCGGGTGTTACCACCTCTTCCCATTTAACTCATCTGTTTTCTTTTCTTAAGAGGCCAGAGTACGTTTCTTTTTGGACTTGTATAAGTAGGCTCACCTATTTCCACCAGAGACACGAGTTCTTGGTCAGGGAAAATACCACACTCAGAAAGACAATTATTGTTAGCTTTCTCAAAGCTCTCACCTTCTGATACAAGTCAAGTACTGCTCTTCCAGAATTATTCTGGCCTCAACACTCTCTTCGCTTCCCTCCATAAACCAACCCTTCTCCTCCACTTTGTGACCGAAGCAAGTCTGGAACGACCATTTCTTGGTTTAGGCCGGACTTGTACATATTGATCTCTCGAATCTAAAAGTACTCCATTACAGTACATTGTTTAGGGTTTAAATTGTTTCTCATTTTCACACCTGCAATTACCAAAATCAGAAGAAACCATTTTCACCTATAAACAATTGGCGACCACAGCGGGAAGTTCGGTCTTTCGGTTACAATGTCAATTTTCGACCGTCGATCTCGTTCTTCGACCCAGACGTCAAGATGGTAGAGGAAAGTGATCCACTCCGACTTAGTTGGGACTTCCCAGAGGATAAAAGCAGACGATCCGCCCAAGGATCAACGAATCGGTTATCAGACAACTCAGTAACGACTAGGGACTTCCCATGGCGGTGTTTTCCATAAAACTCGGTCTTATACCCGGAAGGTTCACTTTTCATCAAGAGACCTAAAAACCAAGTAAGTCTTACCTAGACAAGATACGTGGTTTTTTATTTCAAGTTTTCAAGACAAGATACATAGTTTACCCCATGTCATCTACCAACACACGGTTCTAAGGTTTTTCGTGGGATGTCTGTGCCACTTTCAATCATAACCAAAACAATCAATTCCTAAACAATTTATTCCAAAAAAAATAACCCAAAAATGTCAAGGTAGTATTTGTCTATTAACCCGAGAAAACCAGAAAATCAAAAACCAAAAACCAGGCGTCTCATTTTCCTTTCAAAAAAAAAAACCCTAAAGATAAGAGGTCCAAAAGATAGATATATATTCAAGAAAAGTTTTCCAACAGCGGCTTGTTCCTTTTAGCAAAGGCCTCCGTCGTGCTTTAGAGAGCCGCCCTCTTAAGTTTAAGATTCCTGCACAACTTCTTAAATTTCGCTTCGTGCTTCTTCATCATGTCTGCGGAAGGACCTTCAACTGCTCCGACCAACAACCTTTCAACATCAAACAGACCTTCAATGAACTAAAGAACAGTGAATTCGAAGCCCATACACATGTCACGATGAATCTTCCAGCTCGAGATTACATCCTCAGAAACTGTATGACTAGTCACGTTGCACATCTCATCAAACGAAGACAAGGATTCCTCCACACGCTTGACCAACGCATGTCGACTAGTGATCTTCTTTGTCATGGCAATGTGACCGTACCTTTCCCAAATTTTGGTGTACAACGTCGCATGTTTAGCTGGCACGCTAATTCCACAAATCAACACATGACCTGGGAAAGGGGCCAGATACGGAGGATTGAAGGTGGCACCTGCAACTGAATCAGCAACTGGAAGGATATCCCTAATTACGATTTCACCCCCCGAAGTGATCTCCTCCACCTGAGTCACGGCAGCGCCCAAGTCGCTAGCTGGCACAGTTTCTGCAGTGGGAAGTACGGATACGTTTTTACTCTAGTGGTCTTTCACTTCAAGATAATCCTCAGGAACGGTTTCCTCCTAAAAATCAAAATTTAGTTTTACTGCAAAAAAAAAGGGGGGGGGGTGAAGAAAAACATGGAGGGGACTCACCTATTCAGTTTCAGACCGACTAGAAGAAGATTCATCACTGCTATCGGAAGAACTACTCCCGCCATCTCTGGACTCTGAGATTTCATCCTTTTCGGATTCCCCTCCGTCATGGGTAGACCCAGCATCGCTGCCTTCTATCTCAAGAGGTGCTATTTTCTGACTACGTGCAAGTTTAGCAAAGGCGTTCATACTGCTGAGACCCTGTGAAAGGCACAAGGACGGACACTCAAGAATGAGACAGAGATATATGTAATTCGACTAAGTCAGAACAAAATTATACGTACTCGCATATTAGAGGAGCTAAAAGTCGGGAGAGCCTCCAGACCCGACTGGAGACCACCAGCACGATTCTTAGACCTTCGCTCATTCACTTGGGGATTGTCCAAGTCCAGACCTGAAGATTTCCTTTTGGTTAAATAAGTATCCCTCAACAACGGATGTTTTGCTAAAATCTCGGCGGAAGGCCTACCACGAGTGTTCTCCATTACGGCTTTTACAAATTCCTGGATGACGAGGAATTCACTCTTCCAGAATGCGTTATACTTGGAGGTAGTCGACGGATTTCGTTCTGAAAGGAAGGCTTCTGCCCGGCACGAGGACACTAGCATCAAGAACGTCTGATAATGGATCCTCTGGAGCCGCCAGCTGACGAACGAGAGGGACCCCATGGTCAAAACCCATATGACGAGATGCTCGTTTAATATTATAAGAGACTTCCTGACACGATCCTCGAAAGAAATACGGTATATAGCCAGACGTGCAACTTCGCATGAATACAATCTCACCGACTCCCAGATTCCCTCCATCAGAAAGCAAAGACATGTTTGGAGCAGAAGCAAAGGTACTAATTTGAGTTATGGCCGCATGCACCGGAGCCCATGAACGAAAATTAACCACATATGAGTTGTCAAGGAACCTAATTAGTTTCGGACCAGTCTTTCGGTGCATGTTCGACCAACGCAGTATTCTGGAGCCACCCCAAGACTCAGGAAGTATAACCAATGGTTTCGGGGCATACTTCTAGAAATTCTCCCACAACCATTCCTGGAGAAAGGCGGCATGAACATATGAATCCACTTTCATATGACCGTTCGAGGCGCGCATGTCCGAAACCAACTGGTCCAGGTGTGCATACAAAGAACCAAGAAACAAACCATCGAGGGGAAGAACGACACCTTTTGCCAATTTTATGGCAAACTTGATAATTCCATGTGTTTGTACCGTGTATAAAATACACTAGAAGCCCGTGAATCAAGCCCAAAAAGCCCGTTAAAGAAGATTCCAAAAGCCCAGACCGGACTTATTGAGGAAGTCCTGAGGATTATTGAGGAAACCAACACTTTTATTGAGGAAACCAAGAGGACTTATTATGGAAGCCTAGTCTAGCTTATTATGGAAGCCCAAATGACTTATTATAGAAGTCATTTTGGGATAGACACAAATCTTGGAAGATAAACAGTAATCATCCAAGATAGCTACAAATATTGGGAGATTGATAAGAATCTTCCAAGATATATGCTTATGAAGATATACAAGGATCTGTTACGATAGACTCAAATCATGTGAAGATATACAAGAATCTCTCAAGATAGACATGCATCTTCAAGGATAGACACAAATATTAAAGGATAAGTACAAATCCATGTGGTTATTTTGGATGACTACAAATCTAGGGTTATTATGGAACTAGATTAGGGTTTTTTGCCTATAAATAGAGGCTAAAAATCTAACTCAAGAGGATGAAATGTTTATTCTTACATGGAATTTTAGGTTAGGTTAGCTAACCCGGAGAAAAACCTTTGTATCATCACAATCAATAAAATATTTCTCTGTTCCCCCGTGGATGTAGGCAACACTTGCCGAACCACGTAAATCTTTGTCTTCTTTATTTATCTCTAATTTTCTCGTAACCCTAATTTTCGTATAACCATCATCAAATAATCGTGTTTTGTGCCTAGAATTTATTTTGGGTACGAACATTGGCGCCGACTAAGGGGATTCGTGTAAAACGATCGTGTTTTTCCATTGAGATATGTGCGTCAAAAAACCTCAAAAAACGTGCACAAATTCCAAGCAAAAATCAGCAGCAAAAAAAGGGAAAACAAATTATTTATTAGGGTTCTTCCGTAAACGTTGCAAAAGAACGAGAACTGTTGCGAAATTGAAGCAAAAGTTGAAAACATTGAAGAAAGTGTTGCGAAACACTTTACACAGTAACAGAAATAAGCGTTGCAGAAAAGTGTTGCAAGAAGCTGAAATCTCACCCAGCCTCACGTACATCAGCGATCCAGTGCTTCTCAGGCGCTGACTAATCAGTGTACAGTCAGCACCACGTTACTGACACATCAGCAGCAATGTCCAGTCAGCAGAATGCCATGTCAGCGACCAGTCAGCATATGGTTTACTTGGCGTATCCACGTTAGCACTTTCCGAGTGCCACGTCAGCAAACCTTGACATGTCAGCGTTGCACAGTCAGCAGCCACGTCAGCAGTGCTATCCATTCACTGATTGCCACGTCAGAAAGTTTGGTGCCATGTCAGAAATTTTGTCTGGTCAGCAGTTCCAGTCAGCGATTCTGTACAGTCATTAGTGCCACGGATGCAATAGCTCGCGCGCTTCGTTCAAACCTTGTTTCGTCAATAATTTCTTCGTTTTAAGTCCGAATTGAGTGATTTTTGGCTCGTTGGAATCCTCTTTGAATTTCCTACAAGATGGAAGCAAAAAATCCAGTGTTCTAGAAACTTGGAGGTGCACTTGGAGCAATGACATGATCGGGTTCGAGGATCGTGGATAGCGACATGATCGGTGAACGGGTTCGAGGTTCGTGGATAACGACATGATCGGGTTTGAGGTTCATGGATAGCGACATGATCGAGAGTTCGAGATGAGGATTAATTAGACCCGCCAATATTTAGCCTTGCATTACATCGCAAGCACCTAAAGACTCACCTTGCACGTGAGCACATAAGTCTTGTTCTTATCGCAAGCATAAAATCTTGCCTTGCACGCAAGTACAAAGACTTGCAACTTCGCAAGCATAAAATCTCACCTTGAACGTGAGTACAAAGACTTGCACCTTCGCAAGCATAAAGTCTCGTCTTGACCACGAGCCCAATGCCCGCTATTGGTCCAAAGACTCGTACTCAACACAAGCAATACATCCAGCCTTCCCGAGAAGCAAGAGCTATATCCTTGTTACGTTGCGATCAAAAATCCTTGCCCCAGCTGCAAGCACATACTACATTCTCCTCAAGACTCGACTAGCTATCGAGTATCACAAGTCCACCACATGGCAAAAAGTCTCGCCTAGCACGTGAGCAATATTATTATTATTTTTATTTTTATTTTTATTTTACTTTTACTTTTTTACTTTTATTTTTTGTGCAGGTTATCACAGTTGGGGGCGTCTTCGCAATATCTCTACAAATGCTTAGGGGAGAGTTACATCATCAATGGTCGACGCGGAAGGAAAAACAAACTTCTTAACCCCCAACAAGTTGGAGGTTAAGAGGGGGTAATGTTTATACCGTGTATAAAATACACTAGAAGCCCGTGAATCAAGCCCAAAAATCCCGTTAAAGAAGATTCCAAAAGCCCAGACCGGACTTATTGAGGAAGTCCTGGGGATTATTGAGGAAACCAACACTTGGGTTTATTGAGGAAACCCAGAGGACTTATTATGGAAGCCCAGTTTAGCTTATTATGGAAGCCCAAATGACTTATTATAGAAGTCATTTTTGGATAGACACAAATCTTGGAAGATAAACATGAATCATCCAAGATAGCTACAAATCTTGGGAGATTGATAAGAATCTTCCAAGATATATGCAAATCTTATGAAGATATACAAGGATCTGTTACGATAGACTCAAATCATGTGAAGATAAACAAGAATCTCTCAAGATAGACATGCATCTTCAAGGATAAACACAAATATTAAAGGATAAGTACAAATCCATGTGGTTATTTTGGATGACTACAAATCTAGGGTTATTATGGAACTAGATTAGGGTTTTTTGTCTATAAATAGAGGCTAAAAATCCAACTCAAGAGGATGGAATGTCTATTCTTACATGGAATTTTAGGTTAGCTAACCCGGAGAAAAACCTTTGTATCATCACAATCAATAAAATATTTCTCTGTTCCCCCGTGGATGTAGGCAACACTTGCCGAACCACGTAAATATTTGTCTTCTTTATTTATCTCTAATTCTCTCGTAACCCTAATTTTCGTATAACCATCATCAAATAATCGTGTTTTGTGCCTAGTATTTATTTTGGGTACGAACACCATGTCTTATCTCTTTCTTGCCCGAGCCGTCCTCAAAAATATCTATGGACATCCAAAGAGCCAAGAACGCTGCAACATGAAGCGTACTATTCTTCTGGTTCGATTCTGACGCGTCAGGAAACCACTGGGACACCCACCAGTCATAGAAGCACTTCGTCTCATTTTATTTCCGAACGAACCCTTTTGATTTCGCAACTAGGGCGGCATGCATTTCTTCTTCATCAGCGGACAACTTAACATCAAGGTTTCCAACTACGGGAAGGTTCAGCAGTACACCAACACTCTCCAAGGAAACGGTCATTTTACCCCATCTGCATACGGCCGTGTGGGTGTCCGGATACCATCTGGCGACAAAACCAACCAATACTGGGATGTATTTCCTAATATGAAGCACTTCAGAAGCCGCAACAGCGTCGACAATCCGCGCCCTGGTCAAATTGGTCTTTACGGGTTCCTGGTCCATCATAAATCGCGTCCATTTCTCAAAGGAACGCCACGGACTTGCAGGAATTTTAAAGTCGATATAAGAGGCACGATATTTTTTCCTCTTGTAGGACCAGAATATCTCTACATCCATTTTCGGCGAGATTAACAACACTTCATAGCGAGCATCACCGCAAGATTTTATATCAACATTTCACGAGTGTCACAAAAGCCTTCAAAAGAGAGACGTAATACCTGACGACTTAAGAACACTTGAGAGAAGCATGTTAGATATACGATAGTTATAAAACTTGCGAGATTTAATATTGTAACTATCGCGGTACAATCGCAGAATCAACCCGAAATAAGAGGAAAACTTAGCTGTCATCCACAATGTAACTACCCTATAAATATAGACCCAATGTGTCCAGAAAAGAGAGATGTATTTTTGATAGTTCAGAAAATCTTGAGGAGAGAGAAACTTCAAGATAATAATTGTAATCTTGAATTCTCTCATTTTTGTAAACATTTCTGAAGCCAAAATAATAAAGTGTCGTTTTTCATCTTCAATTACGAGTTGATTATAGCAAGATCTTAACAAGGGTGTAGTGTGGGAAATCCTGCAACTATATTTTGGTGCCCTGAAACAGGGAGAATCAATCTAAGAAATCTCTAATTATAACTTGAAAATTTGAAGAAATGGCTAGAAGAAGAAGAAATACATCAGAACCACCAACAACAGTGAGGAGAAGTAAAAGACTAGCAGGTGAGGGAACGAGTGAATTAGAAGAATCTTTAAGGATAAGGTCAGGAATAAATAGAATAAGAAATGAAGCAGAAAGTTCAATTCAACAGCCGAATCAACAAGCACAAACACAAGATAGGAATGTGGATTATGATAGAGTGAGTGTGTATACTTGGAGGTCGGATTCGATAGAAGAATCAGAAGATATACAATTAAGAAATGAAGAAGAAGGAGAAAGAAATCAACAAATAGTTGGAGGATTAATTCATGGAGGACGTGAAAATGAAATAGCAAATGATTTGAGACAAAGAATACAGGAAGAAAGAAGATTAGAGGCAGAAGAGCGTGCGAACTTAACAATACAAAATCATGAACTAAGAATGGAGAATTTGAGTCTACAAAGAAGGAGATCAAGAAGTACTGTTAAATCAAATTCAAGATCATTCAGAGAAGAACCAAGGCAAAATTCCCCTATGAGAAATGTTAGAGAAAATGTTCGAGAAGAAGTGCAACATTTAAATGAAGAACAACGTCACAGAGAAGAGGAGATAATTGGAGATCGCTATAATCCGCGTGGCGAAGCGTTGGATAATAGATGTAACAATAGAAATCAAGAGGGAAGAAACAACCAAAATGAGGAAGAAACCCTAGAAGAAGGTAGGAGGATATTACATGGGCGAGAGAATCAAAGGAATCAAAGAATAATTGAAGAATAAATTGAGAGACATTACGCCGAACAAGCACGCTTGGCTTGCGAAAGAGAAAGATTAAGGGCAGAAGTAGAAGAACAAGAATTTCGAGAGACAGTACGACAAAATAACCATGAAAATTGAGAAAGGAGACGTACACAAAATCGCTAAAATGATAATATTCAGGAGGAGTATGATAGGATACAGAGGAGATTAGAAAGACAGCAAAGAGAAATGAGGAGAAATGAAGAAATCCGCAGAGAAGAAGATAGACAGCTACGATTTCAAGAGGAGGGTGAAAGAGAAAATTGCAGAGAAAGACGGGATGACAATGAAGAAGAAGACACACAAAATCTCACAAGACAAGAAAGGCAAGAACGCAGAAGAAGGGAAACTGCATTAAAAAGGCCAATGGAGCAAAACTCAACTGAGAATGAGCAAATATTGAGAGAATTAGCAGAAATGCGAGGAATGATAAACAATAGAAGAGAAGGAGGTAGAAGGAAGCTCGATGAAGCTATTGAAGAAGATGCGAGAACTCCATTTACTCAAGAAGTACAGTTAAGAGGAATACCTCCTAAGTGCAACTTACCAGCATTAACCATAATTTTTGATGGAACCACTTGTGCTGTACAACATGTCAAGGATTATGTTAGGTGCATGCTGCAATGGGAGAATCATGATGCTGTATTGTGTAAATATTTTGCATCTAGCTTAACTGGCGAGGCGCTAAAATGGTTTGAGGGATTGCCAAAAAATACTATAACTTCTTTTGATCATTTACAAGCTACATTTTTGGGAGCATATATAAGCAACAATTCATCACGACCAGGTATTGAAGATGTGTTTGGGTTAAAACAGAGGGTTGACGAGAGTCTGAAATATTTAACCATAAGATGGAAGACAATGTGCAGTGAGATGGCAGGGAGAGTTGACGAGAGATATCTTATCTTGTCTTTTATTAATGCAATGTTCGCGACCAATCTACTGTACATACAAATTTTTAGAGTCAAGAATACAATCACTATGACTGAACTACGAGAACTACAAGAAGAATACATTGCTTTGGAGGAAAAAAAAAATGAAATGGAATCATATCCAATCGCGAACACCAATTCAGTAGCATCAAATGGGAGTTTACTTCCTAAAATGATTAACAATGTGGCGAGCAGCTCGCAAGCACAACAAGAGAAAGTGGAGACCGATAACCAGCAGAAGTTGGTAGCTATGGGCAGTCAAGATCAAGAAGAATATGAAAGGGAGAAGAATTATTACAACCGCGGAGGGAATAATAAGATTCAAAGGCTTGATCATCCGCAAGAAACTTATGGTGGACAGAGGCAAAACAATTTCAGAAGCCAAGGAAATCAGAGGATAATATGGGAAGAAATTAAGATGCCTCCTCTAAATGCTAGTATAGAAAAAAAATCTAGGAATCTATCATTTTGATGGAAAATATACCCTCTCCGTGGAATATGGGAAAACAACCACATCCTAATAATCGTAGTCAAGAATTTTGTCCTTACCATCACTTTCATGGTCACACAGTAAATGACTGCAGAAATGTAAAGAGAATAATTTTAAGGATGATTGACCGAGGAAAGCTAAACCACTTTTTAATAGGACAACCACAATCTCAGCGATTGCCTACAGCACCAGAAATTCGCAGGGTAAATACTGTAAAAGGAGCAGAATCATTCGTAATAGAAGTTGGGGCTAAATCAAAGAATTTGTTTTGTAATTCCATTGTACATTCACACAGAACAATAGAGGATTTCCATGATAATGTTCTAAGCAGAGTCTTCGCGAGAGACACAGATGGAAGAGAGATAATGAATATCGCGAGAGCCTTGCCATTAGAAGAATGGCAGAAACAAATTATATCTTTCACTGCACAAGAAGTACCAGAACCTGGCGAGCAGCATGATAATCCATTGGTAGTAAGATTAGAGATAAATCCAAAGCAAGTAGAAGAAGATGAAGGAAATGATGATAAAAATGAAGATTCTTGGGCTATCAATAGAGTTCTGATAGACACAGCCAGCTCAGTTGACATACTATTTTATCATACCTATAAGACCATGGGTGGAAGAGACGAAGATCTAATTCCATCAACATATAAAATCTATGGTTTTAATGGTACTGCCAATAAACCAAAAGGGGAAATTGAAATGCGAATTCCATTGAAAGGGATAACTTCCAAGATCTTGTTCTGTGTTGTTGACATTGAATCACCTTACAATGCCTTGATTGGTCGACCTTGGCTACATGGGATATTAGGTTTAGCATCTACTTTCTACCAGTGTGTTAAATTTCCTCATCCTAATGGTGTTGGAGTAATTAAGGGAGATTGGGGAGAAAGCAAGAAATGTTATGTGATTGATATAAAATCTTGCGAAGAAAGTGCTGAGAAGAAGAGAAATTGGAAGTACAAAATCAAGCAACGACAGAGAGCTGAAACATTGATGATTGATTCAATAGAGCATCAAGAAGAATAAAATAGCGAGCCGATCGCAGAGAAAAAAGAAAGAGAAAAACCTAACAGAATAGCAGAACCGAAAGATAGTAAGTAGAAAGGTAAAATGATAAAATTTAAAGAAGCTTATACAGAATTTGTTTGAAGAAAATGCAATTGAAAAGAGTACTCTGTTTGAAAAAATTGCAAAATTTTAATGAAATTTTATCAGAATTACAATGCTCGTGAGAAACGCGAATAAAATTTCGCAGAGATTAATAGAATGGGACAAACCTTTATGGCGTGCACCTTAGTTCGCGAATACAATTTCGCAAGAGGCAAATGTAATACCTAATAGTGCGTCATATAAGGGGGTATCTCTTAACATGACTCAGCGATAAGGTTATACCGCTGCTGGAACCTGAGTTATGCAGATGTTGGGGTTAAAGAAAACCTATCCAGGAGAGGGATCTTGGGTTTCCAATTATATAAGGTTATACCCTGATTGGACGACTAAGAACCTCTTTTAAGAAGTGCAAAGTATGACCAAGGCGCCGAGGTATACGATTGAGCCAAGGGTACTCGGGGCGTACAAAACTACCCTGGCCATTCTTGGTAAGTCTTGGCTATGATGCACTTGGCCTGAAGAAAATCCCACTTAGGGTGCAGTCTTGTAACTATAAGCCATATAGGCATAAAGGAAAAGAGGCTGCGAAAATAGCTGGTTGTTGGAAAATCTGGATGGGAGGAGCTAGTCTTGTATGGCCGATGTTACCTCCTTGAAGGGGAAACCATGGGGAAGATAAGGGCGGCACCCTCCATTAGGGAGATGATAAGTGTCTAAAGATGGCAATGTCATGGGGCTTTATGATCGCAAGAACATTTAGGCCTGTCATATTGTCGCGTGACGAAAGTTATACAAAGGCAAATATCCAAAAGAGAAAAAGTTAAGATGAGATCAATGGGTTTTTACATTTAACAAGTGTAAAGACGTCCTGCGATTTCATCGCAAGACGGCAATGTCATAAGGATTAATTCTTGCAAGAGAGTTTATACTCATCATATTGTCGCAGATATGATGAAAAAGTATTGATAAGACAAAATCAATGGGTCAATACATGCAAATGTAAAGACGTCATGCGATTTTGTCGCAAAAAGAAAAGATGTGGCAAAATAAGACCTTTAATTAGGAAGCCATAATAAGACCATAAGATTATTGCGATAATGATCGCAAAATTTATGAGATTTGCGATTCTACGGAAAAATCATAAAATTATGCAATTATTTCTAGCGATAACATCGCCGATAATCAAGCAAATTTAATTTGATTCACAACTAATATCTAACTTCTACTCAATTTTTTTTTTCATATTGCAGATGAATAATAGAGGCAAGTATGGGAATGCATAGAATGATGAAATTATTATTCATCCATCATATGATAAAATTGCATAGATAATACATTTATATAAATAATTAAAGGATAATAATTATGATTGATTGATTATGTTGCAGAAAAAGAATTGTTTTCTAATTCATAACAGATAAAAGCAAAAGAAGTTTACACATCAAGTTGGGGAAGCTCGCAACGATGATACGAGAAGCAAAAAATAAATGTACAAAATTTACAATGAATAAATAGAGAAGAAACAAGACTAAGTAGATCCATCACCACCTTCATCGGAGCTCTTTTCTTTCTCTTCATTACCGGATTTATCTTCCCCATTATTATCTCTATCCACGTCAGATCTCTCTTCCTCGTCAGATAATTCTTCATCATATTCGCTAGACTCCCCAGCTTCGCTATCAGAGATAATTAAATTTGGGGAATCAGCTGGAACTTCCTTCGCAAGATTGGGGTATATAGAATAAGGGATACCATGATCATTACATACTAGTTTAACAGCATCATTACGAACACGGAGAAGGGCATTGCTAAAATTTGAAGATGAGATTTTCAATTTATCCTTCAATCTAGAATACTTTTCATTGCGAGAAGATAGACTTCTGGCGAGTTGGTTTTTATCTTCTCCTAACTCATCAAATATTTTACGATAATTCTTTTCGGATGCTGCGAGCAAATGACAACAAAATTAGTACATATAAGGATGATTCAATTAGGAAATAATTCAGGGAAATCATAAGAGTGATAACCTTCTCTTTCAGAAATCATGTCTTTAATTAAAGCCGCTTGATCAGCATGAAGACTAACATCTACACCTAAATTAGTTCTGGCGTTATCAAGAATCTTTACAGCCCAAGCAAACTCATCATCACTATTAATAAGGAGACGAGATCGAACTTGGGTTTACCTCGCAAGAAGATCTTCATTCTCGCGGATAAACTTATCTCTTTCCATTTGTACGTTAAGAAGAGTTTTATGGAAGTTTTCTAGGGTCTTTGAGCCATTTTTAACGGCAAGATCTTTCTCGTCAATAAGATCACTATTCCTTTTTCTTAATCTATCTATTTCTTTCTTCGAATCAAGATAAAAATGCTTATACTTGTTGGTCAAACCTAAATTGAATCTGTGTTCAATTTTTAAGAGATTAAATTTGGATTTAAGTTCATCTATGGAGAGGGATTCAATTTTATCATCTGAGAAATTACTTAAAGAATTATTAAGGTTAGCAAGAAGGGTATCATCATCTACAAGGTCAGGAAAAGATTGGAAGAGTGTAGCCTCGTCAGTAAGACCATAAATATCTGCAAAAATGGTTGCTTGAATAACCTGCGATAAGGTGAGAAGAATTAAAATAGAAAAGAAATAAATCATACCATAGAGTTGTTGATTGGCTTTATCAAGATCAGAGATTTTTTGCTTGTCAACTGAAGCTTCAGTCTCCAACTGCTTATTTTTTTCTGCGAAGTTCAATAACTTCAGCTTCTAGTTTTTCTTTATCTTGACGAAGATTAGCAGCTTTCTTTTCATAAATAATACGCCTATTGTCTAAATCAGAAGCAACAGCAAAAGCGGCTCTTCCAACCTGCGATAGAACTATATAAATCAATATTTGAAAAAGATATCAGTAGATACACAAAAAGGATGAATAAGTAAAAACTTACCAGGCTGCCAAGTGAATTCAAAAGACTTGGAGTTAGCGATCTTGAAACCCCGCGAAGGGTATCGACATTGGGAACATCGCAGACATTGGCGAGAGATTGGGATATTTCATTAACAGCTTCATCCCCATACTCATTTGGGATACCAAACATATTCTTGCCAAAAAAATTGGATAGATGAGCCATCGAAGAATCAGATGAAGAAGAATTCTTTATAGAAGGAAAGCTATTATCATTGAAATCCTCATTATTATTATCCTTATCAAAATCAACATTTGGATTTTCTGGAGTGGGTTGAGGAGTTGAAGAAGAAGAAGGTCGGGTTTTCCTTTTCTTCAAAGGAGGATCGCCAAATTCTTCACCACGAGGAGCAGAAGGCTTCCCTTTGGGAGGAACAACAGATTTATCCTGATCGCCAGATTCTTCACCGCGAGGAGCAGAAGATTTTCCTTTAGGAGGAACAGTAGATTTATTCTTTGAAGGTTTCTCCTTAGTTCTCACAGGTTTTATTGGCGCAAGTTCTTCAATTTTCTGCGAGCACAGATGAATATAAGAAATAGGGGCAACAATATATTGTTAAAATTTATGAAGAGATATTTCTTACTTCATCCGTGAAAGATTTAAGAGCTAGGAAAGTGCTGGGCTTCCTAAAAGATTGGTAGCTGAGCTTCATTCTCTCAATCTGAGAAAGATCAAAATAATTAGCGAGAATATAAAAACATGAAAAAGATAATGAATAATAATAATGCAAAAATTTGAGAGGATATACTTCTTTAGATCTTTCAGGCTAGTTGAAGACCCATGGCTCATACTCTGAGAGATTTGCAGGTAATGGGAGAGAACCAGATATATAAGGACCTTCAAGGCATAACGGAAAGATAAACCATTTATCATCGCTAGAGTGGCGAGGGCCTTGATTGGTAGGTGTATGCCAATCAATGTCTAACATAAGATCCTCATCATCAGCGACCTTTTCTTTCTTCAAGAGGACACCCCAACAAGTACTATCCCTTTTCATAGGAACTATCTTGTAATTTTTGAAGAAATTTTCCACAGTATAATCTGCAGAAACAATGGGAACATCCTTAAACTGAGGATTCTTTGGAGCTTCAGGATAGCGAGAATCTTTATTAGCACCACAAGTAGCATATTCAAGCAGCAATCTGATACAATCGCTACCTAATTGGTATATTTCTCGCGAGAACCTCTCGTCAGATATTATTTGATAGAATAATGGGAGTTATGGGTCATAGAGAGGAAGGGGAAGACCAGCTTCAAGTTGACCTAGCGATACTATGATTTTATGGCGAGAGCATTGATGATCAGAAAATAGTTTGATAGAAAGTTCAGATCTAGGGCTTTGGCCTGGAATTGTAGACAAGGAAAAACCTTTACTTTTGAGCATTTCTCGCATCTCATTAAAAGCAGTCAAGTTTTTAGCACCAGCATCAACCATTATTGAGTATGGGAATGAAAAAAAAGGTTGGAAAATAAGAAAGAAATCACAGCGATGACAGACGCGCAATTTACGGAAGAACAGTAAACTTGCAGAGAAGTTACACAGAGAAAGAAGAAGAAAGTAAAAAGAGGAAAAGAAAAGAATGAAAGGAGTATTTATAGAAGAAGAGGTTTCTCGAGAAGATGAACGCAATAAATGCTAAGAAAAGACATGAACGGTCAGATCGCAGCGGTTAGAGAGGACGTGTCATAAATTCATTATAAGAGAGAATATGTGAAAACAGCTAGCGGAGGGTACATAAACGTGTCAGAACAGGGAAATCTGAAAAGATAAACAGTTACAGCATTTTAAAATTCTCATGATCTTCTCTTCTTCGCAGAAAAGACATGAGAAGAGGCAAGATGTAGGACCATAATATCGCTACATCCATTCTCTTCGAGATTAACAACACTTCATAGCAAGCATCACCGCAAGATTTTATATCAACATTTCACGAGTGTCACAAAAGTCTTCAAAAGAGAGACGTAATACCTGACGACTGAAGAAAACTTGAGAGAAGCATGTTAGTTCTGCAACGGTTATAAAACTTACGAGATTTAACATTGTAACTATCGCGGTACAATCGCAGAATCAACCCGAAATAAGAGGAAAACTTAGCTGTCATCCACTATGTAACTAACCTATAAATATAGACCCAATGTGTCCAGAAAAGAGAGATGTATTTTTGAGAGTTAAGAAAATATTGAGGAGAGAGAAACTTCAAGAGAATAATTGTAATCTTGAATTCTCTCATTTCTGTAAACATTTCTAAAACCAAAATAATAAAGTGTCATTTTTCATCTTCAATTACGAGTTGATTATAGCAAGATCTTAACAAGGGTGTAGTGTGGGAAATCCTGCAACTACACCTCTGAAGGCAAAACCTTATTACACCTCCTGGCCGAACCGATTGATCCTCTCCTTCACTTTCCGAGCCGGTCAGAAAAAGCGACACATAACTGGGATGGTTTCTCCTAACTGTGGTCGATGTGGTGAAGAATTCATCATCTACGTTTGGTCTGGAATTTGCAAACGTCTTCCGGTACAGCAGAACTCTCCTCAAGTGACATCATAATAAAATTTTTCTCAAACAACTACAGCGGAACAATATGAGGAGAAATTATTACGAAAAGTGCACGGAAGTTATTTTTTCACCAAAGACGCAAGCCAGTCTGTTTCAAGGCCGTACACTGCATCATGGAATTCTTATCCAACCGAGGAGGTGCGCCTCTCCATGGGAACCACGCACACGGCCACACCAAGACAAGGAGTAAACCCTAAAAACTAGGTTTTCATGGGAAAAGGAATGGCAATTAGTATCGCGTGCCTACTTTGCACAGCGAGTTGGAGTGGTCAACTTACTACATTTTTCGGATCTTAGTTAGACTTATCAAATGTGAAGGTTTCGGTTGTTCAAGTCTAACCGAATTCCTTAATAAGAATTATTAGTTAACTAACCTAGTATATTTGTCTTTTTTAAAAGTGAAAGGTCTAAGTTATTTGATAAGAATAATTAGAGCCTGATGAGAAAAATAAAGTTAATTCTGATCTTTATTTTGGTCTTATCGAACAAGCGATTGTACTTGTGCAATAGGTTTAGCAAAAGAACTAAGGTGATTAGTCAATTTTTGAGTTGCAAAACTATTAGGGAAAATTGCTTCGGGCAATTGTTTCCTAGATAACATGTTAAAACCAAATTACTTGTAGTTTCGGTTTTGATATTGGTTATCTAAAATGGTGCGTAAAACCCTCGTCCTCAACTCTTATAGGTTTGCAATTTCTCTTTGTGAGATTTGTAAGATCCTTTCGGTTTGTCATTAATTTTTTCATTTTTTTGTTATTTTGTGACAAAATGGGGGAGAAATATATGGAGTAAACAAGTGATATTGACTTGTTGTGAGTTGGTATCACTAAGGGAAAGAACATTTGTGCTTAAACGTTTATTCTAACGAATAGAGTGAAAGCATAGACTAAAGGGGAGTCACATACCATATGATATGTAGTTATAAGGAACTACATGGAAATAACAAAGACGCGCGTATTAAAAATCTACCTATATTACCTTTAGGGGAGTATTAGCTTTGTTATTATAATGTCAGCAGCGACATTTAACGATTGAATTTAATGCAGGTTTTGTGATGTTGAACTTGGAATCAAGCGTATGTGTATAATGAATTTTTGTAATTTATTTATCCATATGATGTAAGAGTTTTGTCACTGAAATTGAAAAGGGGGGGGGGGGGATTTTTAGAGCATAGCTCGGTTTAACCCACCAAGTGTTGGTATGTAAAGTTTGGTTGTCATATTTTAGTGAATCAAAAACTCATTTAAAGAGGGGTTATTTTGTTTTTGGTACTCAGGTTTTGACCAAAACCTGGGTTTGGTATAACATTTGTCCAGCCTTTGTGTTTGATCTAATGACCAACGTTGACCCGCGTTGACTATATTTAGGCATGAATTTTGTTTGTTATTATTAAAAAAATAAAATAAAATTCTAATTAGTTAACATTGTTAAGGTTCCGTTAGCACATAGAAACTAAAAAAATCACATGCCTAATCTTATCTTTAATCTCATTCTTTATTCATTTTCTCCGATCTCCACTGATATTTCAGATTCTCCTAAGACTTCTCTTCTACCTCTCAGGTAATAATCATCAAACGCTAATAGAAAATCATGACTGCAATAAGAATCTCTTGATTTATTTGCTTTTCTTCTCACGAACTGCACCGAAATGAACCAAAAAATTCTTACAAAGATATTCATTCGGGAACTAACCAATATGGGTTTCTATTCCCATGACTGATATCAACCTATACACCCAATAACCGTAAATCATAATTTTTGTTGAAATTCAATCTTAAGACTTAATAAAATACATGGGTTTGATGAAAAAAAACTTATCTTTGCGATCAGTTTCATCCAAAATCCCTAAATATATCCCCAAAATGAATTGAAAGAACAAATTCAATCATTTTCTTATATAAACCCTAAACAAAATTACCAAATTTCTCAATTCTCCCCACCACAACGAATTCCCAAGGAGTAGTCATATTTTCTTAATTTCTAGATAATTTCAATATCAATTATATGATGGATAAAGAATACCCATCGCCACCTGCAGCATCACATAAATAAGAAGATAAACAAACCCTTATTCATTCAAACAAGCGACCCAAAAGCATGAATTCAAGATGAAGTTTCGAAGTTAGGGATCGCAAGTGATTAAAAATTATACTCCCTCCATTCCTTTTTAATATGCTGGTTTTGTTTTTAGAGAAATTTAAGGAAATTAAGAGAACTAATCATTAAAAGTGGTCCTCATGACACTTGTCAATAAAACAAGTGAAGTGAAATGGTCCCCATAACACTTGTCGGCAAAAGAAGTAAGTAAAATGGTCCACATGACACTTGTAATCAAAAGAAGTTAAGAGAAAAGTGGTCCCAAAAAATTAAAGTAACATTTGACTTTCCCAATCAGGAAACCATCCCTATTTTTTTGAAACATTTATTTATAGAAAAGGAACGGAAGGAGTAAGAAATGTGGGGTTTAAATTTGGGTTGGTTGTGGTGTTGTTGCTACTATCGTAGTTGATCTAAATCCATGAAGGTGATAAAAATACGTTAGCATTATAGTTGGATAGTTATGATGCTTGTACCTGCGTATTTGGATAGTGTTAAAATCTACTTCCACTTTTGTCTCTGCATATTTTGTGATTTCTTTTTTGGAGTTGGTGGAGGAGGAAATGATGGCCGGCGCAAATAAAAGATAAGTGTTATTTAAAGGCATTAGTTTTCTGCTGGGGCACCTAACGGACTTGCCTGATAATAGTTAAGGACTTGTTAGGTCATTGTTAGTAAAGTCAAATATATTTTTGTAATTAACTATTTAATTGACCAAAAGTTTTACATGTCACCAGTTGACACAGTCAACACGGGTCAATGTTGGTCTTTAGACCAAACGCAAAGGCTGGACAAATGTTAGACTATACCAAACCCTGAGTACCAAAAACCAAATAACCCTTTAAAGAGTCGCTTGATTATATACTAGAGTTAACTTTGTATAGGTTAGCTTGAAAGCATTAGGATATGAGACTTACAAGTATTACATGAAGACTTGGAGAATGTGAAGAAGTATGGAGCTACAACGACAACATCATCCTTCCTCTTGAGGTTAGTAATATTTGACTTGAACTGTTTCATTCCCTATCGTATCTTTAAAGTCGTGCATATTGAAACCATAACTGCGAAGCTGTGTATGATACTCTAGTTAGACATAGTATTAAGGAATACAATACGAGGTTTATTTCCTAACCATTAAACTTTGTATATAAGACATCGACATGATCATATGAATGCTATTGTGATTATGCGTGGGTATGAGTGAAGATTTCATCATAGGAAATAATGTTTTACATTCATTTAAAGGAAGTAAGTTCATAAACTTGTTTTGTGAATCGAAAGGGAAATAGCTAGGATTATTGGTATTGTTATTCATTACAAATCTATTTTGAATTACCAATATGTGTGTGTAGGTACTGAATATCGCAAGATAATAGTTCACGAGTATCAGGAGAAAAGAGTTATAAAATGATACGATGATAGAAGAAGTGCGGAGAAATATGAAGTTTTGCGAGGATGGAGTAATTTTGCGAGTATGAGTTGCGATACTTCGTAACTCATGTACAGTTGTATAAAGTTTTACTATAAATAGGAGTTCAAATGTAAAATTCGAGAGGTTCTTTTAGTGAGTGTTAGAAAATATTTTAGGAAAGAGAATAGAGAAAGTTGTAACTATTCTAATTCCATTTAGATACTTCTTTGTAATCAATTGAGAACATTAATAAGAAAATTGTTATTCATCATCAAGAACTTCTTGAGTTTTTACTAATTCTATTGAGGGTGTAGTTGTAGGTTATTCTGCAACTACATAATTGGCGCTAGAAACAGGGACTTGAGAATTGTGGTAGCCTAAATTTGAGGGAATTGTGGAAAATTTGAAGATCAAATGAAGTCAGTAGATGGAGATGGCAAAAAAGAAGAATGTAATATGATCACAGAGACAATGATTGATGAATTTCATAGTAATATGAAGGGAAAAATATACAAGCGAGATTGTAGAGGAAGAAAGATCATGGAGGAAGAAAAGATGACAACTTTAGAAGAATGGGAAAAGCAGAAAATCACATTTTCAGTAGCAGAAATTCCAAATGAAGACTTGAACCACACTTCACCATTGGTGATCACATTGCCAATCATGCTAGAAGATAAGAAAGCTGAAGAAAAATGGAAATTAAACCGAATTTTGGTTGATACAGGGAGTTCTGTTAATATTATATTCTATCATGCACTTAAGGGGATGGGAATTAAAGATGAAGAAATCATAAATTCAAAGTGTCTTATTCATGGATTAGGGAAATCTACAACAAAATCTAAAGGAGAAATCGTGCTGCGAATATTACTAGGAAAAATTGAAACATATGTAATCTTGTGTGTGATAGATATGGAATATCCATATAACATGCTGATAGGAAGGCCGTGGATTCATGCGATCAAAGCTGTTGCTTCAACATTACATCAAAAAATCAAATTTCCTACACCAAATGGAATTCAAGAAATAAAAGGAGATCTTGATAGTGCAAAATTTTGTTATCAAATTGAAGTAACACAATGTGGAGGAAGAGCAAGAAAGAAACAACTTCGTAGGAAACTTGCGAAGGAAACAAGAAAAGAAGAAGAATTCCGAGTGTATACAATAAGAGCAAAGGAAGGGAGAGGTATACCAAATGAAATTCCAGAAAAAGAAGGGGAACCAGCAAAAATAATTAAAGAACCAACACCTATGGGGGAGCAAAATCCAAGCTATGTTGCAGCTGAACCAACTAAAGAAATAAATATTGGAAGTAAAGAGGAGCCTTTATTCTTACGAATTGGAACTAAGATGGATGAAGAAGAAGAAAAAAGGACTACTGATCTTTTATGAGAATATAAAGATATCTTCGCAGAAGTGTAGATGAGATACCAGAATTGATCCATCAGTGGCATGTCATAGATTGAATATAGATAAAAATATAAGACCATTCAAACAAAGAATAAGGAAGATATCACAAAATTATCATGTACAGATAGAAGAAGAATTACAAAAGATGTTGGATGCAGGGATCATAAGGGAAGCAAAATATCCAGAATGGATTGCGAATATGGTCATTGTTCCGAAAAAGAATAAAGGAATAAGAATTTGCATAGATTTCACTGATCTAAACAAGGCATGTCCCAAAGACAGTTTTCCATTACCAGATATACCACAAATGGTGGAATCAGCTGCAGTCATGATAGAGTCACTTCACTTGATGGATATAAAGGGTATAATCAAATATCACTCGCAGAAGAAGATCAAGAACATACTGCCTTTTTGCTCCAAGGGGTTTGTATTGTTATGTGAAGATGCCATTTGGTTTGTGGAATGCGGGTGCTACATATCAACGTATGGTTGAAAAAGTGTTCGCGAAGTGGATACATAAAACTTTGGAGGTATATGTAGATGATATGTTGATAAAAAGCAAGGAAGCTAAAGACCATGTGCAAGATTTGAAGGAAATATTTGAGCAAATGAGAAAGTTCAACATCAAATTAAATCCTGAGAAATGTATAATTGGGGTTTCATCTGAAAGTTCTTGGGATACATAGTATCGAAGGAGGGAATACAAGTTGATCCAGAAAAGGTCCAAGCAGTTCGTGACATGCCAACACCTGCAACGGTAAAAGAAGTACAAAAACTAAATGGACTCTTGGCTTCACTTGGGAGATTTATTTCGCGAATGTCAGATAAGTGCAAGCATTTTTTCAACATACTTAAGAAGGGAGCAAAATTCAAATGGACTGATGAATGTGAAAAAGCTTTTCAAGGAATCAAAGAATACCTCGCAAATACATCTATACTACAGAAACCAGAGAAAAACGAAGAATTATTGGTATACCTCGCAACAACTCCATATGCTCTAAGTGCAGTTCTATTACGAGCAGACGAGAGTAGAAAGGCCCATTTACTACATTAGTAAAACCTTTAATGCAGCAGAAAAGAATTATTCTAAAATGGAGAAGTTAATCTTAGCCCTGGTTTATGCATCATTCAAGTTACGAATATACTTTCAAGCACATGTAATAAAAGTGGTAACCAAAGTCCCAATTGAATCAGTCATGAAGAACACAAAAAGGTCAGGAAGAATAGAAAGGTGGAATGCACAAGTAAACCATTACAAGATAAAATACGAAATGTTGTCATCGCAAAAATCACAAGTTGTCGCAGATTTTTTGGCAGAATTTCCTTTGGAAGAAGATGAAGCAGTAGAGGAAATGATGGATGTTGAAGAAGAATTTGGAAATCCAAAAGACTTGTTAACAGAGCCTGATAGATGGGAAATTCTGGTGGATGGATCATCCAATAGTGAGGGAAATGGAATTGGAGTCGTGTTGATTTCACCAGAAGGAGAAAGAACAACATTCTCATTCAGACTAGAATTTGCATCCACGAACAATGAAACAGAGTACGAAGCTGTAGTGCATGCATTAAAGATCGCAATAGAAAAGAAGCTTGAAAGTATAAGGATAACAAGTGATTCGCAATTAGTGATTTGTCAAATTAAAGGGGAATATACCACAAATGAATCTTCTTTGAAGAAATACAAGAAACTCGTTGAGGAATTATCTGCAAAGATACCAAAATTAAAATGGAGACATATATCAAGAAAATATAACCGTCTCGCAGATGCTTTTGCATTTATTCCAAGCATGATGACAAATCCAAATACAAGAAATATCCAAATACAAACAATTCAACACCCATCAGTGGACAAAGAGAAAGAAATTGAAGAAGCTGTTGCGATGGAAGTAGAAAGAGAGTTATCAAACAACATCGCAGATTGGAGAAAAGAAATTCATGAATACCTCGCAACAGGAGAAATATCCAGGAACAGACTAGAAGCACATAAATTAAAGAGTCGTGCAACAAACTATGAGTTGCGAGAAGGAATTTTATACAGAAAATCTTTCAATGGACCACCTCTCAGG
The DNA here is from genome assembly GCA_023529315.1 of Papaver bracteatum. Lineage (NCBI taxonomy): Eukaryota > Viridiplantae > Streptophyta > Magnoliopsida > Ranunculales > Papaveraceae > Papaver > Papaver bracteatum. Next base: position 1,717,386 of record JAJJWX010005036.1, on the reverse strand, counting down.
TGCTTAACTCGCGAAGAAGGAGAAAAGATATTGAAGATGTTACATGGAGGAGAAGATGGAAATCATAGTGGGGGAAGATCTCTAGCATATAGAGCAAAGATACAAGGATATTACTGGCCTTATATGCATACAGACACAAAATTGTTCGTATTTAAGATGCAAGGAATGCCAACGACATGGTAAAAGAATTCATGCACCAGGGGCTACATTAACTTCTTCAACAAGTCTGCTGGCCTTTTGGTAAATGGGGGTTGGATATTGTTGGACCATTTATACCTGGATCTGGACAAAGGCGATACTTGATAGTTGCAACAGATTATTTCACGAAGCTCGCAGAAGTAAAAGAAGTACAACATATTCGTGATAAAGATGTTTTTACGTTTATATTTGAGAACCTCATTTGCAGGTACGGGGTTCCAAAGACAACTAGTATCCGATAATGGAAAACAATTTGAGGGGCGAATATAGAGATGTTACTCAGTGCTTTTAGAATAAAATGTGGGAAGTCAACCCCGTTATATCCACAAGCTAATGGACAAGCTGAAGCAACAAATAAAACAATCGCAGATACAATCAAAAAGAAATTAGAAGGACATCTCAAAGGGTGGTGCGAGCAAGTACCTAGCGCAGTTTGGGCATACAATACAACTAGAAGAGAAGCAACTGGAATGTCTCCTTATTGTCTAACATATGGAGTAGAAGCAGTATTACCCACAGAGGTTGTAATTCCAACAACAAAGAAAGAAGCTTGGGAAAGAAATTTAAGTGCGGGAGTAATATTAAGAGAATTGGATGATTTGGAAGAAAAAGAGAAAAGGTGTTGCACCATATGAGGATTTATCAGAACGATTAGCTCGAGAATACAACAAGAGAGTCATTGAACGTGAATATAAACCAGGTGATTTGGTCATGCGAGAAACACCTCGATATCAAAAAGAAAATGGAGGGAAATTAGCACCAAAATGGGATGGACCATATGTTATTAAAGAAGTTGTAGGAAGCGGAGCTTATCGGCTGATGGATCCAGAAGGGAGAGACATGGGTTTGAGGCTTGGTAGACCTTGGAACAGACTATATTTGAAAAGGTATTATCCATAAAACTCATGAAATTTTTACGAATATTGTTTGCTCGCAGGAAATTGGGAAAAGTTACGAATTTTCAAAATTTATATTCCGATTAAAATTTCATTAATTTGCGAATAAAAGACCGCAATCTGTGATCAGCCTCCAAAAAAGAAAGAGAGCCGCAGAAAATTTTATACAGGCAAACCTTTGTGGCGTACACCCTAGTTCGCGAAGCTATAATTCGTAAGAGGCAAAGTCCTAAAGTACGTCATTTAAGGGGGTACCTATAACGTGGCTAAGGGTAACCGGAACACCACCAAGGGCCCTTAGTACATGGTAAAAATTTTGGGGTACAACCCAATAATGGGGTACCTATCCGGGTTAGACACCTTGGATTCTCACCTAATCTAACGACATTACGCAATATAAAATGCGGTGTAAGAAGATTTAGGTCAAGCGACTAAGGCATACTGTCTTTCCCAAGAAGTGCAGAAAACGATCAAGGCGCCGAGGTACACGGTTGAGTCAAGAGTGCCGGGTGAGGTTGAACCACATCTTCCATTTTTGACAAGTCTTGGCAAATGATGCACTTGGCCCAAAGATACCCCATAGGGTGCAACCTCGTAACTATAAGCCCTATAGGCAAAAAGGATAAGAGGTTGCGATCAAAAGATGGTTGTTGGCAGAACCGGATGGGAAGAGCTAACCTTGTATGGTCGATGTACTCTTCCTTGAAGGGGCAATCAGGGGGAAGATAAAGGGCAGCACCCTCCATTAGGGAGCTGATAAGTGCTATAAGACGCAAATGTCACGAGGCTTCTTGTTTGCGAAAACATAAAGGCTTGTCATATTTGTGCAACAAATGAAGTTCTGCGAGCCTTCTAAAAAAAAAAAAAAAAAGAAAGAAAGAAAGAAAGAAAAGAATAAAGAACTCGCAGAACATAATAAAGTTAAGATGAGATCAATGGGTCGCTATATGAAAGTGTAGAGACGTCCTGCGATTTCATCGCAAGACGGCAATGTCATGGGGCTTTATGTTCGCAAGAATATTTAGGCCTGTCATATTGTCGCAACAATTCCTGAAGAGGCTAAAATACTATACAAAGAAGTTAAGATGAGATCAATGGGTTTTTGCATGAAAGTGTAAGAACGTCCTGCGATTTCATCGCAAGACGATAATGTCACGAGGTTGTATGTTCGCAAGAATGTTCAGACTTGTCATATTATCGCAAATAATTAATACAAAAGAGGTGGCAAAATAAGACCTTTACTTAGGAAGGCATGATAAGACCACAGAAATTAATGAAATTTATTGCATCAATATCACTGAAGAAATTATACAAGAATATACATTATGAAGATCTGAAAAGAAGACAACTTTGTCAATATCATTGAAGAAATTTTACAAGAATATACATCAAGAAATTTTGAAGAGAAGACAAATCTGTCAATATCATTGAAGAATTTTTACAAGAAGTCCTATCAAAAAAGACAACATCATTGAAGAATTTTAATGAAGACTTAACAAAAGATGCGATTTTGATAACAATCAAATATAGATAAGTTCATATTCGTAAAAGTTTACGAGAATTACATACTTCTTATACTTCTCCATATATTGAATATTTCACAAAAAGATTGAATACTTCTTATAATTCTTCAAGAATATCTCATATTTATTATACTTCTTTAATGGATATTTCATTTGGTGAAAGTTAAATAATCATTATACTTCGTCATATGTTACATAATTATTCAAAGATCGAATACTTCTTATATTTATTCATTTGATGAATTGAATACTTCTAATACTTTTTATATCTCTTCATTTGGTGGATCGAGTACTTCTAATACGTAAAAGGGAATTGAGTATTTCTAATAATTCATTTGGTAAATTGAATACTTCTAATACTTCTTATATCTCTTCATTTGATGGATTTGGTACTTCTAATACTTCTACAAAGGTTGAAACTTCGTAAGATAAACTGAGGCAGATATTTTAATACTTCAAACAATGTTTAATCATTTAAAGAGAAATAATAGGGGGAAAGGATATACTAAGCTTTATCTCATGAGTTATATATTATTTCTCTTCATATGATCAAATGGGGCAAATTTAGTCAAAGAAAGGTTAAATTATCTTCGCAAAATATCAAAAAGAAAGGATAGATCATCTTCGTAAAATATCAAATGTACTTCTCAAAAAATAGAATTGTTCGCAAAAAGGAAACCAACGGTAACTAAGGGAAGGAATTCAGAAGAAAGAAAGACAGGAGAGTCAATGATAAATTGAACAAGGAATATTATCATGCTTCATCAACACTCTGTGCTGGATCTTTAAGATCAGAAGGGTCATTAGCAGCCTTCGACTTTTGCGAGATATCATCCTTGGAAGAATATGCAGCAGGGACATCTCCTTGAGGAATAGATTTTTTCTCATCATCAAGATCTTCATCATCAATCTCATAATCGAAATCACTATCAGGCTCACGAGCAACTTCATCATCAGATATCTTCAGAGGAGTAATCTTTACAGGAGGCAAGCCTCTTGATAAGAGAATGTTATTCGCAAAGACTTGAGCTTTCAGATGACTTTCACGAAGTATAGCCTTTTGATGATTGGTATCTTCGATATCCTTGGAATAAGCAAGATAATTGAATCTCCGAGTAGCACGGTCACGAGAGTTGATTAAGCGAGTAGAAAGCAAAGCATTCTTCTTACGAAGCTCAGAACAGAGGCTTCTAATCCAGCTTTTGCATTACGAAGGTGGTTCTCAGATTCTGCAAATAAAACAAAGTTCAAAGAATAAAATTTGCGAGTATAACGAAATTTAAAGATATACCAGAGGCAGTCAAATTTTAATGACTACCTTCTCTTTGCGAAGTAAGAGATTGAGTTAAAGATAGACAACAGTTCTTCATCTGATTCATCGCATTATCAAAACCATCACCAACTAATCCTTTAAGTCGAGATTGAAGCTTTTGATCTTTAGAAAGGAGAAAATTTTTATCCTTCGCAAGTTTGGCATTAAGACTTTTTAATGACGAGTAATCTTCTTCAAGTTGATTCTTCTTAGCACACAAGACTATATTCTTATTAATAAGGGAATTCTTCTCAATAACAAAAGAATTTCTTTCAAAGATCTCAAGACTTCTTTAATTCCTCAAGTTCACCTTTCAACAAAGAAAGAAGATTTTCTTGATCGCAACATTTATTCTGAAGAGTCTTTAATTTTTGCGAAGAAACAATCATTGTATTCAAAAACGAACATTTCTCTTCTGATAAGGTTTTGTTCTCTTCTAATAAGGTTTCTATTCTCAAATTAGCTTTGGTTAAGGAAGAAAAAAGTTGAGATATGTCATCATTCAAAAAATTTCGATCATATATTAATTGAGTATTCTCTTGAAAAAGAGCATCAGAGTTGTCAAGAGCACACGAGTAAAGATTAGATAAATGGGAGAATTGGTTTGAGAGGCTTTCATGCTTGGTTCGATATTCTGTTGCATCTGATTCATGGTGAAGTACCAATCTTCTACATTTCTGGATGGATTCTATAAAGGGGAATGGGTTTTAATGGATGTTTCAAGCATATGAAGAATATAAATAAATAAAAGAGAAAATATGAAGATAGTAATCATACCTTTTAATTCATCATTTCTTTTGCGAAGAATCGCACAGTCCAAAGAATTATTCTGAAGATGATGATTTTCTTTACGAAGATCCTCGCATTCTGCTTGAGAATCTTTCAAAGATTGGCGAAGCAATTCAATTTCTTTTTCCAAGGATTGACGTGAAGAAGAAATGTCTGGATTGACGAAATTATTCAGAACTTCGCAAAATTCATATTGCGAACGAACATTAGTAGATTTCGCAGTATTGGTCAAAACCTCAGATAACATTCGGAAAGTTGAATAAATTCCATCTCGAATTTCTTGAGGAAGAGGAGAAGAATTTGAAGGAATAAGAGCAAGCTGCAAATTGTCTGGAGAAATAGCACTCAAAGGATTTGGGGACAAGACAGGTTTTTCTAAAGAAGAAGTTGAAGAAATATTTTGTGAGGGTTGTTTTTCAAAAGAAGAAGTTGAAGAAATATTTTGAGAAGGTTGGTCTTGAAGAAGTGTTGATAAATTGACATTGATAGGAGATTGAAAAGCAGGTAATGGAGTAGAGGCAGGAGTATGTGAAGAAGCATTTTCACGAGGAGGAGAGGAAAATTCCTTATCAACTTCAGGAAGGAAATCATCAATCGGAATTAATGGTGTGGGTTTAGTTATTCGAGATCTCTTACTTGGATTTGGTTTTTCGTCAACCTGCGAATCAAAATGTAGATTAAAAACTGAGGCAACAATATATTGTTCAGGAAAGAAGGCAGAGTATTTTAACTACCTTTTGATTCTCAGATTTTCTTCTTCGTGGATTAAGGCTTGGATTCTTTAGTTGAGATTTCATCTGAGAAGTTATTTTGCTGAAATAAACCAAAATCAGATAACAAATTATACAGAAATTAAAGAGGAGAACAAATGAAATACGCAGAGATAGAAGGAAATTACCTTGGAGAACTCATGAAGATACAGTAGAAGAAAAAAAATTGCAGAGAAAATAGTGATAAAGAGTATGAGTAGAAGATAGAATTGAGGAAATAAGAAAAAGAAAAGGAAGAGAATATAAAGGAGTTATATAAGGGAATAACTAAAAAAGAACGGTTACAAAAGACGTGTCAAAATTTCAAAAGACTAAGTAACGGTTATGTTCTCACGATCATTTCTTCTTCGTAGAATTGACATGAGAAGAGGCAAGATGTAGGTACTGAATATCGCAAGATAATAGTTCACGAGTATCAGGAGAAAAGAGTTATAAAATGATACGATGATAGAAGAAGCGCGGAGAAATATGAAGTTTTGCGAGGATGGAGTAATTTTGCGAGTATGAGTTACGATACTTCGTAACTCATGTACAGCTGTATAAAGTTTTACTATAAATAGGAGTTCAAATGTAAAATTCGAGAGGTTCTTTTAGTGAGTGTTAGAAAATATTTTAGGAAAGAGAATAGAGAAAGTTGTAACTATTCTAATTCCATTTAGATACTTCTTTGTAATCAATTGAGAACATTAATAAGAAAATTGTTATTCATCATCAAGAACTTCTTGAGTTTTTACTAATTCTATTGAGGGTGTAGTTGTAGGTTATTCTGCAACTACAGTGTGTTTAGTATAACCGCTCATAAACTTGTTTATGTATCTTGGTAAAATTATTCACAAGGCCTGACTTATGTATTGGTATGACTTTTATTAGTGAAACCAATATTAAGTAATCACTCAAGATGGTATGATGAATACCTTGTAAATATCAACTTTTATCTAGTCATTGGGGAACCGATCCTAGTAAGAGGTGTAACAAATTTACAAGAGGGGAATCGATCCTTGTAAGAGGTGCATCACATTTTTTGTACTATGGACATGTGCAACCGAATAGTTACCATAAGTTGTGGGGAACCGATCCTAGTACCTAGTCAACCGAATTTTGGTAACTAGTGTGACTATGCACAATACTCACATGGATTTAGAACCAAAACTTGTTTTGGTAGAACCGTGAAACCCATGATTGGTGATTTGATAGGATAATCAATCACATAGTTCTTGGAATTCAGACGAACCAATTTTAAACTTGTTTGGAAGTGTGGAAAATCGTTTCCAAGATTGTAAGTATGAAAAAGGACTTGCAAAGTAAAGATGTCGACATACTTTGAACATGTGCAGTAACTCTTATCATTAATTTTTCAAAGATATTCCTTAATAGCTAAAGGAAAAATCCCAGGATCGAAATAAATTGAGAATCTTTTATTTAAGGTTTCTTAGTTTTTATATGCGATTTATTTTCCAGCAAATATATGCATATCTTTAGAAAATAATAATTAGTAACGTGCATTTACTGATTATAGATTTTTCTAATGGATCTCGGTCAATATTGGGACAAAGTATTTCCAGGAATTATGAAAACTGATTTTATGTTTATTGCATATCTTTGAGAATATTCGGTTTTGGAAATTCCTTGGTATCCAAACTTCCTTGTCAATAAATATTGAAGTTTGCATTTCGAGCAAACTAATCCTCAGAGCTAAAAAAACTACCTAGTTGTGTTGTTACTGGTGGAGCCACCTATTCGGAGAGGAAAGTAACCTAATTAGGCGAAATCTCTTACGGTCGCTCATTTTAAAGACTTCTTTTGGATTGAGAAGATCTATCAGTGTCATTTGTAGGAAACTAGATAATTCGGTTTATTATTAGTTTTCGATTGATTTGATTGACTAACGGTTGTTGAACTTTGATTTTACCTAGTTTGTTTATGCTTGAGATTCTTCTCTTCTGATATCAGATTTACTCAAACAAGATCGAAGTTTCGACGGGGATCTCTAGACTGTTTGTAGATCTAAAGACATCTTGTGATAATCCAACATTAACAGACTCTGTTTTGTGTGTGATTGATCACAAGAGATTCAAGTTGATTGTGTGCAGGTGCTGATTGAAGATTAAAGAAGATTTAAAGATAGAAGACTTTTTGGGTTCATAATCTCTGGTGTGCACAATACTTGTTTCGGCTGGAAAGGGATCCAACTATAATCGGTTTATCTTTGTGATAGATTGGATTGATTAGTTGAGTAGATTGGCATCAATACACATCTTTGTGATTAATAATATTAATTGCATAATCTAACAATTACTTCGGTAGTTGTTGAGAGATTGATCTAAGGACCCGACAAATGAGTTTATTGGTTAAACGGAAAAGCCTTTGTCAAGCTCATATCACTTTATTTGAAAATAGTTGTTACCGAACAGATTTGTTGTTCCTTTACTGTTTGGAATACGAACCAAAGGAATTGTTCCAAGTACGTGACTTATTACAAGTTGGAGGCATAGGAATACTGAGGGAAATAGGTGAACAATAGGTTTAGTTGCTTGGTCTCAACTATACGAAGTTAGTTTGTTTTTGTATAGCTGCCTAATTTTGAGAGTATTCAATTCTGGACTAGGTCCCTGGGTTTTTATGCAATTTCGATTTCCTCATTAACAAAATCTTGCTGTGTCTTTTACTTTTCTATTTCCGTAATTATAATTGTTTTATTATAATTAGAAGTAAAATACACAAACGTTAATTCCTATTGTACTTGATAGACAATCCATAGAGTTTGGTTAAGTACGAAACTATTATCAAGTAAACATACTTCGTTGTTGTATGGTCTCGATCTTGTATCTATAAACTATCACACGAAGTGTGAAACAATTAGTTGTACTATCTCGACTCAGTCCATAGACAATCACTTTCGGAAAAGGACTTATAGGTGGAAAAGTTTTAGATTGAGGTATATTTGGGTACCCTCGTCTTTTCACCTTTTTCTGAAAACTTAAACACAAAGATATTTGTACCCATTGTCTCCAACTCCCACTTCTTATATTGTCCCTATACAATGAATAACGTTTTTTATTTTCTCAAGTTTCAATTCTCCTGGTGTAATTGTTTTCCCAATAAGACTTTTTGACCACTTGTTAGCCACCATATCAATCTCCTCAGCAGAGATGAGAGTTCTTCTATGAGGAATAGACGCCCTTTTACTGATAGAAGTACCTTGTATTTTCTTAGATTATAGTTGCAAACTGATTTTGAGAACTTAAAGCCATAATCTCGGTAATTTGAAAACTAGAAGAAATTATCAGAGGCTTTGAGAACTCACAAAGGATTTTATTTGATTATCTCTTAAGTTAAGGTTACTAAGTTTATAAGGTTGGAAATGATTTCCTAACAAATCGAAACCATAAATTTGGAAACTAGAATAATTCTACATAACATATATTTTTTTCTTAATTTGGTTTGATTAAGTTTTGGAAACTGGTTGAGAAATATCACATATGGTTCAGAGAGTGTAGGATTTAATCTGGGAGGATAAAATTCAAAATTTTAAATTACCACTAACTTCGCCTTAGATTGAATTATAATTTCGGATTTACCCTTTACAATATAATTGGGAAAGTGAGATATAGAAGAAACCATGTAATCTATGGCGGATACTGAATTTTTTCTATGAATTTCATACCATATTTCGAAAGGGTGAAGAAATCTAAAGCATATCGTGTCACCAAGGTAGACACAATTGTTAAAAGCACCACTTCTACAAACACAATAACTCTCTCCACGAACTCCATGACAACTAGGATTGAAGATGAAGAGAAAACACCTTTGTTAGAAGAAGGAGACAATGCAAAATTACTATAATTACCACCACTGGCAAACACTTCACTGAAGGAAAACACGCTGTGAATCAAACACAAATAGCCTTCCATAAAAGATAAAACAATGAAAAACTAATATAAAGGTTTAGAGAATATAACTCTGAAATAAATAAATAAAAAATAATCAAAAGAACCCAATCAAACAGTATAAAACTTCAAGTTGAAACTAAAAACCAAGTTTCATAAATCGACTTTTAGTTTTGCATCGGATAAATGTTTAAAAACATAGTTTTGTAATTATTTCAAAACTTAGAAAATAGTGATGGTATTATTTTGGGCTCCCACACTATAGATAAAGTTTTAAGTCCCACCTGATATATTACAATATATATACTATATAATATATACTTATATCACATTATTCCGGAAATAGGGCCTTGGGTCTTTGGATCCACAAATTCATTTTTGATATTTTGAACTTAGATTTTCAAAACATATTTTAGGTAATTCCTTATTCTCAATCAATGTTATTAATTAAGTAACTATATTTTGACTGTTTCTTTTGTAATTGGTCAAGAGATAGGGTCTGAAACATCTTAAAGAGATTGACCTAGTCCGGAACTCAACTATTTGAGATTTGATTTTGTGTGATTCTAATCTTTTGTGTTATTGTTTCCGACAGAACATGTATGATCAATATGCATTAAATACTAGTGTATCACATCCTCTCTTCGTGAAAAAATATTTATTAGTGTACTATTATAATTCTAAATATATCCCACTTAATGAAAGGTCTAATGCTTTTTGGTTATGTTAATTTACTAACAGAAAATCCTAGTGTTATTCCCACCCTTTTCTACGTGTAACTTGATGAGCTTCTTTTTGTGCACATTCCGCAAAGAGTGGTCATATTTTACTGAATGAAAAAAGATTTTAATCATGCAAAGTTTTTAACTCTTTAAACTATCATAAAGGTCATTTTCTACCTGATCTCTCTTATTTGGTGGAGGATCTTCATCTGGTTGATGCAGGGTATTTTACACTTGGCCGAGAGATAGAATCCCATATGGAGTCCGGTAATTCGAGTCCCTGAACTTGCTTTACCAAAAACATAAAACTTCTAACCATATAAGCTGTCACAATTTGGCCAACTTTGGCTTAGAAGAAAGACTACAATTAAACAGTAGGTTTATGCAAACAGACTGATACCAAGTTTGTAAACTTAATTTGATCTGGCGGATGAGAATCCAATTGTTTCCATTACTAGTTTGTTTCCAAATTTAAGATTTATAACATCCGTTAAACTGCAGTTGCTTGAAGGGTATTTGTATGTTCATTATTATAAGGATGGTTTCCTCTATGACTGTATGATAGGTGAGAATTATCAGAGATGAAGAACGGGAAAACATAAAAGTATTTTTGTTATTGAATGAATTGTTAAACAAACAATACAGGTTGTCTGAATATATATGGTCTTATCATTACAGGACTTGACTATCTTTAAAGTCAACAAGACTCTGACTTGAAAATATTTCCTTTACTAAATACTATACTTAACAGCCCCTCTCAAGTTGATACTGGAAGCCACAGAAATCAACTTGACAATCAGAAAACAACAACTCAAAGATCAAAACATAACAGCAAGTCCAGAAAGTAAAGCATCTTCATTGTCAGAAGAGAGTTCTTCTTCACCAGCAACACTGTAGGTACTAAATATCGCAAGATAATAATTCACTAGTATCGTAATAAATAAAGGAGGAAAGAGTTATAAAATGATACGATGATAGAAGTAGCGCGGAGAAATATGAAGTTTTGCGAGGATGAAATAATTTTGCGAGAATGAATTGAGATACTTCGCAATTCATATACAGCTGTATAAGTTTTACTATAAATAGGAGTTCAAATGTAAAATTCGAGAGGTTCTTTTAATGAGTGTAAGAAATTATCTTAGGAAAGAGAATAGAAAAAGTTGTAACTATTCTAGTTCCATTTTGATAATTCTATGTAATCAACTAAGAGAATTAATAAGAAAGTTATCATTCACCATCAAGAACTTCTTGAGTTTTTACTAATTCTATTGAGGGTGTAGTTGTAGGTTATTCTGCAACTACATAATTGGCGCTAGAAACAGGGATTTGAAGAATTCTTGTACCAGAAAAATGACAAGAATAAGAAACACATCAGAACCATTAACTGAAGTAAGAAGAAGTGTAAGACTCGCAGGAGGAGAAGCAAATATAACAGGAGAACCTAGTAGGAGAAGGAGTAATCGAAGAAATCAAGCTCAACAAATAATAGATCATGATCGAGTGAGTATACACACTTGGAGAACTGATACACAATAGGAAGAAGATAGAGAACCACAAATCAGAGAAAATGGAAGGTTGATGGGAGGAACAATTCTTGAAAGAGAAAGGGATATGTTAGAAACATTAAGACAAGGAATCCAAGAAGAACGAATGATCGAAGCTGAAGAACGTGCCAATTTAACAAGACAAAATCAAGAATTGAGGATGGAAAATGAGATGCTACAAAGAAGGAAATCTCAAAGTGTTGCAAGATCAAAAGTTAGAACAGAAAGAGAAGGACAAAATTCACCGATAATCAATAATGAAAATAATATGCAAGAACAAGCGCAGAATCAAGGTGAAAGAAATCAAGAGAATCGTTTTATTTTAATACCAAACCACGAACAAAACATGGAGAATTTACGAACAAGGCCAAATCCTAGAGAAAACAATCAGAATCGAGAGGAAGAACAACAACTTATGGAAGAAACTGAGAGACAACAAGCAGTACATCAAAACAATCACGAGAATGGAGTAAGAAGATATGAAGAGGCTCGTAACAAACAAAATGTTGAGTATGAAAGAATTAAGAGAAGAATTGTAAATCAACAAACAGAAGTAGAGAGGAATGAACCAAACTCTCGAATCAGAGTACAAACAAATCAAGAAGAAGTAAATCACAGAAGGAGGAGAAATGAAGAAGAAGAAATTCCTGATATTCGCATGAGAAGAATAAGAAAAATAGAAAGGGAAGAACAAGAATTCCAAGATACTCTGCGACTGAACAATTATGATAATTTAGAAAGAAGATATCTGCAAAATTATGCAAATGAAAACATTAATGAAGAATATGATAGAATGCGAAGGATCGCAAGGGAGGAAGCGCAAGAACGTAGAAGAAGAGAAGCTGCATTAAAAATACCAATGGATGAGAATTCTGAGGCAAATGCACGGATCTTTCGAGAATTAGCAGAAATGAGGGGATGATAAACAATAGAAGAGGAGGAGATAGAAGGCAATTAGATGAAGCAATAGAAGAAGCTGCGAGGACTCCATTTGCTAGAGAAGTACAATTGGGAGGAATTCCACCAAAATGCAATTTGCCCACACTTACCAGTATCTTTGATGGGACTTCATGTGCTATTCATCACATTAAAGCATACATAAGATGCATTTTACAATGGGAGAATCATGATGCTGTGTTATGCAAGTACTTCGCATCGAGTTTAACAGGGGAAGCTTTAAAATGGTTCGAAGGACTCCCTAAGAACACTATTACGTCATTCAGTCATTTGCAAGCAACTTTCCTCGGAGCATATATCACAAATCACTCTTCACGGCTTGGTATTGAAGATGTATTTGGTTTAAAACAAAGAGTGGGTGAAAGTTTGAAGCATTTGGTAAGACGATGGAAGACTATGTGCAGTGATATGGCATGGCGCGTGGATGAGAGATACTTCATTCTGTCCTTCATAAATGCGATGTTCGCAACTGAACAATTATGTGTTCAAATCTTCAGAAGAAAGAATTCCATAATGATGACAGAGTTACGAGAATTGCAAGAAGAATACATTACACTAGAGGAAAAGCAAAACAGTATGGAGTCATATCCAGTAGCAAACACTAGCAATCAAGAGGGAGGAGCAAATTTACTTCCCAAAATAATCAATGTAGTAGCAGGTACTTCGCAAACATCCTCACAAACTTCTTCGCAAATTTCAGAAGAGAAGAAAATCAATGATAGCCAGCCAAAAATGGTAGCAATGGGTAGTAGAGATCAAGAAGAGTATGATAGAGAGAGGAATTTCTATAATCGAATAGGAAATAACCAAATTCCAAGATTAGATCAACAACAAGAAAATTATGGGGGACAAAGGCAAAATTATTTTGGACAAGGGAACCAGAGACAAAATTATAACAACGGTCAAGGAGGTCAAAGAATGGTAAGGGAAGAGATAAAGTTGCCACCTTTGAATACAAGTGTAGAAAAGATATGGAAAGCAATTATCCTGGTAGAGCATATACCAACTCCATGGAACATGGGAAAGGAACCACCAATGGGTCCAAGAAGTCATGAATTTTGTTCATATCATCATTTTCATGGACATTCTACAAATAATTGCCATAATATCAAGAGGATAATCTTGCGAATGATTGATCAAGGAAAACTAAATCAATTTTTACTTAAGCAGACACAGTCGCAACAATTACCACAGGCTCCAGCCATAACTCGCAGGGAGAACACAACAAAAGAAAAGGGAGAAGAAATCCTACATATAGAAGTGGGATCAAAAGCAAGGAATGTTTTCTGTAATTCCATTGTTCATTCATATAAAACCATAGAGGATTTTCATGATAATGTGTTAAGCAGGGTATATGCGAGGGATGGTGAAGGAAAGGAAGTAATGAACATCGCAAAAATTTCACGACTTGAAGATTGGCGGAAACGTGAAATTTCTTTTGAAGCCACTGAAATTCCAGAAGGTTGTGAAGCACATGATAATCCATTGGTAGTAAGATTAGCAATCTACATGAATATGGAAGAAAACGAAGATGATATGGAGGAAGAATCAATTGGTCTTAATAGGATTTTGATTGATACGGGAAGTTCTGTCAATATCCTCTTCTATTCTCGCTTTACAAAACTATGGGGGGAAAAGATGCAGATTTAATACCTTCTACTTACAGAATTTATGGTTTTAATGGAACTTCCAACAAGCCCAAAGGAGAAGTGAGCATGCGAATTCCATTAAGTGGAATGCGAACTGAAATTCTGTTCTGCGTTGTTGATGTCGAATCACCATATAATGCTTTGATAGGAAGACCATGGCTTCATGGAATTCTAGGCGTAGCTTACACTCTACATCAGTGCATAAAGTTTCCTCATATGAAGGGTATTGGAATTATCAAGGGTGATTGGGCTGAGGGAAAGAAATGTTACGATACAGAAGTAGAAGTTTGCGAAGGAAAAACTAATGAGAAGGAAAATTGGAGAAAAAGAGCAAAGGCTGTGAAAAGAAGTGAAAATTTAATGGCGGAGGATTAAGGAAAAAGAGAATAAAATTACGATGATAATCATACAAGAAATTTACGATGATAATAAGGGGTTGTGATTTGCGAAGAAAGAAGAAGGAAAATAATAAAACAAGAAGGTAATCAGTATGTTTGCTCGTGGAAATGAGGTATGTGGCAAAAAAAATTTTTTTATTTCGTGATACATTTTATGAATATTGTTTGCTCGCAGGAAATTGGGAAAAGTTACGAATTTCAAAATCTATATTGCGATTAAACTTTCATTAATTTGCGAATAAAAGACCGCAATCTGTGATCAGCCTCCAAAAAAGAAAGAGAGCCGCAGAAAATTTTATACAGGCAAACCTTTGTGGCGTACACCCTACTTCGCGAAGCTATATTTCGTAAGAGGCAAAGTCCTAAAGTACGTCATTTAAGGGGGTACCTATAAACGTGGCTAAGGGTAACCGGAACACCACCAAGGGCCCTTAGTACATGGTAAAAATTTAGGGGTACAACCCAATAATGGGGTACCTATCCGGGTTAGACACCTTGGATTCTCACCTAATCTAGCGATATTACGCAATATAAAATGCGGTGTAAGAGGATTTAGGTTGGGCGACTAAGGCATACTGTCTTTCCCAAGAAGTGCAGAAAACGATCAAGGCGCCGAGGTAC
This sequence comes from Papaver bracteatum, assembly GCA_023529315.1. Classification (NCBI taxonomy): domain Eukaryota; kingdom Viridiplantae; phylum Streptophyta; class Magnoliopsida; order Ranunculales; family Papaveraceae; genus Papaver; species Papaver bracteatum. The sequence goes on along the minus strand of JAJJWX010005036.1, from coordinate 1,702,120 downwards.
ACGGTTGAGTCAAGAGTGTCGGGTGAGGTTGAACCACATCTGCCATTTTTGACAAGTCTTGGCAAATGATGCACTTGGCCCAAAGATACCCCATAGGGTGCAACCTCGTAACTATAAGCCCTATAGGAAAAAAGGATAAGAGGTTGTGATCAAAAGCTGGTTGTTGGCAGAACCGGATGGGAAGAGCTAACCTTGTATGGTCGATGTACGCTTCCTTGAAGGGGAAACCAGGGGGAAGATAAAGGGCAGCACCCTCCATTAGGGAGCTGATACGTGCTATAAGACGCAAATGTCACGAGGCTTCTTGTTTGCGAAAACATAAAGGATTGTCATATTTGTGCAACAAATGAAGTTCTGCGAGCATTCTAAAAAAAAAAAAAAAAAAAAAAAAAAAAAAGGAAAACATACAAAAAGAACTCGCAGAATGAAACAAAGAAGTTAAGATGAGATCAATGGGTTATTACATGAAAGTGTAAAAACGTCCTGCGATTTCATCACAAGACGATAATGTCACGAGGTTGTATATTCGCAAGAATGTTCAGACTTGTCATATTATCGCAAATAAAAAAATTTACTACAAAAGAGGTGGCAAAATAAGACCTTTACTTAGGAAGGCATGATAAGACCACAGAAATTAATGAAATTCATTACATCAAAACCATTGAAGAAATTATACAAGAATATACATTATGAAGATCTGAAAAGAAGACAACTTCGTCGATATCATTGAAGAAATTTTACAAGAATATACATCATGAAGTTTTGAAGAGAAGACATCTTCGTCAATACCATTGAAGAATTTTTACAAGAAGTCCTATCAAAGAAGATAACATCATTGAAGAATTTTCACGAAGACTTAACAAAAGATGCGATTTTGGTAGCAATCAAATACAGATAAGTTCATACTCGTAAAATGTTACGAGAATTAAATACTTCTTATACTTCTCCATATATTGAATATTTCTCCACAAATTCAATACTATTTATACTTCTTCAAGAATATATCATATTTATTATACTTCTTCAACGGATATTTAATTTTGCGAAGGTTAAGTACTTATTATACTTCTTCATACAATGAGTAATAATTCTTATACTTCTTCATATATTGGGCAATTCTTCATGAATTGAATGCTGCTAATACTTCTTCAAAGATATTTTATACTTTTTATACTTCTTAAGGGTATTTCATATTTCGTATACTTCATACTTCCTATACTTCAAGGGGAGATTTATTATTTACTTCGCAACATTCTGCAAAAGGCAAAAGGCTTATATTTCTTATACTTCGAAGGGAGAATTTTTTATTCATAATCACAATAAGAAGAAACTTCGTAAGATAAATTGAGAAGGATATTCTAATACTTCCAGCGATAGTTGATCATTTGAAGAGCAATAATAAGGGGAAAGGGAATACTAAGCTAAGTCTTTAATAAATATTATTTCTCTCCACATGATCAAGTTATGCGAATAAGGGAAACAATCAATCAAAGAAAGATTAATTCAAATTAAGATTTGAAAAAGAAATTGTTGGACTGATTAAAAGTGCAATCAAGAAGAAAGTGTTGTATTGAAAAGAAACAGAACAGACATACAAAAAAGAGTGAAGTTACAGAACAGATATACAAAAAAGAGTGAAGTTATTTTTCAGGCGATCTATTCCCATCAAAATGATCTTCTTCTTCAACTTCACTATCATCTTCAACTTCACTATCAGAGATTTCCAGATATGGAGTATCTTCAGGAATTTCTTCAGAAAGGAGCGTATGGTATTTCTTGAGAGGAATTTCATTATCTTCGAAAATCTTGCGAGTCATCTTAGCTCGAAAACGCTTGACATATAAACTATGGTTATGTTTGGGAAATTAGAAGCTGAGATCTCAAATCAGAAATTTTCTTATTACGATTAGCAAGGATAGTTTCCAGATCATTATTCATCTTCGCATCATTTTCTGCAGCAAGGAGAGAAATTAAGGAATTGGTTAGCAAATTACGAAGGAAAAGTAATCAAAATAATTACCATCGCAAAGAATTTACCTTCTAATTGCTTCTAATCATTACGAAGAGAAGAATTTTCAAGCTTTAATTGATTATTCTCCTCAAGAAGAGAAGAATTATCAATTGCGATGCTCGCAGATTGTGAATTATCTTCGTGACGGGATATTAATTCTGCGTTATCAATACTTAAATCCTCTACTTTCTGACGGAGATTTGAATTTTCAACATCTAACTTCTTACAACGATTCAAAGTTTTCTTCTCAGCAATAGAATGACGTCTTTCCCAATCAGAAGCAGCTGCACAACTAACTCTTCCAACCTAAAACAAGAAAAAAGGGGTTAGAAATCAACAAAATAAGGGAAATAAACAAGGAATAGAGAAGAAACTTACCATGCTACCTAAAGCATATAATGAAGCAGGAGAGACGAATCTTGAAATGCCTTTGAGGGAGTTATTATCAATTACAGTAGGAACTTTACAAGCCTTCGCAATAAGTTTGCGAGCATTCGCTGTAGGAGAATTTCCTAATCCACGAGAAGAATGGAGGAAAGCCTCAGAGATGCTAACCATTGCTGAGGAAAAGTTTCTGGGATACTGCAATCTTCATTTCCACCTTTATCAACATCATTATCATCATCTCCTTCGTCAGAAAGGGTATCGGAATTAGAACTAAAGTCCTTCTCAGGAAATTTATCATCTTCATCACCAAGATCTTCCTCAATATTCTCATTAGAAGAGATTACATTGGAATGAGACTTGGTTGAGAGTTTCTTCTTTTTCCTCCTCTCGTAAACAACATCTTTAAGTTTCCTTTTCCCTTTGCGAAGAGCATCATCTTGACTACCAGAAGCTTGGGTAACCTTCGCAGAACGAAGAGTTTGTTGTCTTGTAGTAAACCTTTTAGAAGAAGTAGAACTCTTATTTTCACTCGCAGCAATCTCAGGAAGAAGTGGAACCTGCAAATTCAAATAAGGATAAGAAACAGAGGCAACAATATATTTTTTAGAAAAATACAAGAGTGTTTCTTACCTCATTTGAAATTAAAGGGTAACAAAAAGATAAGGAGATGGAAGTATATACATTTCTAAAAACCCAAGGTTGATAATGGCGGTTACGAAGGTTCGCAGGAAGTTCTACTATCCCAGAAATATAAGAACCCGATAATATTAAAGGGTACTTATAACAATCTTCATCATTAGAATGACGAGGTGTCTTATTATTTCCTGAAGCATAGTCAATATCGTGCATGAGAAGATCATTTGCTGCGATATTAGCTTTACGATGAAGACGAACACCCCAACGATTATCTTCTTTCCTCGCAGGAATTAGTGTGTAATTTTTGAAGAAACCCTCAACTGTATAATTCGCAGCAACAATTTCCATATTTTCAAATCCAGGTTTCCTAAGATCAACTGAATACAAAGATTTCCCAAAAGCGGCACGATTTGTTAATTCAACTAAGAGGCGAATACAATCACCAGTCAATTGGTAAATGGCACAAGAAAAATTGGGGTTGGAAATAATTTCATAGAATAGAGGAAAGTTAACATCATAAAGAGGAAGAGGAAGACCTGCGAGGATTTGACCTCGTGAGATTAAAATTTTCTGATCATCCCAAACATAGTTGGTAAAGAGCTTCACACAGAGAAGATTTATTATCATAACCTTCAATCTCAGAGAGAATGAGGTCCCTATCAGCAAGTTCCGCATTAATTTGTTCAATAGTTTTCTTCTTTGGTGCCATTGAATATAAGAGGGAAAATAGAAAGGAAAAAAGATAAAAGAGATTGCAGAGGCATAAGTGGTGAAGAAGATGAATAAGATAAGAGAATAAAAAGAAAAAACAAAGGATAATATTTATAAATAGAGAGAGTTTGATGAAGATAGAAACTCATTAATACGAGTAAGCGTGAACGGTTGAAAAGAACGGTTACGAAGAAACATGTCAAAAAGATAAGGGAAAAGTAAAAAGACGTGTTGCGAACTTGATGGGTGGTAATAACTACACTAAATTTACGAGAATAGGGATTCTCATGACATTTCTTCTTCGTAGAATTGACATGAGAAGAGGAAAGATGTAGGTACTGAATATCGCAAGATAATAATTCACGAGTATCGTAATAAATAAAGGAGGAAAGAGTTATAAAATGATACGATGATAGAAGTAGGACGGAGAAATATGAAGTTTTGCGAGGATGAAATAATTTTGCGAGAATGAATTGCGATACTTCGCAATTCATATACAGCTATATAAGTTTTACTATAAATAGGAGTTCAAATGTAAAATTCGAGAGGTTCTTTTAATGAGTGTAAGAAATTATCTTAGGAAAGAGAATAGAAAAAGTTGTAACTATTCTAGTTCCATTTTGATAATTCTATGTAATCAACTAAGAGAATTAATAAGAAAGTTATCATTCACCATCAAGAACTTCTTGAGTTTTTACTAATTCTATTGAGGGTGTAGTTGTAGGTTATTCTGCAACTACAAACACATGAAGAATTCTGACACTCAGATACATCAACAGCAGCACTTGAAGTATCTCCCAGCATTTTTTGAAGTAAAGAAGTAAAAGTAGGTGAGCATAAGCCTTTTGTGAAAAGATCTGAAATTTGACTTTCAAAAGGAAGATGTTGTATCTTCACAAAACCTTTATCAACAAATCCCTTACTACATGATACTGCACCTCTATATTCTTAGCCTTGGAATGAAAAACAGGATTAAAAGCCAAGCAAATGGAAGAAGTATTATCACAGAACATATGCATTGGTAGTTGAACTGAAATCTGCAATTCCTTAAACACATTAGACAATTATTCCAATTTAGATGTTGTAACAGATAAACATTTATATTCTGCTTCAGCAGAAGATCTAGAAACAGTTGGTTGTTTCTTACTAGACCATGAAATAAAAAAACTTCCAAGAAAAATAGCATAACCATATGTAAACCTCCTTGTATCTGGACATCCAGCCCAATCTGAATATGTAAAAGCTCTTACTGTAGAGATATCACCTTTATATAGAGTAAGTCCAACACCAATACTACCCTTTAAATATCTCAGAATTCTTTTAACTAAATGATAATGAATATCATATGGAGCATGCATGAATTGTGAAACATAGTTAACTCCAAAAGCAATATCAGGTCTAGTATTAGTTAAGTATTGAAGACTACCCACAGTAATCATATATTCTGCTGCATTTTCCAATAACACACCATCATGAGTAGAAGCTCTGGATTCTTTAACTACAAGTGTAGAACAAGGTTTGCAGTCAAGCATATTTGCCTTTTGGGGAAGTTTTAAGTATACTTCTTTTGTGTAAGAACCAAATAATTCTCATTCTATGAGCTTTAATACCCAAAAAATAACTCAGATCACCTAATTGTTTCATAGAAAACTCAACACTTAATGCTTGAACTAATTTATCCATAGCAATATCATAATTACCAGTAAGAATGATATCATCCACATACAAAAGAAGTATCATCATTTCAGAGGAAGAAGTAAAGATGAACATTGAATCACAAACTGATCTTGTAAAACCATATTTAACCAAAAAATTACTAAACCTCTCAAACCAAGCTCTTGGTGCATGTTTAAGTCCATATAAACTTTTCTTTAAAAGACAAACATAATCTAGAAAATCAAGATCCACAAAACCCTGTGTTTGAGCCATGTAAACCTTTTCATTTAAAAATCCATGCAAAAATGCATTGGATACATCCAACTATTTTACTTTCCAGTTTTGGGAAACAACTAAAACCAATACAATTCTCATTGTAGTAGCTTTAACTACAGGACTAAAAGTTTCTCCATAATCAACAACATTTTGTTGATTATATCCCAAATCTACTAATCTGGATTTGAATCTATAAATTTTACCATCTGCTGTAAGTTTAATTCTATAGACCCACTTGCAACCTAAAATATTCATGTGAGGTTCTGGTTTTACTAAATCCCAAGTATCATTGTATTTTAAAGCAGTGTGTTCCTCCTTTATCAAGACTTTCCTTTGAGGAATTTTAATTGCACTCTTAAAGGTTTTTGGTTCAGATGGAATATCTAACAAAGATGAAAAAGCAACTGGCATAGAATGTTTAACACTGTAATGCATGACATGATCTGGAAAAACTTTTGGTTTAACAACACCTCTCATAGACCTTGTTACAATGGGACTAGAAGAATCAGAAGGATAAGATAAATTAGTAATAGTAGGAGTTGAAGATGAAGATGAAGAAGAGCTAGAATTTATAGAATCAGATGAATAATAAAATTTTGTCCCTAAAAAGACTACATTTCTGGAAATATGAAGTTTTCTTTAAATTGGATCATAACACTTGTACCCTTTGTGTAAAGGACTGTAACCTATAAATATACATTTGACTGACTTAGGATAAAGTTTATCTGGTCTTGAATGACCTAAAAACGAATAACAGACAGTGCCAAAAACCTTAAGAAAGCTATAATCAGGTAAAACAGAATGAAGAACTTCAAAAGGAGACTTATTTTGAAGAATTGGAGTTGGTGTTCTGTTAATGAGATAAGTAGCAGTAGAAAAAGCTTCATACAAAAAATGTTTAGGACAAAAAGAGTTGAGAAGCAAAGTGTTGCCTATCTCAGTTATGTGCCTATGCTTTCTCTCAGCAAGACCATTTTGCTGAGGAGTATTAGGACAAGAAATTCTAACATTAATACCATTAGAAGTAAGAAAATCACCCAAAGCACCTTTTACAATTTCACTAGCACCATCTGTTTGAAAATATTGTATCTTTGAAGAAAACAAAGTTTCAGTCAAGTTTTTGAAATGTTGAAAACACTTTAAAGCATCGGTTTTCAGTTCCATTGGATATATCCAATGAAACCTACTAAAATCATCAATGAATAATATGTAATATTTATAACCTTGTAGAGAAGAAACTGGTGATGGTCCCCATTCATCACAATTAATTAATGACAATGGAGTAAGACCATGAGAAGAAGATAAATAAAAAGGCAGCCTTTTGATTTTGGAAATTTGACAAGAATGACACAAAGATGAAGAGGATTTTGAGGACTGAACAAAAATATGTTTAGATGAATGAAGTTGACTAATAATTCTTTCAGAAGGATGACCTAACCTACAATGCCAAATCTCTGGAGAAGCATGTAAGGCAGAAAAAGCATGATGAAAGTTTAAAAAGGAAATGGGATATAAATTGTTTATTATTCCACCTTTAGCTAATAGTGCATCAGTAGACAAGTCACTTATTTCATATCATGTAGGGTCTAACCTAAAATAGCACTTGTTATCTGATGTAAATTGACCCACTGACAAAAAGTTATGTTTCATATCAGGTACATGAAGAACATTTTGTAACTGAAAACTAGATCTTGAAGTATGTAAACTTGAATTGCTAGTTAAAAAAATAGGTAAGGACTTACCATTGCCAATTTTAACTGACTCCTTTACCTTATAATAAGATATATTCTGCAATAATGAATCATCCCCTGTCATATGAGAAAAAGCACCAGAATCTAACAGCCACAAAGTAGAACTGAAAGGATCATCATTAATATTGATTGAATTAGTTCTCTGACTTGTAAAGGCTTGTAGAGGACAAGAAGTAGAATTGTCATTTGCATTCTAAGAAGGCTCAGAGACACTAACAAAACTAGAATTTGATGGAGGATAATATATAAAATGACATCTACTTGCATAATGTCCTTTCTTTCTGCAAATCTGACAATCAACCTATGACAAGTCAAACATTCTAGATCCACCATTTGATGTAGAACTACTTCCTGGATCATAATTCCTTTGAAAATTTGAAGAACTACTTCTATTCTGTCCACTCCTATTTCCATTACCTCTTCCATAAGGAATATTATAACCATTCTTCCTCTTGCCACCATTTGAAGTATAACTATTCCCTAAGTTAGAACTACCATTTCTTGCATATAAACCAGTATTATGTTGACTGTCAATAGTATCACAATCTTGATCAGATAACCGTTTCTCATGAGTGGGTAATCTTGCTTTCAATTCACTAAAAGTGTACGGAGTATCCCTATTTTGAGCAGAAATAACAAAAGTATCATACTCTCTACCCAAACCATTCAATACATGCATTATGAGATCAGAATCACTAACTTTCTCTCCAATGGCAGCTAGTGAATCTGCCATGGTCTTAATTTTCTGTAGATATACTAGAATACTCAAATTTCCTCTCCTGATTCCAAATAATTGTGCTCACAACATATTCTTTCTTGCTCTATATTGAGTTTGAAAACAAGATTCAAGGAATTCCCATATTTCTCTGGCTGTAGTCAAACCAAGAACATCCCCAGAGATTGTAGATATAAAGGTAGATTTTAAACAACTAACAACAAACCTATCCATCTTTCTCCAATGAACCCGTCTCGGATTAAACTCAAAACACCATTAATCATTATTCTTTCCTCAGGTTTTTGAATTTCTCTATAGACATGACCATGCAAATCAGTGGTAATCAAGATAGACTCAAATTGATCACGCCATAGAATAAAATTTGTATTATCTAACTTTAGAGAAACAAAGTTAGTAATGTTGGTGAAAGGAAGTGTAAAATTGCCATTATCAGATGTTGGTGCAGCGAAAGACATTGTGTGATTTGCAATTTCTGGTACTGTATTGATACGATTGCTTTTTGAACCATAAAATTTCAAAGAAACCTGATGAAATAGATCTTGAATCTTGAAAATTTGTTATGTAACTGTTTGTAGGTGAAAATGGTTTCTGCTGATTTCGGTAATTTCGGGTGTGCGGGTGAGAAACAATTCAAACCCTAAATAATATACTGCAAGGGAGTACTGATAAGTGCATATTTCACATATATTTGGTGTTAATTCCATGCTAGTATTTGATGGTTTTCTTGCAGATTATTGTGTGTTACGCGTGTTTTCTCTTATTGGTGTGTTATTAGGTGAATAATCCAAAAGGAAGTGAATTCGAACATAGTTGTGCAATGAAAGAAGCTAGCTAAGAGTGAGGAAGGGCCAAAGACCAAATGTAACTTGTTCAAATACAAGATTTCTACTTTTCATGGGGTAGAGGACGAGACGGCAAAGCCAACGGCGAAATAACGGAGTCAATCGGAGTCCGTATGAAGAAGTTATGGGCAAAATAAGAATGAACTTGGAATTAAACTGTCAGTCTTCCAGGACTGACAGTTGAATGGGCATCTCTTGTTAAGGGACACCCTCACTATACGTTAAGGGACACCTTCATGTTAAGGGGTATTCAGTTTAAGGGAACTGCTAAAGAAAGTCAGTCATCTACTAGGGGGCACCTCAGTGCGAACACCCGCTATTCGCAGTCCCGGTTTGGTTAGGGGGACACCGTCTACAACATTTCAAAAATCCAAATTTTGGTGGGAGAAAATCCAGGGACAACGAAGTGATGCTGTTGGAGTACATGCACGGAAGAGGAGCTCGAGCTTGGGCAGTAGAAAGCAGTGAAGCATGGTGATGAAGCCATGGACGAGAACACGTCTGTTGCTAGGCAATGATGGCTGAGGTTGATGATGAGCGTGGCTGTTGCAGCTCGAGCATGGGATGGAGTTGAAGAATGTGGACAGTGAGGAGAAGAAACGGAGTCGCGTCAACACCATGGGGATGACGAAGAGATGGTGGAAGATGAGGTGCTGTGATGTTGATTATCAACGACGAGATAGGCCATGGTAAGTATGCAGACAAGAATTATGCATGGCTGTTCACCGGTGATTGCAGACGATGACGCTGTTCGGGTTTGCTGAGAAGCTGACTATGATGGCAGTTACGATGAGACAGCAAGTTCATGGGGCTGGCTGATGATGATTCAACATGAAGAAAAGAAAATGATGGTGACAGCTAAGAGAACATGTTGCCATGAGAGCTCCAGCATGTGATAACACGAGACGAGAGAACGTAAAGAAGCTAGCTGGCGGGCCTCTGTCAGTTCGATGGAGAGACGAGGTTGGAGCTTGAATGAAGCCGTTGCTGTGAATGATAGTAGTGAGACGTTGTCGTTGATTGTTTAATGCAGTAATGGGTTGGTAAAGATAAGGTTGTCGGACGTTGGTTGCTGCTCGAGATGAAAAGAAAGAAAAAAATATGGAAAGATTGTTACCGCCCAGCACCCACCGTATGAAACAAAAGAAAAGAAATTAGTGGAGAGAGCACCAATTGTAATGGAAACCATCATCACCTTGCACGATGGTTTGGGTCATTTTTCCCCTATAAATAGGGAGCGAATTTAGACATCCTAGATATCCCACACCTCTAATCCCACACCTCTCATCCCACACCTCTCTTCCCACACCTCCTTCTACATACTCTTCTTTTATTCCTTCTTCTATTTTTATTTGTTAGTACTTCTAATTATGAGTAACTAAATTTCTATCTAGGATTAGGGAGGAAATCCTACTATGTGTGCTATAATGTTTTGATTATTTTCTATAATAATTCTCTTGGTCCTTATTCTTGATTCGTAACGGTAATAATTTTCTTCATGTGTCCTATGATGCTTGATAATTGATTTATATATTCTATGTTAGAGAATAGCATTTTATAGTGAAAAAAATTGTTAATTATTTGAGAAAAATAATTGTTTGAAAAGATTTATTTTCCGAGACGTATTATTTGTCCTAAATCGTCTTGAGTAATTTTGGGAGAATGTTATAGGGAATAGTTATAATCATTTAGTATGTGTAGTAGTGATGGAATCTTGACATCCTAGACTCTTTTAATTGAACACAAAAATCATTTTTAGCATTTCCATTATTTTATAAGTTTTATAAAAATCACCATCTTTTTGTCTAAAACCAAATCTTAAAAAAAGTCCGAGAATCAAACCCTATACTTACCACTTGTAAAACTCCATCAAGTACTTTAAGTTCGAGAGATCAATGTGTACAAATCCAGCCTAAACCAAGAAATGGTCGTTCCGGACTTGATTCAGTCACAAAGTGTAAGAGAATGGGTTGGTTTTGGGGAGGGAAGCAAGGAAAGTGATGAGACCAGAATAGTTGATTCTTGAAGAGTAGTTGTGTTACTGTGACTTGTATCAGAAAAGTGGGAAGGCTAACAAGTGGTAAGCTAGCAAGTATTTTCTGAGTGTTGTATTTTCCAGAATGAACTTGTTGTTCTGTGGAAATAGGTAAGACCTATTTATACAAGTCGAAGTGAAACGTACTCTGGTCTCATTAAGGGATGGATAAATGGGTAAGTAAATGGGAGGAGGTGATAACCGCATGAATGGAATTGATGTTCCAAAAAACCGTAAACGTATGGAATTGATGTTCCATAAGGTTGTTAACGCATGAAATTGATTGTTGAGCGTTTCACCATTGACTCCCTACATTTACTGACCCCCTCACCCTTATGACACTTCCTTATGAAAGGCGTAGTGTACGCCGCACGCTGTAAACCGCCAAACCAATACCCAAAGAGGATCCACCAGTTTGTGATATTTGTTTGATTTCTCGAATGTTTTTGTGGAAAACATGTGGCACGTCGTGGTTGCCTGGCAAGTCGAGCTTTGGAGACTTGGTAATTTGGTGACCTTCAACGGTCGAGATCTTGCATCTTAAGAGGCAAGGTAGTCGTTGATCGTCGTACTCTTTCGTTCGTTGGTGGCCGCATGGGGAAGGCCAGTATGGTGGCGCGGAAAGGTTGGCACGCCGTTGGCATGGCATGGTTTAGCGTGTTCAAACTTAGGTTTTCGGGCCAAAGGTTACCATGTGTTGTCTGGTAACCTTGGATGGATGGGATTTTCTCATGGGGTTGAAGGGCAATCGTTGTTTGTTGCACGCCTTCGTTTTGGTAGCCGTATGGAGAAGGATAGCACAGTGGCACATCTAGGTTGGCATGGCATGGTTTGGCATGGTAAAACTTAGGTTTTAAGGCCAAAGGTTACCATGTGTTTCCTGGTAACCTTGGATGGCTAGGATTTTCTCCTGGGGTTGAAGGGCAACCGTTGATTATTGCACGCCTTCATTTTGGTAGCCGTGTAGAGGAGGCCAGTATGGTGGTGCGGCTAGGTTAGCATGCCGTTGGCATGGCATGGTTTGGCGTGGAATGTGGGGCATAGGTTTTCCATGGGCGCATGGCATGGCTAGCTTTGGCTAGGTGCGGTTTTGGCTTGGAGTGTGGGGCCAAGGGTTTCCCATGGGCGCATAGCATGTCTAGGTTTATCTAGGTGCGTGACCAAGCTAGGGTTTTGGGAGAAAGGTCGTTTGGTAACCTTAGACGTCCAGGATTTGCTCCTGGGATTTGAAGGGAAACCGTTGATTGTTGCACGCCTTCATTTTGGTAGCCGCGTAGGGAAGGCCAGCATGGTGGCGCGACTAAGTTGGCATGAGGACAGGGATAGGTGCGTTTGGCATGGCGTGGTAGATTTGGATAGCATGGTTTGTCATTGGCACAAGGAATTGTTAGCATAGTTGGCACGCTTTGACGCAGTTAGTATGGCTGGCATGATTTTCCATTGGCATAGGGGTGTGGCTAGCATGGTTGGCATGCTTTGGCGTGGTTAGTGTGGATGGCACAGTTTGCCATTGGCACAGAGGTGTGACTAGCATGGTTGGCATGCTTCGGCGTGGTTAGTGTGGCTGGCATGGTTTGCTATTGGCACACGTGGGAATTAGGGTTTGGCTTGTCGTAACCCTAATTGAAAAAGATACCCCGGTAATTATATACAGACACATTAAAGATTTCAATAAATGCGCCTAGTAAATGCTTATTACTTAAATGTTGTGGCATCACTGTCTACTAGGGTTTAGGGTGTTTTATGATTTTAACCCTAGCCTAAAAACCACCATCCACATTAAGTCCCCTACTTAGCTCGGAACAAGTACCTTGTTGCGAGGTAAGAATATGATGGTAACAAATGAGGACATAAACGAGACATAAATCATTGCGAAGATGGTTAGGAAAATCCGACTAACCTTCCTTGAGAGGTGAAGATAGTTATGCTTCCCGTGTTGGCGACCCTGTGTAAGTCGTACTGCGGATGTAGACCGTGGAGAGGTGAAACGAAAATTGTCAGCTTTGTTTGGTCGTACATCTCCGAGGTGAAGCGATCGCGGTCTTGGAAGGAAAATCATAATGGACGGCTTGGCATAACAGGGCCATAATAGTGGAGCGAACGGTCTGGTCATGGTGTGGATGGCTTGGCGTGGTACGACAAGGCATGCATGGGTGGATTTGTACGGCTGTGATTTGCCTCTACGGCATGACTTTTCCTTACTTGATGCCAATGGTAAATTTTTTCTCCTTTCGAACATTAAAGTATCACACCCTCCTATCCCGCCTAGCTTTCATTGGGGTTTTGATGAGGCGTTTCGTTTTGAGGCTGATTTCCTGGCCATGATCATGAGTTTCTCTTTCCTTCTTTAGGGCTTCTATAGTATTTATGCCTAGTGAAGTTGTGTCATCTTCCCAGTCTTCAACAAATATTTCTTCTCATCAAGTCCAACTTTCATCATATCGATCAGAAGTGAATCATTCTCAAGCTAGGTGGGTTTTCCAGCCAAACGTGCCAGGCTCGACTCTCATGACAGTTCCCCTATCCGTGCCATTCAGGTCAAGAAAATCATACAGGTATGTTCTTATTTGATTCAACGAATGTTTCTTTATTTTCTGATGAATAATGAGAGTTTCCCTTCTGTGTAGAGATACCTTGTCGGAGCATGTGTTACCATTATTGATGAAGATTATTTGGCTACCCCCTTTTCTTCGAGATCGATTCTACCAGCCGCCGAAGATCTGGAGGATGCCGACCTAGGAATTTCTTTCCATGAATATCCCAATGCAGGCTTGTCGTTTGGAACCCGCATGAGGTGTCTTTCCTCTAACTACCGAAACTTTGGTGGGTTTCTGGTGCGAAAAGAATTTGTAACTCTTTACACAAATATATGGAGGACATATGGCCACATTACTACCAGGGACGTGGTGCAATATTGTTCGTCCGCTTTAGTTTCTATAGTGAATTGTCTTCTGCCAATGGTTGCTGAAATGGAGAGTATATCCATCCGTGTCGTTGTGGGTGCAACTATTCAAAAGTGGGAAAATATGGTGTCTACCTGCGAATCTATGAAGTTCAACATTAGTTGGTTGCGACATCGTCTTGAAATTGTGAAAGTCGACAGAGCCGGTATTCTTGCCGGCGTGGTCCCCGCTACGAAAGCTATTCTGAAGGAGAAGAAAGCTCTGGCCATGGAGTCACAGAAGGTGGAAGAATCAATTCGGAAATTGAAGAGCAGGACTGGGAGGTATCAAAGTCGGTTAAATATGATGTTTTCCAAAGATTACAATCTTTTGGACGGCATTTTCTGAGTTATGTGGTTGTGAGATGTTTGGCTGCTTTCTGGGTTTCGAGCATGCTCTTGTTCCCTTTTTTTTTTTGAAAGAACAAGAGAATTTTATTGATTTTCTTTAATCAAATAAAAGAAAAGACTCGATATTTGGGATATGGAAGAAAGTGGAAAGATGCTTGGATATCTGTGCTTGTGATACGGTGGAGTGAGGCGGTGGTCAGACGTAGTATGCCTTGAGCCATTTCCCGTTGATAACTGTCTCCAGTTTTCCTCCGTCATCTTTAATGACTTTGTAGTACCCACTGATGTATGCTTCCGTGACTATGTAAGGACCTTCCCATTTTGCGGAGAATTTTGGTGCAGATGTGCCTTGATGAATGTGTTTATCAGTCTTCAGTACCAAGTCTCCTACTTGAAAAATTTGAGGTTTCACGGTTTTTTTGTATGCTTGAGCGTATTCCCCCGCTTTGGCCCTCTTGGAGTCTACAATGTCCAACTCCACGACTCTAGCACTCAAGGCTTCAGCTTCATTCCATCGAACTCCGCTTGCTTAGAAAATCCTGGATGATGGGATCTTAACTCCCACCGGGAGGATAGCGTCCGCGCCATAAATGAGAGAATAGGGAAAGACCCCTGTGGAGCTTCTTGGTGACGTACGGTACGCCTAGAGTGCCATTGGAAGTTGTTCATTCCATGTCCGAGGATTATCATGCATTGTCCGACTGAGGATTCAGATTAGAGTTTTGTTGGTGCTTTCAGCCTTCTCGTTCCCTTGGGGGTAGTATACAGTGGAGAAGACTTGTTTGATCCCGTATTCCTCGAGTAAATCTCATACTTGCCTATTCGCGAAAGGGGTTCCGTTATCGGTGAGGATGTTTTTAGGCACGCCAAAACGGCAAATAATGTACTCCTTAATGAATGCCGCGATCGTGGTTCCGTTTGTTCCTAGTAAATCTATGGCTTCGACCCATTTGGTAAAGTATTCGGTTGTTGTTATTATGTACTCGTGATGTTTTGAGGATGGAGGATTGACTTTCCCAATTATGTCGAGTCCCCATCTATGAAAGGGCCACGGACTGCTTATTGAATGCACGGTAGTTGCTGGTACATGGATAAGGTTTCCGTGGATCTGACATTCCTTGCACCTCTGGACAAAAGCAGATGCATCATCTTCCATGATTGGCCAGTTGTACTTCTCATGCATATGGAGAAATAACTTCCGCTTTCCTTGATGTTCGCCTTCGTGCATCTCTTTCAGCATAATTGGGATCTCTGCTTCGTTCAAACATCGTAGAAGACTTCCTCCAAAGCTTTTACGATATAAGATTCCTTCGTGAAATACAAACCTCTCAGACCTTTTTTTTTATTTTGGCTGCATACTTCTTATCGGTGGGGAGTATGCCGTCGCAAAGGTAATTGACGTACGGATCCTGCCAATCCCCGATGTAAATAATGTTGAAAATTTCTAATTGATGCGGTGGCGCTTGACAGCTGGGACAGGTTCTTTGAAGTAACTGAGCTTGGACCTCCATCTCCGGCCAGTAGTAGCTAAGGCGTTGTAGACGGCGATAGAGGGTTACTACCAGTGTCTGTCCGCAGACCTCACCATGGATGCAGTTGAGTTGTTGTTGTGCTTGTCTTTCTCCGAGACATCTTGACAAGGAGTCTTCTGGATTTCGATGGTATAGCATTCCTTGGAGCATGAAGAAGTCACACAAGGTTTTAAGACTGACCTTTCCTTGAGAGAGTGAGTTGTTAAGTTCTTGTATAATCGGTGTTCTCCAGTCATCAACTTTGTCTTCTTCAGGTTGTGAGAGCCATGTTGAAGCCAAAGTTCATCTCTTTACCGTCAGGGTTTCCTCAAGACCTTCAAATCGCAGTTT
This sequence comes from Papaver bracteatum, assembly GCA_023529315.1. Classification (NCBI taxonomy): domain Eukaryota; kingdom Viridiplantae; phylum Streptophyta; class Magnoliopsida; order Ranunculales; family Papaveraceae; genus Papaver; species Papaver bracteatum. Next base: position 1,685,925 of record JAJJWX010005036.1, on the reverse strand, counting down.
CGATGCTAACGTTCCCAGGCAGTCAGCGTGTTGATTGTTGCCGCGCCCAATATGGGTTACTGTGGCGTCGACGAAGTAGTTCAACAGTTTTTGTGCCTCGGCTCTATATGGGGCTAAGGTTACTTCTTTCAGCGTGTATACTCTGTTTACCTGGTTGACCAATAGTTTAGAGTCCCCTCTTATTTCCAGATACGTGGCTCCGGCTTGCTTATACAAAGATAGCCCGATGAGAAAAGATTCGTATTCTGCTGAATTATTGGTGAAAGGGAAGTCTAGCTTGAAAGAGTGTGAGAAAACTTCACCGGTCGGGGATACTAGAAATACACCGGCTCCTCCCGTACCCTTGTTAGGGTTAGCGGATCCGTCAAAAACAATAGCCATGCTTCTCCTTGGAGGAAATAGATTTCCGGAAAGTCCCCAAGGAGGTCTTCACGTAGCGTTACATCATTTTCTCCTGGAAACGATGCCAGCAAATCTGCAACCACCTGTCCTTTAATGGATCCCGGGGAAGCACATGTTATGTCGAATTCTGACATCTGGAGGAGCCATTTTGCCGGTCTCCCTATCATGGCCGGTTTTGAGAGGAGGAACTTCACAGTATCGGATTTGGATATCAGCACCACTTTATTGAACAGTAGGTAGTGCCTGAATTTCTGGATAGAGTGGATCAAAGCTAGGCACGCCTTTTCTTCCTTGGGATACCTAAGTTCGGCATCTCTTAAAGTCCGACTGAAGTAGTGATAGACGCATTTATGTATATATTTTGATCTCAATTATGTGTATTGTTAGTGCTCGATTTTGTAGTTATTTGATTATTTTATGTTTTTGTAGGTATTTTTGGGAAATAAACGTTTTTGGAGAAATCGGCGCGAAAAGTTGCATCCGGAGGACACCTACTATTCGGACCCCCACTTTGGATAAGGGGTAACTTGTTGATAAGGGGCACCTCACCGCTATTTGTACCCCATACCTGCTATTTACCTTTCTTCACGGCTTAAAGAACAAGATTTTGACGGGAAGACAAACCAGCTCACCTGCAAACTTTTCTGATTTGGACTTGCTGGAGTTTTAGCCAAATTTAATGCTCGAATTGGATTAGGATAGCCATGTTTCGATAAAACAGGATTGGTACATGTTTACAAATCAAAAGACAAGGAAAGTTACGTCACTTTGAGATTAAATATGGAAGAAATATGCAACAACAGCAGTAAGATTTCTTGGCAGATTTTGATTGACTTTTAATCGGATACTCTCATGCATATTGAACCGTATGGACCTGTTATCAATAAACAGGGTTAAACATGGTTCGTATTTGTCTTGGATTAGAAAGAAAACGATAATTCCATTAAACAGGGAGTAAGTTATTTCCGGGATTATTTTCCGAGTATATATGGAAGTTACGTGCAAGTTTGGAGAGTATACTGCATTAGGTTGTTGTTTATCGAGTTGGAGGGTTTGGAAATACCAAAGACGCGTAAACAAAGCAATTCAGGGGGCTTTTCCGTAACTTTGGAGAAAAGAAAGGAGAGAAAATTTTGGGATTTACTTGGATTATATGAGTCTTGTGGTATATATATGTGTTGTTGGGAGGTCAAAGAGGGGGTCGATACTTTGGGGGACGTTGCAGAGCTAAGAATCAAGCTGCATGAGAAGTTGCAGCAGCGGCAGGAAGAAGACGAAGCTGAAGAACATAAGGCTGTACGGGACTGTCGTTTGTAGGGTCTTAAGTTTCAGAATCTTGTAACAGTCCATTATTAACTATTATCTTCAGTTTGCAACAATTTTTGTAACATTCGATTCTGTAACAATTATACATGTTACAGATTCGGCTGTAATACTATTTTTCTCCAATAAAACACCTATTCAGCTATGAGTTATTATTTTGAGCGTGTTTTCGACATGAGGAGCTAAACCCCGACACTGGGACGACGGAAGAAGCCATATTTTATGCATGTGGTAATTATATTTAATTCTTTTATGACTTCTTGCATTAATCATTAATCGTTTTATGATTTTTCTTAATTGATTGTGATTTCGTTTGATGATGTATGCTTAGTCTAAGTGCTTTTGATGCATCATGCTAGTGATTTACAGTCAATCTTTTAAAAATCTACCTCGGCAAAGAATTAGAGTCGATATTATTTGAGCTATAATTGTTTGGAATAAATATATGAATCTTGTGTTATGAGTTTGGTGGAATCCGAAGTCCCGGTTTATCTCGATATTGTGACAATCCTTTGTATATAAGTCTAAAATCAATCTTTACAAGTCTTTGAACGAATCTTTACTACCACTTTCTACAACAACATTAAAATCACATCAATTTTTGGCGTCGTCGACGCAGACTTGTTTTTAGGTTAGGTTTTAGAAAAAAAAAATAGGTTTTTTTTTTCCCTTTTTTTTTGTTTCTTTTGTTAGATTTTACTCTGGGTATTTTTGTTTTTGGTGTGCAGGTTTTGCTGGAAACTAAAGGTGGAAAGTTGGACTTGCCAAAAAGAGCAAAAAATCTCAAACCTTTCTTCTTTTTTATTTTTTTATTTTTGTTAGCTTTTATTTTATTTTTGTTTATTTGTATATATTTGTTAATATTTATAAAAAAAACACGAAAGAACACGTGCACTTCATATTGCATCGTCTGGCACCAATTTGTAGGAAAACACGTGTTTTAGTACGGTGAACGCTTTGGGCGTTATCATCTGAAACACCACAAGCCTTAGCCTTAGCCTCGTACCTTAGACCAGTCTCTGACTGTAGGTATATTTTGCTAAAGGTAACCCAAGCCTACCCAAAATAGTCAACCCAGCATTTGCATTTGCACGTGCATATAAAAATATCGATCTGGTATTATAATAGCCAATACAATGATTATTCGACTGAGCAAAATGGACATTATCCTTATTATGACCATAGTGTGAATTAATGGTTGGGAACGGCATCCTTTTGAAGGATATGGTTCATACCATGGTGAGCCCAATTACTATCCACATGTATACTGGTCATACGAGCAAGATTCTTACACTTCTCCTCGACTAGAAGAGGCACGTAGGATACTTGAGAGAACACGTAAGTTACTTGAGTCAGAACATAGGTTAGCGGACACAAATAACTTAGTTATGGACGAAATCAATGCAACGTGTGAACTTTATTTCCTAGATAAAATCAGGAAGTCATGTGAGTCGACTCAGAAAATTTTGTTAGAGGCCAAAGAAAGAACCGCTCGAAATAATCTTAAATTCCAATACAGTGTTTCCAATAATACCCTTGAAAATGAAGATAGTTTTTCACATAATCAATATTACGAGGTTAGAATTGGTAACACTACTTATTTAGATGAGGTTCAACCATTTTCATGTTATTACGATGATTATGACGAGGATAGTGTCAATGAAGAATCTGAAATATGTAGGCATAGTAATCAGGAATTTATTACTTCAAATATTGACCTTCAAGAAAATATTATTTCTGGTTCAAATCCTAATAATTTTAACAATTATTCACCTATTCAAAAGGACGAGGATTTGACTAGAGATACCCCCGTTTTAGACGATGTAGTATTCCCTTATGATTACGAAGCCAATGATGGTTTAGAGGAACGGTTTTATCCTGAGAATATTTTTTTCGAGGCTAGCGATTTAGAAACATTAGTCTTAGACAAAGAAGATGAACTCGTAGAGATGAGTGAGGATGAACCTGACTTAGAAGAATCAATTGACTATTTTCAGAAATCTGATAACCTTGAAATTAGGGAAGTTGTGACTAGTCTATCTAGAGACACTGAAAACTCTAAGTTTAGGGGTGATTATCATTTTCCATGTGCTTTAACTCTTAGAAAGGTTCCTCACTTGGGACTTGACATATGTGCCTCAACCATTTTAAAAGATTATCTTTATACACGTTTTCCTGAACCTAGTAATGTCCATAAGGAAGTTCAGTTGTTAAGAACCTATCCTCTGGTTGATGTGGTTTATCCAGGCTATGATACCCATATTAACTTTGTTTTCCCACCAAATATTTTTCTACCAGTTGTGGGAATGTTTGAATTTCAAATGTGTCAGTTATTAATTTCTGAGACTAAACCTAATTATTTTAGGAAAATAGAATTGACACATTTGCTTAAGAATGACCACCACTTTCATTTTGGTCAATTGTGTAAGTCAAATATGATTGACTTAAAGGATCCTCAATTATTCAGGTTATTATTGTGTGCTTCTAAATTTTTCCAGACCTTAGAACCTGATATTTCGGATCTTACTTATGAGGAGGTGCAACCCATGAAAATATTTTATTTAGACCCCTTTATTGAACTTGAACCTAACCCACAACTAGATATAGTTGTCTTAAACCGGAAAATAGGAAAAGGTGTGCTATGTTTATTCTTGGTTTGTTGCAGTTTCCTTTTATCTATGTTAACACTTTTTGATGCAGATGATCCACAGTTATTTCGGCTATTGCTATATGATTCGAGGTGATTAAATATTTATTATGTCTGGTTGAAGACGTTAAACTTAGCACTTCTTGGGTGGTAACCCAATATTCATGCGACACGTTATTATCTTTCCTTAACTCTTTTGCTTCAAATGGTAACAGTTTCTCCTTGTTCATGCTTTTAATTTCATCTTTAGAACATTGAGGACAATGTTAGATTTAAGTTTGGGGGTATGGGAGAAATTTTTTGATTAGTTACAATAAATAAACTACAGAGCCTAGAAATTTATGCTTATTAAGGATGGCACTAACCAATCTAAGTGGATGGAAGAATTTTGGTTGTTGGAGTTGAGGAACCAATTTGATTAGATAGCAACATCTAAAGAGTCTATTCATAAAAGCACAGAGCTCAGGTGTTATAAATAACATGATAGTTTCACCATATCTCGTTGAGTCCTTTTCACTTCTGTTTTTATTTTGTTTACTTTTTAAACTATGTTTTCTAAGTGATTAGGTGGGGCTCACAATTCAAGTTACCAATGCTAGGGTGAATTAGAGTGATTGAGATTAAAAAAAAAAGACCTGACCAATTAGACCAATCGGAATAAATATTAACACTTGGATAGCAATATGTGTGTGTTCTCCATGTCTCCGTCGCCTAAACAAGCGTGGAACGCAGGATCCACGGGAATTACCATGTAATATGCTGACAAGAAGCATGCGCTTGGATCCGCAAGATCTAATCATGTTTTTAAAAAAAATATATATTAATGTTCAGTGAATAAATCAACCGCTAGTTCCCTTGTATATGCAAGACGAGTTGATCTAGAATTAGGATTATCGACCACTGGTTCCCTTGTATATGCCAGTTGTGTTGATATTATTCAGACCAATATCTCAGTCCATTAGGATAGGTTCATTTTGGCGGAGGCCTTCAGACATATATGGGAAACATGTTCACTTAGTAAACATCAAAACCATCTATGTTTTTCTCTATTTCCATCTTCTTGATCTATCCATGTGATTAGTTTTGAATCCGGATAATGATGTCCATAATGTGACTATCTGAGTAGAGATCTGTAACTTATATATGAATTTTAGTATGCTTGAGTGCAAACTCGTGTACAACAATTGGAATTTCGCATCAGGGTACTTCCTCTTGTAGTCAATAAGTATGCCAACCAAGGAGATTCTTTAGTGCCTTACAAGGTTCTGTGTAGATAGCTAGGGTCTGGAGTAAAGGTTTTGTGGGTATATCTCTAGTAAGCCCTCCCGAGACTACAACTCGGCCACTAGGACCACCTAGGGGTTTAAAGGCTTATTGCATACGCTAAATGCAATTGACGATGCCTGCGACAGTGAGTTAGGATTTTATTTTTTTTAGATTTGATTTGCTCAAGGACTATCAAATAATAAGTTTGGGGGTATTTGATAGATGCATTTATGTGTCTATTTTGATCTCAATTATGTGTATTGTTAGTGCTCGATTTTGTAGTTATTTGATTATTTTATGTTTTTGTAGGTATTTTTGGGAAATAAACGTTTTCGGAGAAATCGGCGCGAAAAGTTTCATCCGAAGGACACCTACTATTCGGACCCCCATTTTGGATAAGGGGCCCCTCACCGCTATTTGCACCCCATACCTGCTATTTACACCTACGGCTAAGGGCACCCAACTCTGGATAGGGGGCACCTTTCTTCACGACTTAAAGAACAAGATTTTGGTGGGAAGACAAACCAGCTTTCCTGCAAACTTTTCTGATTTGGACTTGCTGGAGTTTTAGCCGAATTTAATGCTCGAATTGGATTAGGATAGCCATGTTTCGATAAAACAGGATTGGTACATGTTTACAAATCAAAAGACAAGGAAAGTTACGTCACTTTGAGATTAAACAGGGAAGAAATATGCAACAGCAGCAGGAAGATTTCTGGGCAGATTTTGATTGACTTTTAACCGGATACTCTCATGCATATTGAACCTTATGGACCTGTCATCAATAAAAAGGGTTAAACATGGTTCGTATTTGTCTGGGATTAGAAAGAAAACGATGATTCCATTAAACAGGGAGTAAGTTATTTCCGGGATTATTTTCCGAGTATATATTGAAGTTACGTGCAAGTTTGGAGAGTATACTGCATTAGGTTGCTGTTTATCGAGTTGGAGGGTTTGTAAATACCAAAGACGCGTAAACAAAGCAATTCAGGGGGGTTTTCCATAACTTTGGAGAAAAGAAAGGAGAGAAAATTTTGGGATTTACTCGGATTATATGAGTCTTGTGGTATATATATGTGTTGTTGGGAGGTCAAAGAGGGGGTCGAGACTTGGGGGACGCTGCAGAGCTAAGAATCAATCTGCAGGAGAAGTTGCAGCAGCGGCATGAAGAAGACGAAGATGAATAATATAAGGATGTACGGGACTGTCATTTGTAGGGTCTTAAGTTTCAGAATCTTGTAACAGTCCATTATTAACTATTATTTTTGGTTTGCAACAATTTCTGTAACAGTCGATTCTGTAACAATTATACCTGTTACAGATTCGGCCGTAATACTATTTTCCTCCAATAAAACACCTATTCAGCTATGAGTTATTATTTTGAGCATGTTTTCGACATGAGGAGCTAAACCCCAACACTGGGACGATGGAGGAAGCCATATTTTATGCATGTGGTAATTATATTTAATTATTTTATGACTTCTTGCATTAATCATTAATTATTTTATGATTTTTCTTAATTGATTGTGATTTCATTTGATGATGTATGCTTGGTCTAAGTGCTTTTGATGCATCATGCTAGTGATTTACAGTAAATCTTTTAAGAATCTACCTCGGCAAAGAATTAGAGTCGATATTATTTGAGCTATAATTATTTGGAATAAATATATGAATCTCGTGTTATGAGTTTGGTGGAATCCAAAGTCCCAGTTTATCTCGATATTGTGACAATCCTTTGTATATAAGTCTAAAATCAATCTTTACAAGTCTTTGAACGAATCTTTGCTACCACTTTCTACAACAACATTAAAATCACATCAAGTAGTATATGGGGTTTTCAATCCCTTCGTCATATTCTTGAGAGAGGAAATCTCCGACTGCAGTGTCGCTGAAAGTGGTATAGAGGTTTTCCTTACATAGGTGATTTCATGATGGCTAGGGAAGATAACGTCTGCTGAATTTTCCGGAATGCTTCTTGTAGTACCAGAATATCGCCACAACGATATTCTCGTAGTAAGAACAACGCTTTCACGAGAAGGTCAAATATTCCTAAATATAAATGACATTGTTCACGAGAGTGTCGTAAGGATTCTTCAGCAACATTTGGCGAGCGTCACAAGTAAACTTCATAATAGCTGACGATTGAAGAAACATGTTATGAGAGTGTTGTTTCATGAGGATTACAAAACTTGGAGAAGATTAATATTGTAAATACCACGATGAGATCGCAGAATATATCCGAAAGAAGGGGAAAACTTAGCTATCACCCACAATGTAATTTCCTATATAAAGGGTTCAAGTAAGTCCAGATGAGGATGATGAATTTTTTAGAGTTGAGAAAACCTTGAGGAGAGATAAACTCCAGAAAAGAAAGTTGTAATTCTGAGTTTGAATATTTTCTGTAAACATTTCTGATATCTAAATAATAAAAGTGTCGTTTAATTCTTTAATCTTCAACTAGTTTCACTTAGATTTTTATAGGATCTTAATAGGGGTGTAGTGTGGGAAATCCTGCTACTACATTTTGGCGCCGACTAAGGGGAATCGAAGATCCAAAATCTCTAATTACAATTTGAAGATGTGGAGAAATTGAAGAAATGGCTGGAAGAAGGAGAAGAAATAGATCAGAACCACCAACAACAGTGAGAAGAAGTAAAAGACTTGCAGGTGAAGAAACAAGTGTATTAGGAGAATCTTCAAGGATGAGAATTAGGAGGAATAGAACAAGGAATGAAAGGTAAAATTCAATTCAACAACAAAACCAATCAACATCGTTACAAAATGGAAGAGTGGATTATGATAGAGTAAGCGTGCATACATGGAGATCAGATTCAATGAGAGAATAAACAAATCAACAATTAAGAGAAGAAAATGGAGTAGGAAGAAATCAGGAGGTAGAAGAAGGGTCGATTCATCAAGATGAAGATGAAACAGCAGAGGAATTAGGGCGAAGAATACAGGAAGAAAGAAGGTTAGAGGCGGTAGAACGTGCAAATTTAACAAGACAAAATCATGAGTTGAGAATGGAGAATTTGAGGTTACAAAGAAGAAGATCAAGAAGTACTACTAGATCAAGTTCAAGATCATTTAGAGAAATACCAAGGAGAAATTCTCTCATAAGAAATAATGGAGAAAATGCACAAGAAGAAACTGAAAATCCAAATAGAGGACAACTTCAGGGAGAAGAAAAAGTAAATAATGATTGTAACGATCCACAAGGAGAAATTCTAAATGGAAGACGAAATATTGAAAATCGAAGAAATGAAGGTAATCAAGATGGTGAAGAAAATCACGAAGAAGGTAGAAGAGTATTACATGGCCGAGAGCACGTCAGAAATCAAAGAATTATTGAGAATGAAATAGAGAGACATTATGCTGAACAGGCACGCCTAGCTTGTGAGAGAGAAAGACTAAGGGCAGAAATGGAAGAACAGGAGTTTCAAGAAGCAATAAGGCAAAACAATCATGATAATCGAGAAAGAAGACATACACAAAATCGCGAAAATGGCAATATTCGGGAAGAATATGACAGAATACAGAGAAGGATAGAAAGACAACTAAGAGAATTGGTGAGAAATGAAGAAGTTGGTGGAGAAAAAATTAGGAGACAAAATCAATTGAGAATTTCGGATAGAAATGAGGAGGAAAATCGCAGGAGAAGAGAAAGTGCGTTAAAAAGACCAATAGAACAAAGCCCAACTGCAAATGAGCAAATTTTGAGGGAATTAGCAGAAATGAGAGGGATGATAAATAATAGAAGAGAAGGTGGAAGAAGGCAACTTGATGAAGAAATCGAAGAAGCATCTAGAACTCCCTTCACACAGGAAGTACAACTAAGAGGAATTCCTCCAAAATGAAATTTGCCAGCACTAAACAGTATTTTCGATGGGACTACTTGTGCTATTCAACATGTTAAAGCTTATGTTAGGTGTATGCTGCAGTGGGAGAATCATGATGTTGTTTTATGCAAGTCCTTTGCATCCAGTTTGACTGGAGAGGCGCTAAAATGGTTTGAGGGATTGCCGAAAAATACTATTACTTCTTTTGATCACTTACAAGCTACATTTTTGGGTGCATACATAAGCAACAACTCTTCACGACCAGGTATCGAAGATGTGTTTGGATTAAAACAGAGAATTGGCTAAAGTCTAAAACATCTAACCATAAGATGGAAGACAATGTGTAGTGAGATGGCGGGAAGAGTAGATGAGAGATATCTTATTTTATCCTTTATTAATGCAATGTTTGCGACCAATTTTCTCTACATACAAATTTTCAGAATCAAAAACACCATCACAATGACTGAACTAAGAGAACTACAAGAAGAGTACATTGCTTTGGAAGAAAAACAAAACGAAATGGAGTCATACCCAATTGCAAACACCAGTTCTGTAATGGCTAATGGAAGTTTGCTTCCCAAAATGATTAATAACGTGGCGAGCACCTCGCAAGTTCAAGCAGAGAAAGTGGCGAATAATGACAAACAAAAACTAGTGGCTATGGGAAGTCGTGATCAAGAAGAATTTGAAAGAGAGAAGAATTATTACAATCGTGGAGGAAATAGTCAAATCCAAAGGCTTGACCAACCTCAAGAAACTTATGGTGGACAAAAGCAAAAAATTTCAGAAATCAGGGGAACATGAGAACCATATGGGAGGAGATTAAGATGCCACCCTTGAATGCTAGTGTAGAAAAAATCTGGGAAGCTATCATTTTAATGGAAGATATACCCTCGCCATGGAACATGGGGAAGGAACCACATCCTAACACTCGTAATCAAGAATTTTGTCCTTATCATCATTTTCATGGGCATTCGATAAATAATTGCAGAAATGTAAAAAGAATAATCTTAAGAATGATCGATCAGGGGAGGTTAAATCATTTTCTAAAAGGGCATCAACAATCGCAACAATTGCCACCACCACCAGACGATCGCAGAATGACTAATGTAAAAGGAGCAGAAACTTTTGTTATAGAGGTTGGAACTAAAGCAAAGAATTTATTTTGTAATTCTATTGTGCATTCTTTCAGAACCATCGAAGATTTCCACGATAATGTCTTAAGTAGAGTCTTCGCCAGAGATATGGATGGAAAAGAAATAATGAATATAGCGAGAATCTCGCCATTAGAAGAGTGGCAGAAGCAAGTCCTTTCTTTTACAACACAAGAAGTACCAGAGCCTGGCGAGCTGCATGATAACCCATTGGTGGTAAGATTGGAAATAAAACCAGAACAAGCAGAAGAATAAGAAGAAGGTAAAGAAAACAATAACGAAATGGAGGAGTCTTGGGCCATTGATAGAATCCTAATTGATACTGGAAGTTCCGTAGATATCCTGTTCTACCACACCTACAGAACCATGGGTGGGAAAGATGAAGATTTGATACCATCGACATACAGAATCTATGGTTTTAATGGAACTGCCAACAAGCCTAAAGGGGAGATCACAATGAGAATTCCATTACGAGGAATGACTTCCAAGATTTTATTCTGTGTTGTCGATATTGAATCACCATATAACGCCTTAATTGGTCGACCATGGCTACACAGGATATTGGGTGTTGCATCTACCTTTCATCAGTGCATTAAATTCCCTCATCCAAATGGTGTTGGAGTAATTAAAGGAGATTGGGGAGAAAGTAAGAAATGTTATGAGATAGATATCAAGTCTTGTGAGGAAAGAGCAGGGAAGAACAACAATTGGAAATACAGAATTAAGCAACAACAGATAAGTGACAAATTAATGGTTGATTCAATAGAAAAGCATGAAGAAATAACTAACGAGCCTCTCGCAGAAATCAAGCAAAAAATAAAACGCAGCAAAGGTACAGGTATAAAAAGCATAAAAGGAGGAAATGACAAGCAACTTGCGGGAAAACACTAAATAAAAGAACAGATGATAAGGAAGATGAGAAGAATAAAGTGATAGAAAGATGAAATATGACGAGCAGATCGCTAGAAGTAGAAAGGTAAAGTTGTTTTTTTCTGTTTGAGTGAAGAAAATGAAATTGAAAAGTTAAAGAAAAGAAATTATTGAGATTTGAAGCTCGCAAGAAATTTTAAGAAACGCGAATATAATTTCGCAGAGATTAAGAGAATGGGACAAACCTTTATGGCGTGCACCTTAGTTCGCGAATACAATTTCGTAAGAGGCAAATGTAAGACCTACAAGCACGTCATAAAGGGGGTATCTCTTTATATGATTCAGGGATAAGGTTATACCGCTACTGGAACCTGAGTCATACAGATGTAGGGGTTAAAGAAAACCTATCCTGGAGAGAGATCTTGGATTTCCAACTTTATAAGGTTATACCCTGGTTGGACGACTGAGAGTCTCTTCCAAGAAGTGCAGAGTATGACCAAGGCGCCGAGGTACACGGTTTAGCCAAGGGTGCCCGGGACGGACGAACCTACCCTGGCCATCTTTGGTAAGTCTTGGCTACAATGCACTTGGCCTGAAGAAAACCCCACCTAGGGTGCAGTCTTGTAACTATAAGCCATATAGGCATAAAGGACAAGAGACTGGGAAAACAACTGGTTGTTGGTAAATCTAGATGGGAGGAGCTAGTCTTGTATGGCCGATGTTCCCTCATTGAAGGGGCAACTAGGGGGAAGATAAGGGTGGCACCCTCCATTAGGAAGCTGATAAGTGTCTTAAGACGGCAATGTCATGGGGCTCTAAGATCGCAAGATAATTTAGGCCTGTCATATTGTCGCGTAAATTATACAGAGGCAAAAAGCCAAAAGATAAAAAAGTTAAGATGAGATCAAGGGGTTTTTACATGCAAATGTGAAGACGTCCTGCGATTTCATCGCAAGACGACAATGTCACGAGGCTTTGTTTTTGCGAGAAAACTTAGACTCGTCATATTGTCGCAATATAATAAAGAAATACAGATAAGGCAAGATCAATGGGTCAATACATGAAAGTGTAAAGACGTCCTACGATTTTGTCGCAAAAAGAAAAATTGGCAAAATAAGACCTTTAATTAGGAAGGCAAAATAAGACCAATAGAATAATCTCAAAAATTAATTCTTCTTTGTTAAGCATGCAGGGAAGATTTCTTTATCACAATAAACAAGTTGAATTCAACAAGTCTCAAGAAATTTAATGAGGAGGCAAGCAAGGGAATAAATATGTAGGATTTCATTAAGTTTCTTGAGAATATTATAGTTCAAAAAGGGTTATATCATTTGCGAGAAAGAAGAAGAAAAAAGAAATTAAAAATAGCACTCAAGCTTCAAGCGGTAGTCTCGCCAGATTTGGAATTGTCAGGATTGTTATCATCACCAATATTTCCTTCATCGCGAACATCATCGCCAGAGTTCTTTTTGTTACGATCTTCTCCTTCTTTTAGAGGGTTTTCTTCTTTTCCTTGATCATCTTCTTCTTCAACGTCTTCTTCAACATCTCCTTCAGAAGACGGATATTCTAAATATTTGTCCATATGAAGAGGGACTTCATCATCGTCAACTTTCAAAGGTGGAAGGGATACAGGAGAAAGAGAGTTGGAGATCAAAATTTCGTTCACAAGAACTTCAGCACTAAGATGAACTTGGCGAAGGAAACCTTTGTCACGATTTCTGATCTCTATATTCTTGAAATACTCAAGATAATCAAGTCTTCTTTCTGCTTTATTGCGAGTTTCTAAAAGGTTGAGAAGAAGAGTCTTGTTTTCTTTGCGAACACTGTCCAGCTCCTTAGTGAGATTGGTGACAGTAGAATGAAGGCTTTTTTCAGATTCTGCGAGCAACAAAATAATGAAAGGTTATAGAAATATAACATAAATTGTGACAAGGGAAATCAACAAGTGAGGCAGCATAATTGACTACCTTCTTTTTGCGAAGTTAAGTTTTGTATTAATGAAAAGAGGCAGTTCTCCCATTGATTCATAGCATCATCAAATTTGTCGCCAACCATGCCTTTTATACGAGATTTCATGTTCTCTTCTTTGGTGCGTAAATATGAATTTTCTTTTGACAATGAGGAATGATATTCCTTTAATTGGGAATATTCATCTCGAAGCTTGATGGCATTCAAACTAAGAGTTAGTCTACCCTTGATAAGTTTGTCTATTTCAGCGGCAGATGATTCAGTTACTTCGTCAAGTTTATTTTTAAGAGAGCGGAGAGACTGCTTTTGGTCATCACATATCCCTTGAAGATTTTTTACTTTCTGCGAGGAGATCGCCAACAAGATTGATAATTTGTGTTTCTCTTGAGATAAAGTTCTATTCTTGTCTGACAAAGATTCTATAGACAAATTAGTCTTGGATAACGAATATGAGAGGCGAGTAACCTCGTTGTTTAGAAAACTGTGATTTTGCAATAATTGATTATTCTCATTCGTGAGATTTCTTATTTGATCAACTGAATATGTATAAAGATTATCTAATCTACTATGCTGGTCCATCCAAGAATCTCTTTCAATGCGAGCTTCATCAGCTATGGTTTCAGATTTAAGTTTTTCGATGAAACGATTTCGGTTGGAAACTAATATATAAACCAATAATTTAAAGGGAGGATTAAGTACGAAGAATATGGAAATATAATAAAAAGATAAAAGTACAGGGGCAAAAAGAAGCTTACTTTTTAGCTCATCAATCTTTTTAGCGAGATTCTCGCGATCCAGTACAGAGTTATTGAGCTTGTGGTTTAGAATTTCACATTCAGAAGTCTTATCTTGAAGACTTTTTCTCAAAGCAGCATTTTCATTCTCTAGAGAAGCTCGTGAAACAGAATTGTCTGAGCCAAAATATTTGAGTAAGGTTTCACAAACTCCACTTTGGAGAGAATCAGTAGAAGAATCTCTAGCATTATTTAGAATGTTAGATAAAATTTTGAAAGCAACATCAATTCCTGCGATGGTCTCATTTGATGAAGGAAGGGATGTAGAAGGTGAAATAGAAGAAGTGGGGACAAGTTGATGATTTGAGTCATTAGCAATGGTTGTATCATCAGAAGGAGGAGTTTTCGGGAAAGTAACATTTGAAGGAAGTAAAGGGCTAGAGGGAATTTCAGGTATGATGGGTTCTGCAATTTGAATTGGTGAAGGACCAGTAGAGGCAGTGGTAGTGAAAGCGAGCTTCTCGCCAGAAGAAGGAAGAAGATCAGATTGCACAGGTGTAGGTAAAGCTTTCGCAGATATTAAGGGAGGAATGACGAAATTACTTCCAAAGGTCTTATTTAATTGGCGAGATCTTTTAGGAGGATTAGAATTACCCTCGTTATTCTGCAAACAATAATCTAGATAAGAAACAGAGGCAACAATATTGTTATTAAGAAATAGAATGTGTTTTTTACTACCTTATTGCTCGCATAATTTTCTTTCCTTTTTCCAGTCGGCCTCTTATGAATAATAGGTTTTTTGAGTCGAGGATTGGGAAATAGATGCAGCTCCGCTGAAGAATACATAATATAAGGATATAAAGAATTAAGTAAGAGAAGATCGAAGAATATAAATAAAAAATTTGATCTAAGAAAATACCATTATCAAAAATATACCTCGAGGATTCCATTATTACAGTAGCAGAAGAATGAGAAGAAAGAAAAAAAGAAGAATGAGAGAAGGTATTATAGCAGAAGAAGTTTCTCGAGAAAACAAAATAGTTAATACAATGAAAGGACGTGAATGGTCAAATAACAACGGTTTAAGATGACGTGTCGAAAAATATATGGGGGATAAAATTATATGAAGACAGCTGGTGAAAGGTTTAGAGACGTGTCATAATAAAGGTGGAGGTGAAAAGATAGGAGATTACGGAAATTTATTCTCACGATCTTCTCTTCTTCGCAGAAAAGACATGAGAAGAGGCAAGATGTAGTACCATAATATCGCCACAACGATATTCTCGTAGTAAGAACAACGCTTTCACGAGAAGGTCAAATATTCATAAATATAAATGACATTGTTCACGAGAGTGTCGTAAGGATTCTTCAGCAACATTTGGAGAGCGTCACAAGTAAACTTCATAATAGCTGACGATTGAAGAAACATGTTATGAGAGTGTTGTTTCACGAGGATTACAAAACTTGGCGAAGATTAATATTGTAAATACCACGATGAGATCGCATAATATATCCGAAATAAGGGGAAAACTTAGCTGTCACCCACAATGTAATTTCCTATATAAAGGGTTCAAGTAAGTCCAGATGAGGATGATGTATTTTTTAGAGTTGAGAAAACCTTGAGGAGAGAGAAACTCCAGAAAAGAAAGTTGTAATTCTGAGTTTGAATATTTTCTGTAAACATTTCTGAGATCTAAATAATAAAAGTGTCGTTTAATTCTTTAATCTTCAACTAGTTTCACTTAGATTTTTATAGGATCTTAATAGGGGTGTAGTGTGGGAAATCCTGCTACTACACTTCTTGGTGTAGTCTGGTCCAGACAAAGCTTGCTCATTTCTTCAGTAAGGGGGTAAATGAGGAAACAAGTTGAGCCAATCCGGGTATGAAACAGCGAATATAGTTTATTTTACCCATGAAACTCTAGAGTTATTTCACGTTTTGCGGCGGTGGCATCGTGAGGATGGCTTGTGTTTTGATTGGGTCAACCTTGATTTCTTCAGCGGTTACCTGGAAACATAGGAATTTGCCCGAGGAGACACCGAAAGCACACTTTAGCAGATTCATATTTAGTTTGTATTCGCGGAATCTTTCGAACACCTATCACAGGATTCCCGTGTGGGCCGCCCGAGTTTTTGACTTGACCACTATGGAATATACATAATCTTCAACTTGCTTGTGCATCATATCTTGAAAAATGGTGGTCATGTCACGCTAGTATGTGGCGCCAGCATTTTTCAAACCGAAGGGCATCACGGTGTAGTAAAAGTTTCCAAGAGGAGTGCGGAAAGTTATCTTACTTGCATCGTGTTCGTACATCTTTATTTGGTTGTAGCCGCTGTATCCGTCCATGAAAGAAAACATGCTGTGTCCACTGGTGGCGTCTACCATCATGTCGATGTTGGGGAGTGGAAAATCATCTTTGGGACAATATTTGTTCAGATCCCTAAAATCGACACAGCACCTGATCTGGCCATTTTTCTTTTCAATGGAACTATGTTTGCCAACCAGGTAGGGTGATGGATCGGTTTGATGAAACCAGCTGCTAGCAACTTTTGAATCTCTGTCTTAATCTGTTATTCCACATCATGCCGGAATTGTCTTGGGGTCTGCTTGACCGGCTTGGATCCGGATATCACGTGCAAATAGTGAGTGACTAGCTTCTCGTCCAGGCCGGGCATTTCCTCGTATGTCCATGCGAACACATCTTGATATTCCTTGAGGAGGTTTACCAATTTTTTGCATTCATCTGCGCGTAGAGTCGAGCTTATGGAGACGGGTCGTGGAGATTCTTCATTCCCAACATTAACAACCTCAAGCTCTCTCATGGTCGAGTTGGTGTCGCCTTGTATCTGTCGTGGTGTGTCGGGTACCTCCTCTTGTGGCTCGTCACCAGTTTTGCATTCCGTTGGGCAGGGAGACTATGTGGTAGTCTCCCCTGTTAATTGCTAACAGCGGCGCTGGTATACGATTTTCCCTTCTTCGTCATGGCCCGTAATAAAATCCCGTCCTCGCTTGGTTCTGCAGATGAAGGCAGGTGTGTCTCTATTTTGGAGGTGTGATGTGACACCGAGTTTCTACACGGGGTGGTGCAAGACCCTCGCCTTCTTTAATGGACGTCCATTTAGGCAGTGGGGTGTGGCAGGCCTTGTTGTTTGTGACCTACGGCCCCTGTCTAGGCTCAAAAATATCCATTCCACAGATTGGCGCATATGGAGATAAATACGCAGCGATGTGAATGACCTCTCCGTTTAACATGCTTTTCAAGAACTGGTGAGACGTCGAAGGAATGATCCTGTTGTTATGTAGCCATGGTCTTCCCAGTATCATGTGGTAATCTGGCTCTTTCTCGATTACCTCGAACCTTACTTTTGACTGGACAGGTCCCACCGATAGATCCAAACTAACGTACCCATATGTACTGGTTTGGTTGCCTTCGAAATCAGTCATGGTAGTGGAATGTCGTATAACCTCATTTGGTCGTACTTTGGACGTCCTGAGCATCCTAAAGGTGACCACGTTGGAGGACGCTCCTGTATCGACGAGAGCCTTTTTGAATTCCACATCTTTGATTCGACATGTGATGCGTAGGGCGCGGTTATGTACTTCCTCTGCCATCATGTCGTCGTCGATGAACGTGATTTTATTGATGGACAAATCTGACAATCTTGATATTTCCGAGCGTGAAGGAACCAAGGGCATGCTTAGTGTTATTTGATTGATGGCGGTGAACGTCTCCATTCGTTGATCCTTTGAAAGATGTAATAGTTCACATAATTTTTCTACCAATGAGGCTACTTCCTAGCTTACGGGTCTCTGATTGGTAGTGAAGCTGTTGGTTTGAGAGTTATCGTTCGGAACGTCAGTCCCCAGTTCTGGAGTTTCTGAGGCAGGCGATCCGTTCAACTCTGCCATCAGGTTGATGAGGAAATCCAGTATGGTGTTCATTGCATCTTTCATCAGACCCATGTTTTTAGTGTGAATCTCCTGAACCCGTACCAGATCATTCAGTCTTGGAACTCCTTCGGTAGTCGCGATGTTGGACGTTGTGTTGGGAGGAGAAACGTTGCCGTTTTCCTGAGTGGAATTTGAAGAAACGTATTAAGTCCAAAACCTAACCATCCTTCTGAGTTAGAGAAACGTATTCATAACCCGATATTTGGACCGATAGATCAATCTCCCACTGTGGTCGCCAATTGTTTGTAGATGAAAATGGTTTCTGCTGATTTCGGTAATTTCGGGTGTGCGGGTGAGAAATAATTTAAACCCTAAACAATGTACTGCAAGGGAGTACTTTAAGTTCGAGAGATCAATTTGTACAAATTTAGCCTAAACCAATAAATGGCCGTTCCGGACTTGCTTCGATCACAAAGTGGAGGAGAATGGGTTGGTTTTGGGGAGGGAAGCAAGGAATGTGATGAGACCAGAATAATTGATTTTGGAAGAGTAGTTGTGTTACTGTGACTTGTATCAGAAAAGTGGGAAGGCTAACAAGTGGTAAGCTAGCAAGTATTTTCTGAGTGTTGTATTTTCCCGAATGAACTTGTTATTCTGTGGAAATAGGTAAGACCTATTTATACAAGTTGAAGTAAAACGTACTCTGGTCTTATTAAGGGATGGATAAATGGGTAAGTAAATGGGAGGAGGTGATAAACGCATGCATGGAATTGATGTTCCATAAAACCGTTAACGTATGGAATTGATGTTCCATAAGATTGTTAACGCATGAAATTCATTATTGAGCGTTTCACCATTGACTCCATACATTTACTGACCGCCTCACCCTCATGACACTTCCTTATGATGGGCGTAGTGTACGCCGCACTAGAGCTGGCAAACGGGCGGGCCGGGGCTGGCCCATTACGGGTGACACGGGTTCGGGTTAACACGGGCCAAAACCCGCGGGTCGAAATTCTTCGCGGGTGGTCATTTCCTCAACCCGCACCCGTAACGGGTTAAACTTGCGGGTTTATGGGTTACCCGGCTTGTTTAATTAAAGAATTAAAATAAAACTTAATTAAGTTAAATGTATGGTCCTATACTCCTGATTAAGCGTTAATGTTTCATTAATCAGTTATTAAAGAAAGTTAATCATACTCGTGTAGTCGTGCTGATAAGAAGACCCACAAAATTGATGGTACCATGGATGGTGAAGTTAATCCAGACCAGATCTATGCTACAAGCCTACAACGAGCAAAATTGCGAAAAAAAAAAAAAAGCAACAAAAATTCCCTTCATCTCTTCCCTATGAAAAGAAATCATGTGAGCATCAATTCAAAAAATTTATAATAAACCCAATATTATAGTACAATATTAGGATTGATAACAATTTTTACACGAGATATGTAATTTTGTACAAAACTAGTTCTAAATTGAGATTCGTGAATCGGTGATTGATTAAATTCACATCCATCCATGAACATCAACAACCCCTATAACCACCACCAAACCCATTAACGGCATCAAATCCCTCTTTACCAACAACAACAACTATTCTTAGATATTTCAAATTCCATCTCAAAAACAACAACCCATCGAAGATCAATTACAAACCCGAGCTTCGAATCCTTCTCAATTTCGATCTTCTATTATCTTCCATTAATCTTTGATAGAAAGATGAATAAGTGATGACTTACCTAAATAAGATCTGAGATTTGTGAAAAAAGGAATCTGGAGTTTCACTTTCTAGAGATGATTATGAATCTCTGATCTAATAACACACTAATAATTGGATTGTTCTCGTTGAAAAAAAAGAAGATGGAAGACGTGAGTTTCAGCTGTGACGGAGAGACAGTAGAGATTCTAGAAAAGAAAGAAAAGAGGAGGAAATGAAATCTTATCTAGGGTTTTTAGATTTTATATCCTAAATGAACGAATGGGATTAATCATATATAATCCGAAGGTGGAAATTAAATATAACCTATTATTGTACACGGGCTACGGGTTTAACCCGCGGGTTTACAAGCCGGGCCGGGCTAACCCGTTTTCTCACAAGCCGCTATTTCTCCAACCCGAACCCGGCTTGTTTAGACACGGGCCGAGCCGGGTGCGGGTTTTTCACGGGTTGGGCCGGGTAAACCCGCGGGTTTTGGCTTGTTTGCCAGCTCTACGCCGCACGCTGTAAACCGTCAAACCAATACCCAAAGAGGATCCCCATTTTGTGATATGTGTTTGATGTCTCGAATGTTTTTGTGGAAACATGTGGCACGTCGTGGTTTCCTGGCAAGTTGAGCTTGGGAGACTTGGTAGCTTGGTGACCTTCTATTATCGTGATCTTGCATCTTAAGAGGCAAGGTAGCCGTTGATCTTCGCACGCTTTCGTTCGTTGGTGGCCGCATGGGAAAGGCCAGCATGGTGGCGCGGCAAGGTTGGCTTGCCGTTGGCATGGCATGGTTTTGCGTGGCCAAACTTAGGTTTTCGGGCCAAAGGATACCATGTGTTGTCTAGTAACCTAGGATGGCTGATATTTTCTCCTGGGGTTGAAGGGCAACCGTTGATTGTTGCACGCCTTCGTTTTGGTAGCCGTGTGGAGAAGGCCAGCATGGTGGCGAGGCTAGGTTGGCATGCCATGGTTTGGCGTGGCCAAACTTAGGTTTTCGGGCCAAAGGTTACCATATGTTGCCTGGTAACCTTGGATGGCTAGGATTTGCTCCTGGGTTGAAGGGTAACCGTTGATTGTTGCATGCCTTCGTTTTGGTAGCCGTGTGGAGAAGGCCAGCATGGTGGCACGGCTAGGTTGGCATGCCGTTGGCATGGCATGGTTTGGCGTAAACTTAGGTTTTCGGGTCAAAGGTTACCATGTGTTGCCTGGTAACCATGGATGGCTAGGATTTTCTGCTGGGGTTGAAGGGCAACCGTTGATTGTTGCACGCCTTCGTTTTGGAAGTCGTGTAGAGGAGGCCAGCATGGTGGCGCGGCTAGGTTGGCATGCCGTTGGCATGGCATGTTGGGCCAAGGGTTTTCCATGGATAGCTGTGGCTAGGTGCGGTTTTGGCTTGGCATGTGGGGCCAAGGGTTTTCTATGGGCGCATGGCATGGCTAGCTTTGGCTAGGTGCGTGACCAAGCTAGGGTTTTGGGAGAAAGGTCGTTTGGTAACCTTAGACGGCCTGAATTTGCTCCTGGGATTTGAAGGGAAACCGTTGATTGTTGCATGCCTTCATTTTGGTAGCCGCGTAGAGAAGGCCAGCATGGAGGCGCAACTAAGTTGGCATGAGACCATGGCGAGGTGCGTTTGGCATGGCGCGGTAGATGTGGCTGACATGGTTTGCCGTTGGCACATGGTGTGGTTAGCATGGTTGGCACGCTTTGACGCGGTTAGTATGACTGGCATGATTTTCCATTGGCATATTGGTGTGGCTAGCATGGTTGGCATGCTTTGGCGCGGTTAGTGTGGCTGGCACGGTTTGACATTGGCACAGAGGTGTGGCTAGCATGGTTGGCATGCTTCGGTGTGGTTAGTGTGGTTAGCATGGTTTGCCATTGGCACACGTGGGAATTAAGGTTTGGCTTGTCGCATCCCTAATTGAAAAAGATACCCCTGTAATTATTTACAGACACATTAAAGATTTCAATAAATGCGCCTAGTAAATGATTATTACTTAAATGTTGTGGCATCACTGTCTACTAGGGTTTAGGGTGTTTTACGATTTTAACCCTAGGCTAAAAACCACCATCCACATTAAGTCCCCTGCTTAGCTCGGAACATGTGCCTTGTTGCGAGGTAAGCATATGATGGTGACAAATGAGGACAGAAACGATACGTAAATCATTGCGAAGATGGTCAGGAAAATACGACTAACCTTCCTTGATAGGTGAAGAGAGTTTTTCTTCCCGCCAACTGAGGATGTAGACCATGGAGAGGCGAAACGAAAATTGTCGGCTTGGTCTGGTCGTACATCTCCGAAGTGAAGCGAGCGTGGTCTTGGAAGGCAAATCATAATGGACGGCTTGGCATAACAGGGCCATAATAGTGGAGCAAGCGGCATGGTGGGTGGCTTGGTACGGCTGTGATTTGCCTCTGCGGCATGACTTTACCGTACTTGATGCCAATGGGAAATTCTTTCTCCTTTCGAACATTAAATGCGCCTAGTAAATGCTTATTACTTAAATGTTGTGGCGTCACTGTCTACTAGGGTTTAGGGTGTTTTACGATTTTAACCCTAGGCTAAAAACCACCATCAACAGTAACAAAGATTTTTTTGGTAATAATGAATCTGTAACATATATGAATTTCAATCAGCTGTAAAAGAGTATTGTGAAAAGTTATTTAGCTGCTGGTATAAGAATTTCTAGGGTTTGGATCTAAACATATCTGATACCATGAGAATTATCAGAGATGAAGAATGGGAAAAAAAAGTATTTATGTTATTGAATGAATTGTTAAACAGACAATACAGGCTGTCTGAATATATATATATATGGTCTTATCATTACAGGACTTGACTGTCTTTAAAGTCAACAGGACTCTGACTTGACAATATTTGACTTTACTAAATACTATATTTTAACAATAGGCGGCTTCCAAATATTTACTCCATGTCCTCAACCTCAAACACTCCAGTAGGGCAATATCCGCTACTTAGAGTGCGTCCATTAAAACCCCCCTCCTACCGACTCAACCTATCTTCAGTAAATATAATGACTTTTTGTTTGTTTGAAGCATAAACCGAGTCTTATCTTACTTCCATTTTCTGTCTCTGCCTTCACCTCGTTAGAAACCAAAACCTGAGGAACAGGCCCTCTTTACCTAAACCTCAAGTACTGTGCCTGGGAAGAAAAATAACTCACAATGAGGTAAAGTGTTACGCTTTTAACTGATAAAGTTCTCGCAAGTTACTAAATAAGCATTCAAGTTTCATATCATCATTTTCTTCAATCAATAATATAATGAGATAAATTATCTTAAGGAATAATTTAATGAGATAATGTAAGAGGCAGAAGAAGAAGATGTTCTGTATATTTGACTTTGTTCGTACCAGGTGCGTGTGTTTATTTGTTGCTCTGTTGCTAATTAATTTACAATATTATCTTTCGTACGAGGTTAGGTTCTCCCTCTCTGTCTCTATCTGTGTGTTGCATTATTCTTCTTAATATCTTTTGAATTTTTCAAGGGAGATGCAAATAATTAAAACTAGATTCCAGTGAACAACAAAAAAAATTAAGCTAAGGTCGTCGGGTTAGAGTTTAAGTTCAAGTTTCAAACACCTTGCTTAGCATGGGTATATCATCCATGGATAGCTAATTATTTTAGAGTGCCAAATCAATTGACTTGTGAGAAACAGAAAAATGGTCCGTCCATTAGGGTTGAACCTACTCGCCTTATGCACATGACATGTTTAGAATCTCAATGTTTTAAGAGCTAAGAGCAGGTGTATCCTCTGGAAGATCATGTGGCATGTCCTCGACTCATTTTGAATTCAAATGCTATAAAAACACTTAAAAGGTATAATCAATATTTTTCTTAATAAAAAAAAATCAATATTTTTCAACTGGCAACAAATAAAGATAATGAAAAAAAATTCACATGCACCCAACTGCTTCTAAGCGAGAAATAGAATCTAACAAGATCGGATCTTAATACATTACTTAAGTTTAAGCTTATCGATCTATAATCATTTTTTTTGTATCGATCAAACAGAATAGATTCAAAGGCACACAAGCCCTGTGCAAGCAATTACAAACGAAAGAGAGCAAAAAGCCCAAAGAAAAAACAACAAAACAAAAGTTAAAACCACAAATATTCTAAGTACACAAAGAGAATCAACCGGAGAAGACACAACTTGAGGTACTTGAACATCAAAACAGAACTTGCAAACCAAAATGATAACAATTATCTACTATCAGTCTATAATCATGTGATCAAATAGTGGAAACATATGTGGAGAAATATCGTATGAATGTGACAAAATAAAGGAAACATCATCAGCTTGGCATGTAGTGATAGTTTTGCACAAGCATGAAACATAACAGTTATGAAAGATGACATCAGAACTCCAGAAAAATTTAGCCTGGTTTCAGTAATGGGCCAACAAATTCGATAGCCATACATCAACTGACTGGAACTTATAATGAAGTAGGTTAAAACATGATTTAAATGCATCATTTGCGCACGCTGGTCAATATGACAGACGCATTGCATTACCTTAATAAGCTATGCTCGTCTTACACATATATATAAGTTTCAGAAGAATTTAAGTAATGACAACCATGTTTAATTCAGAATGCACAATGAAGCTATGAACAACTAAGTTAACAGTAAAACTTGTTCTGAAACTTAGTGAAGATGTAGCTTTCCTGTTTTGCTTCTGCTGATTTGGAAATCAAAGTAAGATTAGTAACTACAACTAAAGCAAACTAAGAAATTACAAAACCAATGAAGTTAGAATCGCTGGTCTGCAAGGAATACTTGGAGATAAGGAAAAATGAGAAGATAAATATCACCAGTGAACCGTTTAACTTCATCTTTCAAGGGAAAAGACCCAGTAATCCTATATAGAGGTAGCTTAAGTGTAACTAGTGTGTGTGAAAGAAACATAATACCAAAACATCAACTAATGGAAATCATTTTAACACAAACATGAATCAACCATATAGATCCAAAAGTCCACAACTCACAAATCCTGAAACACTCTTCCAATAAAAAATGAGTCCATTTTCTATGATCCAGACAAAAATCAAACCTTAAAGCATTCTTCAATATGCCACATGTTTGATATAAGAACACTTATTAGACACCACAGACAACTGAAAGAATATAATCTTACCTTCAAATAAATTTTCTTCGTGTGTTTCCTCCTTACAGTTAGGTGAAGTATATATCCGATGGGAAACTCTGTCCAGATATAATAATAGTCATTAATCGCTGATGCAGCATCATCAAGATTCTCATAATATTGAACCAGAGCGATCTCCAATGGAAAGCCCTGACTTCATTTGTGAATCTTGAAGATACTGCATCTGCAAACACTGACTGGATTTCATCTTCTTTGCAAACAAAGATCGATCTTTCTTCAACAGTTCACAGGAAAAACTAAAACATATGATGCGTGAATAATTCTACGCCCTAATTCGAAGTCATCAAAGCAAGAGATCTTACATTTCAAAGACATATGCAGACCACCATGGTTATGCTTCAACTTGTTAACTACATTGGATCAACAAGAGAGTTCTGTTTAGGCATAAAAAGAAATAGGGTTTCTAGAGATTTTAGGGTTTTCCTTTTGCACAAATAGTGTATTAGGTCTCAAATTAAACAAGAAGAAGAGGAGAGGAATATAGAACTGGTTTGACATGGAAAAAACAAGAAGAAATTAATTAAGAACAAAAAGAAAGGAAAGTAGAAAAGGGAAATGCAAACTCATAGATAGTAGTGTGAGGATTGAAGGTAGAGGAGATGGGTATATTTATATAAAAATATACAGGACTTAATTAAGAGGGTTTGCAAGGAGGACTGGAGGAGGGAGGAAGAAGGAGAGGAGAAAGTAAAAGAATATGAGATGGGGATTGGTTGTGGCTGCAGAGAGATTTGACACAAGAGAGAGAAAATTACAGAGAGATGTTTATTACTGTAGCTAGGTTTGTAGTAGTAGTACCAACAGTTATACATCACAATCCAGAGCTCCAAAATTGCTATACCATTAAATCAATTCCTGACCTAGACTAGTTGCTACAGTTGTCTAAATAATAATTTAAATCTTAGAAAGGAAATTTGAAACTTACTCTCTAAATGGTTGTATTTAGGTTTATATTTCTTTGCGTCTTCTACAAGATTATAAGTTAATAATTGACAGTACTACTAGGAAAAGAATTGACGGGGGCCATGATCATAACATATACTGTGCTAGTTACGAATCTTGATTCAGACAAAATCCATTTTAAGTTTTATTCAGACAAAATCCATCTTAGTTTTGGCTACATATTTGATGAAGATTTTGTTTATGTTTTGAAGCAACCATTATTGATTTTACAATGTACCCATCATTCTATGCCTTTTCTTTTCACTATGTCTTGAACTTCACTATGCCTTTTCTTGATGGGTTAATTCCAGCTTCATAGTCTCCTCCTTGTACGTACAAAATTCACAATTTTCTATTCCTTGGGTGAGTGTTCAAGGTAAACCATTTTAATTATGTGTTCATTTGATGAGATTCATAGAAGAAACATATTTTACTATTTCTGTTACCTGTAACGTTGAATTTACCCATCAATGCTTACTTTTGTACGTATTCTATACGGCTTTTCATTTCAGTATTTCATTGTTCACTAGTACTTTTGAAATGTTGTTTTTTGGTGTATTTGATCATTGTAAACAATTCATGTTCAAAACTACATATAGTTTTCACATGTGATATTTCATGTCAAATTATCCGAGGTAGTTATGCATACAGTGGTAGAAGTTTACTACTTTGTATGTCATTTCCTATCACCCTTCATTCATATACATCTTGGCATTCTCAAGTCACTGTTTCTTCGCACACTCATCATCACATCACTTGATATGCATTCCCATATTCATTATAATGAACTTACTGTATGGTTATATATCCTTTTCTAATTTCACCATACTAGGTTATTTTCGATCTCCCTTTCGCCACTTTTACAAGTTTACTCAAGTGCTGTGCTAGCTAGCTAGAGCGTCTTTAAGTGCTTTTCTATAATTTTAAACATCCTGCCCATTTATTGGTGTCAAATCAAATTAAATAGATATCAGGTTAATCTCGTAACGAAAACGTACAATAAACAAAAACAAAATTCTGATTAGGTTTGAATACTTTTATTTTTCTCGAATGGTTCGCTTTTAGAGTTTTATGTTTTGGACTTTGGCAGTTGGTGAGGAAAGATATTGAATAGAAGCGGTTGCCAGTAATCACTAACAAGAAAATTCCGATGATATTTAAGTAACTTTTAATGTGCAGTAAATATTGTTCTTCTCAAGTATTTTGATTCGTTAAAAGATCAGGCGGATCTTTCACGACCTCCAAAAGAACTTCTATAACTAGATTTTGATGTAATTATTATATGATTGGTTAAAAGCTCAGACGGACCTTCACGACCTCCTAAAGAACTTCTATAACTAGATGATGTGCTCTTAACCACCTCGCCAACTCATCTCCACATCCAAGATTACGTTTCCACTTCCATTGGAGAATGAGTTTTGCTTAAAAAGTGAGTAAGTGGCATAATATAATATAGGACTTCTCACAACCAGCCGGTTGGAGGTGCTCTAAGGCTCGTAAACATAATTTTAAGACAAAACAAGAGATTATTACCGGTGCAATTAGTGATCCTGTTACTTGACAATATATCTATTGCTAAACATGACCCAATTGACTGTTTCTTTTTATCCTCAATCTAGTAACACTTAATAAAATGCAAGAAACTAGCTAGTGTCCACATTACATGTACGTGTAAAGAATAAATTAGATCATCATCATCCAGAAGTTAGAAGGGGCGTCATGAAAATGACTTTCTTGCAATTGTTTGCATTTTAGCAACGAGGAGAGAGTAGCAGAAATTAATGAGAATCTCCTTAGTTACATATAAATTGTATAGGTAGAAGGAGAACAATGATAACTAGACTCCTGGGACCATGGCTTATTTTTTGTCACAGCTGAAGGGAATCTATAGCTAATAATATTCTTTTGATCATCAAGAATTCCTTCCAAATTTTGATTTCAAGTCATGAATAAAAACTGGAAGTAAGTTCTACTTCATGCTGGTGACACTGTTATAGGAAACCAGGTTGTATGAGTGTTGTTGATGAAGCAATAGGTTCCTCTTATTTCAGATTCAGTTAGCTTCTAGTAAGTTTTTGGGATCGCACTGATCAGGGATCACCTCTTGTTCTAGTATACTTGTAGGCTATTAATAAAAAAAATTGGACTTGGCCAAAAAAAAAAAAAAAGTTCAACACAGTAACACACAACAAGTTCTGACCATAATCACATGACTAAAATATTTTTATCAAAAATAAACCATGGATTGAGTATTTAATTAACTGATCTAAATCTCATTTCTGATGCTACACATTTATCACATATATATTCTCATATATTATTGATGATTTTAATATATCATTAACTCGTAACCTTGTAAATAAACAAATGGTGTGGTAAAGACAAAAACTTGCATTGTTGTTTGATTGGAACTGCATGTGGGAAAATTCGAAGTACCACCACCAAACCCAAACCGAAACCCGTACAAACTAGCTACACTCCAAAACCACACGGTTCCTCTCCTGTTCTTTTCTCGCTCGTGATTTAACTTTTTTACAGTTTTACTGTTACCTGTTAAACACTACTGTTAGTCCAAACTAGGTTAGGGTTTAGGCTTAGATGTAGGTGTAGGTGTTTGGTGAGATGTATTGTCATCATATAAATTAGTAATTTTTACTCTGTTACCTCGGACATGGATTCCTTGTATCCGGGTACTACCAGGAGTCAGTTGGTTTTTTTCTATGAAAAATCCCACCTCCCTTTTTTCCCGCGACCCGACATTCGTACGGGTCCAGACCTTTTTATTATAAATCCAGGTAGATTTTTCCCGCTCTGCATTGCAATTAATTATGACTTCCCCCACCTCCCCAATACTGACCCACCTTCCTACAACTTACAGAATCTTGTATTCAATGCAAAATTTGATGAACTCAACTAAATCTACTACCCCTTTCAGATACACTCATAAAAGCTATATAGTCTTGGCCATGATCATCGACATGTCTTCAATTTTTTTGTTTCGTACGAGCTAAAGAATTGATCTGATGACAGAAATAACGGTCGATTTGTTCAGTTAAACTATGAAGCATTGGGGATTTGCATGGATCATTGATCTGCCTTTTCATCAATTTGCTGCGAGACCACGTCCGGTGGGGGCAGAATGCTGTTTTTGTGGCGAACATTTTGCATAAAGCAATGAATGTACCCAAGATCTTCATTGATTCTTTCTGATCAAAAAGCTCGAGTAGCTAGATATTTCCTGACTACAGTTTCTGAGATGGTGGTAGTGATTTCTTGTGAAATATTTGATATCTATGCCACAACAAGTAGCCATGACATAAAAATGATCCCATTGCTGGCCAAATTGTACGCGCATTATAACATCAGTCCGACTCAGTCCCCCACTCAAAATGGTCCCAACCAATTGCAAATGGGTCCATGTGAAGAACCTGCTTGCCCACCTAATTCAAAAAAATTCCGTATGAGTACCTGGTTTGAAAATGTTGCATTAATTTAGGTGGTATGGTAAGATAGTTGGTACTTAGCAGTAAACCTTAATTACCCAAGGGACAAAGCTGCACAGCATCTGGGGTTGAGATATTTTATCCGGTACGTATTTTTGCAGATAAGCTGTGGTGGCTCTGGCAGAGTTAATGGCTGTACATTTCTGCAATCCCTTTAAAATATTTTTCAAAAGAAACTTATATTCTTGCAGTTGCAGTCGCAGATATTGTTTGTTCCTCGCAGAGCACCAAATGTCTTATCATCTTTCTCTTTTCCATTCTGAACTCTCAATTATTATAATTTTAGTCTTTTAGTTGATCGGCATCTTTATTCTCCATTAGAATGCTAGAAGTCTGATATTTTAGATTTTTCTTTATGATTGGTCAAAAGACATGTATGTTCTCAGAATACATCGGTATTCTGATTTTAACCGACTGACAGAGTAAATCGATGGAGATTAACATGCACAAGTGAAGGTCAACATTAGCTTCGAAGAACTATCCTTTTAGGGGGGAATTCTCGCGACCACTTGTACACTGCTGCCACGTAGAATAGGGAGAATGCCTCGGTCTTATACCGTGGGAGGGCGAGGTTAATTTAATCCTCGACCAAGTTTAGCCTCCCTCTACCCTTCCTCATTTCTAGGGAAGAGAACGGGAACTGTGGCGATACCATCATCCTACTTTTCCTCTCCTTAAAGAGTTGGACTAAGAAACAAAATCAGTTTTAAGCCACCAGATATAGTTCAACATGACAAAGCAGAGTAGAGCTTTCCAAAAAAAGAAAAAAAAAAAAAAAGTTTGTAAACTCCTTTCTGTTAATGATGATTAATAATAGTTTCGTTCAAAAAAAAATAAAATAATAATAATATTTAATTAACAGGCCCAACCAATATACAGAGAAGCACATTAAAATTCGAAAGGTACCCTTTTGACCTTGATTATAAAGGTTTCTTTCTCCATAACTTATTTTGAGTGTTGTCGATAGAAGAGAAGGAAAGTTTTTTTTTTTTTGGCAAAAGATAAATTATATATAATAAGTATCAGAATCCGTCAATTCAGTTACTTGTTCAAATTGGCTATAATCTTGAGGTTCATACTTAATGTTATCAAATTTGGTATTCATGACATTCAAATCACCCAATACTAGGCTCGTGCTTCCATCTTCATATATTGAATTTTTGAAAAAAAACCCTCTTCGCGCCATCCTTTGCGATATTTCTGGCCATGCTTTCGTTCCTTCTCCACACTGCCTGATCATAAAGACATCTTCTGTTTTCACTGTAAGTGTTAACATTATCGATGTTTTTCCTATATGACACCTCTTGTCTGCCTCCATCCTTGCCATTATCCCTGATTGTCTCAACTAAGTGAATGTTATGAACTGTTTCTTCACCATCTTGTAAGAAACTAAAGGTAGAACTAGTTTCTTTCTTCCTGTTTCGAACTTCCTCATATTTCCCCATCTTGTCTAAAACTGCAAACCAGTTCCTCACATTTCTTACATCTAGATCAAACCAAGACCCGTCCCTTCCAAAAAGTAACCTAACCTTAAACATGTTTTTAAGAGGAGGAATAACTTCTCCATTATTACACATTTGGATTTTAAAAACAGTAAAGTAATTAAATAGTTTACTGAAACCTAAATTCTTTTTGTAGCTTTCAAGATTCACATTTACTTCCAAAACATTGGAGTCTCCAGAGGACTTCCATTTCTGCCATATAATTGTCACCTTTCTCTCATTTATACTTTCCAACCACTGCATCACAGTTATAATGGACTTCACCTCGTCACCATTGTTTACTCCCCGAGGTGCACAAATGCACCTACCTCCTCTGAAGTTCCCTGTAATATCAATCACAAATATGAGAATGTAAGTTTCTGAAGTATTCTTGCTATTAGCCACTGTAACATAAGCCTTGTTGTGTATTCCTTTTTCTTCCTTTTCAAAACCTTGTTCTTTTGATCTTTCCTTCTTTTCTCCATGTCTATGTGATCCATAATATGACTAGCTGTGAATTTAGCACATGGTTTAACCTTAATGAAAGTCTTTTGAAACTTTGCTTTCCAAACACACCAAATAGTGATAGCACAAACAATTTCCCAGTTAACATCATCATGTATAAAGTTATTTTTTCTTCTAAACCAGTTTTTAATCCATTTGATTAAGGCTTCATCTCTAGTTTTCACTCTATTGGTATTAAAAGGGAGGTGGTTCCAAACACTTTTAATGAAAGAACAGTTCATAAAAATGTGATATGCACTTTCAATATTAGAATCACACAGGTGACAGTAGTTATCTATATTTGGAATGTACTTATCCATATTATCTTCAACTGGGAGAATGTTATGTATGCATTTCCATAAAAACGTTTTTATTCTCGGCTTTATGTTCATCTTCCATAGTTTAAACCACGAGAATATCTTGGTTAACGGAGGTGAATCAACACCTCTATTATCCGACAAATGTTTGTACATAGAACTGACAATAAATTTAGAATTTGAAGTATAATTCCAAATCAACTTATCTCGACTACCCTTATTTATCCTTATTTTAACAACCTCCTGTATAATGTCAGTACTAAAACAGATTTTCAATTTTCAAGGTCCCAGACAGTTTCGTTTAAGTTAAACAAATCCCCGACTTTCCTAAACCTACAAGTAACCTTATTATCTCGGTGTTCACCCATGGCATCCCTACCAGGGATCCATTTATGATTCCATATATTTATATCCTCCCCATTGTTCAGTTTCCATCTGCTACCTTTCCTGGGTGTTTTAAACTTTTTGAAATTCCTTTCCAAAGCCAAGAGTCTGTGACTTTCGTTTTAAAATTTGCATCTAGAATATCACTATTTGGGAAATATTTGAGTTTGAAAATCGTACCCCACAGAGTTTTTGGGTAGGAGATTAATCTCCATCCCATCTTGGTTATCATAGCTTCCTTCATGATTTTAATGTTTTGAAAACTCAGAACTCCCTCATTTTTTTCCTTATACACAACTGAACACGCCAAGGGATAGATACCTTTGGATTTATGTTCATGTTTCCCCCAAAAGAAATCTCTTTGGAGGCTAGTAATCTTGTTGAGAGTATGTTGAGAGTATGTTGAGGTAAGCAGAAGCAATTCATTTGGTAAATAGGAATGATTTCAGTAACAGTTTTAACAAGGACCCCTCTACCAGTTGGAGAAAGGTCCTCAATTTTCCAACCTTTGAGTCTACTGGCTATTTTAAGAATAATAGGTTCAAAACATGCTATTTTGGAAGTGTTTGTAAACAAGGGAGCTCCAAGATTCTTATCGTTCATTTTGATTTTATTAACTTTAAGAATTTTTATGAGGATTTTTTGGAATTTATTAGGAACCTTGGAACTAAAGAAGATTCCCGATTTTTGGAAGTTTATGAGTTTCCCTGATCCATTGCTAAATTCAGTAAAAAAATTGAGAATGTTTTTACTTTCTTCCATATTGGCATTAGCAAACATCAAATAATCATCTGCAAAGAGCAGATGATTGATTGGGGGACAATATTTTGTTACTTTAATACCATGAATCAGCCTATTTTGTTGAGCTAACATGAGGTAGCGAGAGAGAGCTTCCATACATAGGATGAATAGGTAAGGAGATAAAGGGTCTCCTTGCCTAATCCCCATCATAGGAGAGAAGTGAAACCCTGGTGAACCATTAAGCATAACAGCAGTACTAGTTGTACTAATACACTGATGTATATGGTTACACCATTCATCCTAAATCCTATTTTTCTAAGAACAGCAAGCAGAAAAGACCATTCGACTCTACCGAATGCCTTAGACATGTCAATTTTAATTCCTAAGAAACCTTTTTTACCTTTTTAATTTTTCATAGTGTGAATTAATTCATTCGCAATCACAATATTATCTGATATTTGTCTATTTGGGACATAAGCACATTGGAAATGAGAGATAAGCTTGTCCAATAAAGGTTTCATTCTATTGGTTAGCAATTTAGAAATAATTTTATAAGAAGTGTTACACAAGTTTATAAGCCTGAAGTGGATCGCTTCATCTGGAAAATTGGTTTTAGGGATCAGAGAGATAAAGGTATTATTAAGCTCTTTGAGGAGAAATCCAGAGGAAAAAAAAATTCCTAACCATAGAAACAATATCGGGAGAAACGATTTCCCATATTTTTTGAAAAAACAGAGCAGGAAACCCATCTGGGCCTGGCGAAGAACTAGGGGCCATTTTGAAGACAATATCTTTTATTTTATTGTGATCAGGAAGTTTCATCAGGGTAAGATTATCCTCCTCTGTCACCAGAGAAGGAATATTGGAAATTAAAGATTCATTTATTACTAGGTTTGT
The DNA here is from genome assembly GCA_023529315.1 of Papaver bracteatum. NCBI lineage: Eukaryota > Viridiplantae > Streptophyta > Magnoliopsida > Ranunculales > Papaveraceae > Papaver > Papaver bracteatum. The sequence continues at coordinate 1,652,158 of JAJJWX010005036.1, read as the reverse complement.
GGTTGACCCCATTTAAGAGAAATGTTTGAGTAACACTTCTTGAATCCGAGATCTACTTCAACCCAAATACCATTATCATTTTTATAGCACTAATTCTGTAGCGCCCCCTAAGCTAGCAGCTGACTAATCCAAGAAATTAGCTAAAAACAGAGGCACTAAGAATCCAAATTAAATACTTAAACTTTCAATTAAGAAATCTGCTACAAAAACTTAACCCAAAGCTAACCCTGCTCCGAAATATATATACAAGAACTCCTCTCTAATGATACATATAAAATAGCCATTTGGTTTACAAATAGAATATACAACATAATAAACATATCAGAATATAATCAACTAATGAAGTTAACTTCTCGGAGCTTTCGCTGCGCAACTCTGATCTATCACTGAAACTGAAAGTGGGAATAATTAACATTTAACTTCTAAGTAATCATAGGCAAGAGTTGGAAAACCATACGTGTTTTCCGAAACATTAAACAGTGACTAAGTCACTGAAATAATCATACATGTATATGGAACAAACTCCTTCGTCAAACAATGTACTAATATGGTTGTGAACCCCTAAATACCGGTAATTCACACATAATAGCTATGGATGCCACCAAGACCATGGTGACCAACTCTAAACAATAAAAGCTGAATTAAAGTATGTATAAATGTGATGGAGCGCATCCTATATACCACAAGTGGAAATTCTCATTTACCATAACAATTCATATTGACAACAACACATTACAAGTCATTTCCAAATCGTGGAAAGATTCACAGAATTAACAGGATTATCATAATGCATTTTTAAACAAAGCATGGAATGCACGGACAGACAACGAATGAGTTTGTTAAGCATAAACTTTTATAAAAGAAACAATAATGATTACAAAAAATTCAAATGCATTCCCACCTCTTTTGATGACAGGCCACGCCTACCTCGAGATCCACGATCCACTGGTTCATCCTCCGAATCAACCATTTTTAATAACTAACTGTTAATCATACAAGCACTCTAAGAGTTTAGCCAAAATGGCTCACACAAGAATTATACAAGTTTATATAATGATTCTAAGCCCAATTAAGGTTCTACGTCTTTTATTTATCTACCTTTAGCATATCTAAGGTTTACTAATTGAATTAGGTTGGTTCTATAGTTTAATAGAAAAGTCTTGTGAATATCTACAACTTTGTAGAAGACACCAAATGTTAATTTAGACCACAAGGGTCTAAAACATCAAAATAGAAACTAACTATAATCCCAAGCCCGACAAACCATTTCCTTAAACTAAGGCTTGGTCCAAAAGAGTCTATTAACGGTCACTGACGGTCAAATGGGTTAACTAATAGTCCACGTCAGCCAAAGTCTAGGGTCAAGGTCCAACTCGGTCCACCAAGTCAACTCGGGTCAAGACAGGGAACTCGCTGAGTCAACAAGGTTCAACTCAGGTTATCAGGGTCAACTCGACTCAGTCATATTAACCGAGTCAGCTAAACAATATTGAATCAGACTGAATAATCTCAGTCAAACAGGCATAAGGTTCAGGCCTGAGCCACAAGCACAAGCCAAAGATTTTACCACACCTGCAACTCTAATCTTAGTTAATTTCACCAACCTTATTTTAACATTGATCATTATACAAATAAATTTACTTAAAACAAAATTTTACAATTCACAACTGAAACTAAGTTTACCTGCAAAAACAGTAACAAGCTTTCTACATCTCACCATTTAACTCAACTCTTCTCTTTCACAGACACCAATACAAGATTACTATTTCAGCATCCCTATCAAACAATTCCATAACCTCGGATGAAGTTTCTAATTTACATTCATTAATTCAATTACAAACGCAAACTAATTTTACCTGCAATTGCAGTAGCTGTTATCTCTCAAAGGAATTACCAACTGAGATTATACCATCATACTTCTTATATCTCTAAGCAATATCAATTCAACATTTACTAGTTTCTCATAATGATACTTGCAATCCATTTCATTCAACTACCACAGGCACATCTACTGTGACTTCACCACAACTGCAAACCTAGTTCTTTACATCAAATCAACACTAGTTACGATTCCGGTTACATATAGCTCATACCTCATACATCCACGCTTCATTTATATTACTCACTGCATTAATTCATCACCACTACCAATTCAACCATCCTCAACTTCCACCACATGTTATCCACACTTCAGAGCCAACACAATCAACATCACCTATAATTGTAATTCTAAACAACCTCCATTACCTCCTACAGTTCATTACAACCTCTATTGTTGTAATTTCAACAACCTCAGATTCTTGTACACTCCATCTGCAACACCATAATAAATATCAACAATTCATATCTCCACATCATTTCCAACTCCATCAAAACACAACATTCATCATACACAACAAACAATCTCAATCTGACATTCCAGAACTTTAATATTTGCACAACCAAGCATACCCCGTATAGTTCTGATTACATATGCTATCTAGCATCTATCCATTCCCATGTATTTCAACACAACACTCAATTTCCACCATTCAAAAGTTCCATGTCATACCTAATTCAAGTCATAACTTCATAAATTATTACATAAACTCAACAATGAACAAATCCACTAAATTGAATAAAAGAACTATACCTTTGATTTATCTGGCTCAGGCAGTTGAGATCAAATCATACCTTCTTCACTTTGTCTCAATTCAACTAATCATATCAATCTAAAACTTCCAGAACCTCTAATCTTCCCCATAAACTCTCTACTTCATCTTTTACATCTTCTCTGAATTTCTTATAAACCCTAACTCATAAATCGAATCAATCTTCAGTGCTAGCACAACTCACGACAGACCCATCTTTAATCCATTACTTAAAGTCTCGAGTTCATCATCTAATTCTTCTTTGAGTTCATCTTATGAAACCCTAATTTCTCAAATCATCTCCAAACAACTTCAAAACTTCAATTAAACAACAACCCCTTCGTTCTCTCACTATTAAGAACTCAATTTCATACTTTATATCTCATAAATCTTCAATTGATTCCATCTCTCAGGAACCCTAACCTCAATTCTCTTCAATTCGTCATTTCTTCTTAATCCAACGATAAACCAACCTTAACACCATCACCAGTAATCAACCTCCAACGTATCCCCTGAGTTTCTCTTCAATATCACGACCTCAGAAAACTCGCAGAATCGCCAGAGGCGAAGGACAGAAGAAGAGGGAAGAAAGAAGAAGAAGAATGAAAATAAATAGAAAAAGAAACAAGAGTTTATCTTCTTAAAATTGTGCAGATAAGGATGACCAGATTACTGAGGCACCCATGCCATGGATAAGGGCTGCCAAGTCAGATTGACTAATCTTCCCTTTTTACTCATCCGGTGATATCTTCTTCATCCAATGTCCAAACGACACGTTCAAGTAGCCCATTTTGCGTAATTTCTCGAGTTCTATCTAACGGTACCAGTTTCGTATCTAGATCGTTATTAGATTAATTTATAATAGTTAATGCTCGAGTTACACTAATCGAGTAATTATCAGCTAATACGTCTCTTGAATAGTCTAATAGCGTTAACGAGCTCGAGGGTCCTTACAAATTCTATTCCTACGAGTTCTGGTTCTGACTAACCCATGGAAGTAACTAGTATTTATATCCCCAAGATCAAGCATTTTGTCACCACTTTTAATTTTCATGAGACTCATTGATATCGTACCATTTTTCCACTTCAGAATTTAACTTATGAAGAACTTCAGATTTATGATGGGCATGTTGATTATTGTTAAAGTTCTCTAGATCAATTATGGCTTGTTCAAGTTTACGATGTATATTACCGAATTGGTTTTTGTTCCACAATTTAAGGTTTCTCTTAACAACAACTAATCTTTTAACAAATTGAAAATCCGGTGAACCAACATGATGAGTTAACCAGGAATCATAAATGACATCAATACATAATTTGAAATCTAGCCAAGTACCAAAACATTTAAAAGTATTAGCACCATCTATCCTATCATGCTTTGTATTTATCACAATTGGACTATGATATAAAGCTATAGGACTGAGATGACACACTTGAGCATCAGGGAATAAATAAATTCACTATTTATTATCCAGACTCATGTCTAGTCTTTTTTCAATCAATTCTCTGTCATTTCTATGATTCGACCAAGTGAAAGCATAACCCGTTTAACCCAAGTCTATTAGCCCTGCCTGATTAACCACCCTGACCAAACCTTCCATTTCACTTTTATTCATTCTACTATTTCCCCTGTTTCCTCTTGATTCAAAGTAAAGTTTAAGTCTCCAATTAACATCCAAGGAATGGTGGTAATCGTAGACATGTGGTACAGAAAATTCCAAGTGACACTCTTATCGTGAGGATTCCCATATTAACAAATTATGACCCAATATTTTTTAGATATATGATTTGTAATAATGGCATTTATAAAGTAATCTGAAGTTTGAGTTATTACCAGCTTCACTGTGTCTACCCAAGCTAGAACTACACCTCTTAACCTCCCTATAGGATCTATAATTTTCATCTTGTCATTCTTGACCGATTTGAAGAGACTTAAAACGTTCTTGCTAGGCTGTTTTGTTTCACTTAAGAAGATAATATCTGGTTGTATAGAGTTTACTAAGGCCTTAAATGTTAACTAGGAAAAATAATTCCACAACCTTGACAGTTCCAAGACATAATTTTAAGGTTTCCAAATTGTATGCATTCCTTATACCAGATGTAATTGTGCATGTTAAGAATTTCCAAATCAATTGTGTACATGAAAAGGCTCATATTCATTCCAACAAGAGAGAAACAGGCTTTTCTAAAGCATATAATCATCCAATCTACCTTAGAATTGTGAAAACAATTAGCATTCTCATAATCTAACACATTCTTGCGTTTACTCATGATATAGTACAGTCTAGTATTATGCTTTTCAATTAAGATATAAGAACTGAAACATGGAGATAGATGAGTAGTATTGTGTACCTGACTGTTGATCTGAGAAGCCGTCACCATCTCTTTACCAGGATTAGTCGAGACTGCTGGAGGGGGGCCTGCAGAGATGACAATGATGTAATCATTGAACATGACAAAAGGGTCGTCATTCGAAACAGAAGGATTACTAACCATATGAGTGTTATCCAGAATGATGTTATCAGCTCTGTGAGATTGCACAGAGGGAACAGGAAATAAATAATTTAGGAGCGAAGAAGAGATATTGGTCTTAGAATTCTCAACCTTCTTACCACCACAATCTTCTAACTATAATTACGGACCCATGCTTTGATGAAACCTAGACTTCTTCAAATTCACTACTTCCACTAATTTTGGCACTCTTCTCTTGTACTTCCTCTTTTTCCTTTCCGGTTCTTTCATGTTGACAGTAAAGTCTAATAACGAATCTCCTTTTAGCTGATGTTCCTTAGTTTCTTCTAACCTTCTGACTGCTTCATCAATACTCACTACAGTAACACCTTCCTTAATCACTAGATGCCCACCTGTAGCTATCTTCACATTTCCAACATCTACTGGTACCACATGAAATATACCTTTTCCTTTTGTCCTATTTATTTCTTCTATAATCCTTCTATCTTCCTTAGCACTATCAACATCTGCCAAGATTTGGGCAACCACCAGATCACTACTTTCACCCTCTACAATAGATTTGGAATAATTAATTACATCTCTAAAGCATCCACCTGGTTCTCCGATATCACTGATATCTCCAGATATTGAATCAAGAGCCTCCTCTAACTCCAACTTCCTAATTGTAGCCTTGCTAACACCATGATTTCTCATGTCCACATGACCACTGTAGCGCCCCCTAAGCTAGCAGCTGACTAATCCAATATATTAACGAAATAAGAGGCACTAAAAATCTAAATTAAAACACTTAAACGTTCAATTAAGAAATCTTCTACAAAACTTAACCCAAAACTAGCCCCGCTCAGATATATATACATACAAGAACTACTCTCAAATGACACATATACAATAGTCATTTGGTTTACAAATACAATAAGCAATATAACAAACATAGTAAAACTTAATCAACTAACGAAATCAACCTTGAAGCTTTCGCTGCACAACTCTGATCTGTCTCTCAAAACTCAAAGTTGGAATAATTAACGTTTAACTTCTAAGTAATCATAGGCAAGAGTTGGAAAACAATACATGTTTTTCCGAAACATTAAACAGTGACTAAGTCACTAAAATAATCATACATGTATATGGAACAAACTCCTTCGTCAAACAATGTACTAATATGGTTGTGAATCCCTAAATACCGGCAAATCACACCTAATAGCTATGGATGCCACCAATACCATGGTGACCAACTCTAAAAAATAAAAGCTGAATTAAAGTAGGTATAAATGTGAAGGAGCGTATCCTATATACCACAAGTGGAAATTCTCATTTCCCATAACAATTCATATTGACAACACATTACAAGCCCTTTCCAAATCGTGGAAAGATTCACAGAATTAACAGGATTATCATAATGCATTTTAAACAAAGCATGAAATGCACGTATAGACAATGCATGAGTTTGTTAAGCATAAAATTTTATAAAACAACAATATTGATTACAAAAGTGTCAAATGTATTCGCACCTCTTTTGAAGACAAGCCACGTCTATCTCGAGATCCACAACCCACTGGTTCATCCTTTGAATCAGTCGTTGTTAATACTAACTGTTAATCAAAGAAGCATTCTAAGATCTTAGACAAAAAGGCTCATACACGTCCAACTAATGGTTCTAATCCCATTAACTAAGTCTTATGACCATCTACAACTTTGTAGAAGAAGCCAAAGGTTAATTAGGACCATAAGGGTCCAAACATTCAAAATATGAATATTAGGTCTAAGCCCAAGTCCACTAAACAAGACCATTAATCTAAAGCCCTGTCCAACAGTGTCAACTAACGGTCAATAAAAGTCAAAAGGTCAATTAACGATAAACGTCTAATCAAGGTCAAGTCCTGGTCAAATGGTCAAGTCTAAATCGGTCAACTGAGTCAACTCAGGTCAAAACAGATAACTCATAGAGTCAACACCGATTCGACTCAGTCAGACAAATGAGTCAGCTAAACAAGTTAGTCAGACATCTGGCTGGGATGACTAATAGGAAGACTTCTATTGCAGAAAAACTTCTACTCTATTTCTTACATTCTCAACTTCTTGTTTAACATTTAACTTCAATTCAAATACAAAACAAACTCCAAATTACAATTACAATCAAGACTAAGCCTACCTGTAATTGCAGCTTTAAGCAAGACCCTTTTACAATAATACTTCTTATGTCTTTCTGCAATAACAAATCAACAATCACCACAAATCTCAAAAGCACAACCCATAGCAAACCCATTCAAAATTACACCCTGCAACTTACCATTACAACCACCAGCAAGGCACAACATCACTACCAGATTTCTCTTGGGAGTCTCATTCTTCCTCATATCCAACTTTTTTGTATCTGAAACTTTACTCAAACACATTAGCAGTCATAACAATAACAACTTCATATCAGCTTCACCATTACAATATCAATTACCTTAACTCACCTTGTTCCGATTACAATTTATATTTCCATCTGCAACAACTGTTATTCACCTCTAACTCAATTCATAAACTTATTTCAGAACCATCACCTCCCTATCAGTTCAATAACTTCACATCATCATTTCACCCTAAACTTCATAATCACTTCTAACTTCATCCTCTAATCACAAAACAACTCAATTTCATAAAGAAGATACAACAAAACCCTGTATCATTATTTCCTCCTCAATCTAAACACAACCATCAACAGTTAACAAAATCAAATCAGTTTTCTAAACAATTCAGACTTAACTTCAGAAACTCAAATTCAACTTACCATTTTCATCTGAGCAAACCTCATACCCTTAGACCTCAACCACCAACACCATAAGAAGACCATAAATTACTTACATTCAATTTCATACAGAGCACCAACTTATACATCTCAAACCTCTAATCTTCAACTGTAACTCATTACAGACCTAATATATATCTCCAATTCTAACACAGGTTCATATACATTCATTTCAATCATATCTTCATTAATATCAAACATTCAACAACCAAAATGGACATCTTAACAAAACTAACTTAGAATAATAATTACCTCCAATCTGTGTTGCTCAGACAATTGAATTCCTTCTTTCTTTTCATTGATCTGATTCAATACCTTATCTTCCACCATCATCCATTAAATCCTTATCACCTTCACTGGTATACAACAGATATACCCAACTTAATCTCTAATTCAACTGCATCAACCCCTAATTCCATTCCCAAAATAATACTTCTCTAATTCGAACCCAAACAATGACCTAACTCTTCAAATCATCAAAACCCATCTCCAATCTTTCTTAAACAACACCTAATTCGAATTATACCTTAACTCATAAAACCCTAAAACCTCAATCTCGAATTAACTACTTCTCTGTAACCAATTCTCAAGTTGAATACCCAATTCTTCTTCTTTGTTCTCAAAACACAAAACCCATTCCCTAATCATCTATCTATAGCATCATATTCACTTCCTAAATCTTCTCAGAGCTCCCCTCATGAAACCCTAACTTACCAATTCATCAACAAATCATCTTCAAAACTTCAATTAAACACTAACCCCTTTTGTTCTTCATTACCAACTAATCAAATCCTCCTTCAATTAATCAATTCTTATATGGCTTGAACTATCTGATTTTTCTACAAATTATCATCTCCTCTTCTTCTCATGATCCACCAACATGAACACCACTGCCAAACCTTCCTTGATTATATACTAACAACATCATCGATCGATTCCCTCAAATTGATTCTCAAAATTACTGGAGTAGAAAACAAAAGAAGAAAATAGAAGAAAAGAAGAACGAAGAACGAGAGAGGAGAAGAAGAAAAGAAAATGAATCTCTTCTCGATGGTTTTGAAGATAAGGCCAATCCAATTTGCTGAGTCACCCACTCCTTCGACACGTGCAGCCACAAGGATAATATCCAAAATTACTATTTTACCCCCTGAAGTAACTTGATAAATCTTCTTCACCTAGTGTCCGAATGACGCGTGCGAGCAGTCCATTTCGTATAACTCTTCGAGATATATCCAATGGTACTAGTTTCGTACCTAGTACATTGTTAGATTAATTCATATTAATTAACGTTCGTGCTAAATTAATCGAGTTATTAGCGGCTAAGACATCTCTTGACTAGTCTAACCGCGTTGACGAGCTTGAGGGTCTTTACATTCTCCCCACCTTATTCATTTTCGTCCTCGAAAATTGAAATTCCTTTTAGTCTTGAAAACTCCCCACCTTAAAGAATACTCCCATCTCTTATCTAAGCGTAAACATAACACAAACCTATATGGCTCTACAACTAAAATCTAAAATTTGTAGTTCTAGGCACAATTACACTGATTTAAGTTCTATCAAATTGAGAAGTTTAGGTTTCTTATACTAATTCCTATAATGGAAAACTATAAGTTTTAGTTTCTAAGCTTTTCACACTAATTTTTATTTTATAAAATATTTGTCTCTAATTACAAGGGAGATTCCTGTGAATCTTTCTAAGTGAATTTCCATCTATTGGTTTTCTAAATTAATTTACAGCCTACTTCTACGATCGGTCCTATCTGAATGCAATTGCCCTGTCAAGGTTGGCCAATCCCAACAATGCTTTCCTACGAACAGAGAAAACACAACCTTCATTATTCCCCAGTGCTGGATTAACTAATTACTAATTTATTAAGATTATTAGTCTCTAAACTTTTATTTGTAACTGGTGTAAGTCTGATAAATTTACTTTGTAAAATAAATATATAAATAGTTTACATCATTTTAAACAATTTCATCATCTGAATTTAATTTATTTGTATCAATATTCTTATTTATGTATTTTGATGAAATCGAATTTTAATTCCAAATAAAACTATATTAAAATATTCTTGAATTCATGTACTATCTAAGAATTAGTTAACATCATAACCATTATCCAAATATTACTATTATTTTCTTTTACATCTTATTTTCATTATCTATTTGTTTATTTCATTATATGACTTGATATAAGTAAATGACCACTAACAGTTTTTCATAGTTGTCTGGTATTAATATTTTATTATTGTTACTACATTTATTTCTTATTCCTTAGGCCGATAAAAGTTACTCGTAATTAATTATAATTCCAAATTTAGTTTTTATTATTAACACTAAATTTGATTTGATCTAACTTTATTTGTATTATTAATTTATATTATTAATTTTATATTTAGTTTCTAACTTGAATTTTATATTATTGCTAAGTAATCCCTCAGTTGTATTATTAATAAAAATTACATTTTTCTAATACAATACTAACATATAATTATTATCCAAATGATATTTACAATAACTCTAAATTTATAATAATTAGTATTAGACCGTATTATAATTTGCTTATTTTATCGAAAAATATTGTCTTAATTATACTATCATTTTCATTATTGTTTTATCAAATTTTCTTATTTGATTACTAGCGTAACTAAAATTCATCCACAATAATTATTTAGTGATGATACTTGGTTTAATTTTATTTAAGCCTGAATCTTGTAAATATGATTCTACCTTCACGTAAAGATTGTTATAACAAATTTTATTTAGGGTTATTTAACTTTTGGTACCCAGTAAATGTCCAACACCTAGCTTTGGTACCCAATATTTGAAATATTAACGTTTGGTATCTTGACACGTCAAGTCAAACGGTTGACTTAACATTTTGTTATTTAAATAATTAAAAGTAGGAAATATCATTAGGTCTTAGGAATAATATATTAGAGAGAGTCTAGTCTATTTGACCCAGTCAAATGTCTGTTTGGTCCTATTTGGTAATATAAATTATAGTTTGGTCCTAAAAATTATTGTTTGGTCCTACGTTGATGTCATGGATGATGTAAATGTCACCATGTAGTGGCAAAAATACCCTTTTGGATAAGGACCATATATATAGTCAAAAAGTATGAGAGAATAAATCATTCTCAGATATTTTTTCTCTCTCCTCTATAATTCAATTTCAGATCTAGTTTTTTTCTCTCCCTATTTTTTTTCTTTTTTTCTTTTCTGCTGTTATTTATGTTGCAGACAACGAATCTTGATGATGAAGAAGATGAAGAATTGTTGTTGCTACTGTTGTTGACGATGAAGATGTTGTTGAAGATGATGGAGATTTGATCTTCTCGTGTTGTTGCTATTGAAGACGATCCATGAAATCAATGAAGACGATGGTGTTGCTGTTGTTGAAGATGATGTTTAACTTTTTCTTTTTTCTCTGCTGCTGTATTTTTTTCTTGATTTTCACTGCTGCTATTGTTGAAGATGGTTTTTATATGGACTTCATTCCTGGAATGAAGTCTGTTTATTTTAGGTTTTTATATGGACTTCATTCCTGGAATGAAGTCTGTTCTTTTTAGGTTTTTATATGGACTTCATTCCTGGAATGATGTCTGGAATGAAGTCTGTTTTTTTAGGTTTTTATATAGACTTCATTCTTGGAATGAAGTCTGTTTTTTTTAGGTTTTTATATGAACTTCATTCTTGGAATGAAGTCTGTTTTTTTTACATTTTTATATGGACTTTAATTTCTGTTTTTTATGTTTTTATATGGACTTCATTTCTGGAATGAACTGTTACAAAAAAAATACAAATTCACACGGAAGAGTACTGTTGTTAGTTTAATATTTTTAAATAATTATGGACCAAACAGTAAAAGTCGTTTGACCAAAGGACTAAACAGACATGGGCCCACCTAAAAAAGGACCAAAAGATATTTCTCCCAAATTAAAATTAATAATAAACATTAATAATGTAACTCCGTTAGAGACTGTTAGCCTTTTCCACTACCGTTTTCTTCTTCTCCTTAACCTGCAAGCTGCAACTGCTAGTGTCGTTGCTTTCCAACCAAAAGTCCGATGATCATTAGGAGTAGAAACCAACAACCATTACTTCCATCTGAGCAAGAGAAACCAATTAATTGTCAGGAAAATACTTCTGTTAGATGAGAACAAACCAGCACCAACATGGATTAATGAAATCATTAAAGATTAATACTAATGTCTCATCTTGACTCGGATTATCTTTTCATATTATCCAAATCATCCTACACTACTTGAGTATAAATCCATGTCACTAACAGAGCCTGTTAACCCAGTAAAGTAATCCACCACCGCCGCCTATTATACATTATCATAGACCGATGAAATTCCCAACAATTTCTAAAGGAATGTAATTAAAAAAAAAAAAAACAAATTAACCTCTGAACAATTGAGTTCATTATCTTATCAGAACATAAAATTTCTAAATTAGGATTTTGGGCTTTCAAAACCCTAATTTTAAAAATTATATTCAATTGAATAATTTCTTGCTCCAACTTTCAAATTAATTCGAGAATCACAATCAGCATGTACTAATATGTATTACCCGTCCAATCGATCTAGACCTCATATATCTCAACCTAATCATGACCTTCTATATATGTTTCGGAGTTGCAGAGAGATAAGGAAAATCATTGAAGTTTTCTGGAGACATTAAGAAATGAACAAATGCTTGAATTAATCCTATCAAGCTTTAAGAGAACATATGTGGGATGCTGAACTCTATTTCCATCCGATTTCCATCTGTGCTCCATGTGTGATCAAAAGGACGCAGACAAATTGGGGTTTCATTTTTTCGTGGTATGAGAACGAGAATGATAGATACACCCACTTTAGATTGGGTACATTAATAAGAATGCTTTAATCGTGACCGTTTATATTCGAGTCCAACATTCGCACGTGCAAACTATGTAACGGACATTAGGACTTATCTAGCCATTTTATAATTCGTAAGGGTATTATAGTAATAACAGATACTCTGTTACAGAATATTAATTCAGTTAAGTCAACTGTTTGACTTGACAGGTCAAGGTACCAAGCGTTAATATTTTAAATAATTGGTACCAAAGCTAGGTATTGGATATTTACTGGGTACCAAACGTTAAATAACCCTTTTATTTATTCAGATTGAATTTGTATACTATATCTTGTTAATTATTGGCGTTGGTAATTAAATATGATTTAAATTGCGAGTCTGCATAAATTTTTAATAATCTTTAAATTTTGGTATTAATAATAAGTATCTTATTCACATGCAATTTATTCTCCTTTAAGTCTAAGTCTCTTTTTCTTTTTCTTTTTTTTCTTTTTTTTTGTACTAAGCATTCAAGTACTAAATATCACTTCATGTGAATGATTTAGTGAATCAACAAGTTTAGTCTGTATCTTATGCATAAATCCGCACGTTCTTAAGTCTAATCTAATAAGTTTTATATTATCTCCGGTTTATTCGTTAAATAAAAATTTGTAATCTATCACTAACTAAATTTACACGCAACCATATATAAATATTGATACTCTTCCATTTCAATAGATTAATAATTCTAATTACTAGAAACTTGTTGATTGACCAAAAAATAATAATAATAATAATAATAATAATAATAATTCTAATTACTAGAAACGATACTCCATGTATTTGTTTTATTCTAGTGGTTCATAAGATGTTCTATATAGTTAAAGATATTTAATATAAGATTATTAACAAGATTAATCCTTTTATTTTATACAATATAATCACACTGTTAAATTAAATTTAGTTCTATTAATCTTACTTTACTATTTTGTTTAGATGCAAAATGATTTGTTTCTGATTTTTTTTTAAATTAGATTAGTTAGTAAAAGTTTCAACTAGTAATAATTAATAAATCTGCATAGCTATTTGATCCAATTATTATTTTATCGCTATATATTTGTTAATGAGATTTTAATTTAAGTTAATTATGCTTGACATAATACTAATTTAAATTCTAGCAGTTTAAGTTCGTCATACTAATTTCCATTTCAAAAGAAAAATAAATATGTTTACGAAGAAGGATCCTATTAATATACAAATTTATATTTTGTTTTAATTCTAATATTACACTAAGTACCTGAGCACTATTATTAATACTTCATTATTTCTTTTTAAAGATTTACTGGATCATTTGAAAGATTAAAGGTAATTTTAGGTACAAGATTATTAACGAGTTCAGTCTTTTTATTTATATATTATATCCTCATCTTTTTACATCTAATGCTTAATGTATTATATTAATTATCCAGTTCTGACGTAAAACATATATCTCTAGTTTGTAATTAATTAATTTACAAAACTTAAATGTACACAAGCGTTAATAATTTTCCATAACTATTTAATTAATTATAATTATATTCTTATTAAAATTTTAGTTAAGTTGAATGTGGTACTAATTGATAAACATTAACATTATTTGATTAAAATTATTATTACTACTATTATCTTCTATAATTACTATTATAACACTTTATTATTAACATTGATGGTTGAACTGCTATTCTAATTACTCTCACGATTATTATTACATCCCAAAATTATTATTAACATTTATGTAATTATAGTTTGTTTACTCTTCATAAGTCAATATGCTCAGTAAATTTTCATGTGATTTACATGTTCTATCAATAATACAAATTTCACTATTATTATAATATTAGATCGTTTACATATTCATAGTTTTTAGATTAATTATTCTGAAATCCTTTATTAGCTAAAGTTAATGGTGTATCCTACAATTTTTACTTCATTACCTATAAACAATCAAACAAACAAATCAATCAATCAAATAATCTTTTTAATTATTGATAGCTTTTAGGGATTAAGATTTATCTCACAAACCCAACCCAATTCTAACCTAATCTAGTTCACTAACTGACACTGGCTAATGCTAACATTTCCCATATAAGATCTAATATTGAGCTATGATACCAACTTTGTAGCCCTCCCTAAGCTAGCAGCTGACTAATCCAATATATTAACGAAATAAGAGGCACTAAAAATCTAAATAAAAACACTTAAACGTTCAATTAAGAAATCTGCTACAAAACTTAACCCAAAACTAGCCCCGCTCAGAAATATATACATACAAGAACTACTCTCAAATGATACATATACAATAGTCATTTGGTTTACAAATACAATAAGCAATATAACAAACATAGTAAATGTTAATCAACTAACGAAATCAACCCTTGAAGCTTTCGCTGCACAACTCTGATCTGTCTCTGAAAACTGAAAGTGGGAATAATTAACATTTAACTTCTTCGTCAAACAATGTACTAATATGGTTGTGAATCCCTAAATACCGGCAATTCACACCTAATAGCTATGGATGCCACCAAGACCATGGTGACCAACTCTAAACAGTAAAAGCTGAATTAAAGTAGGTATAAATGTGAAGGAGCGTATCCTATATACCACAAGTGGAAATTCTCATTTCCCATAACAATTCATATTGACAACACATTACAAGTCCTTTCCAAATCGTGGAAATATTTACATAATCAATAGGATTATCATAATGCATTTTAAACAAAGCATGAAATGCACGGACAAACAATGCATGAGTTTGTTAAGCATAAACTTGTATAAAACAACAATAATGATTACAAAAGTGTCAAATGTATTCCCACCTCTTTTGAAGGCAAGCCACGTCTACCTCGAGATCCACGATCCACTGGTTCGTCCTTTGAATCGGTCGTTGTTAATACTAACTGTTAATCAAAGAAGCATTCTAAGAGCTTAGCCAAAAAGGCTCATACAAGTACAACTAATGGTTCTAATCCCATTAACTAAATCTTATGATCATTTACAACTCTGTAGAAGAAGCCAAAGGTTAATTCGGACCATAAGGGTCCAAACATTCAAAATATAAATATTAGGTTTAAGTTCAAGTCCACTAAACAAGACCATTAATCTAAAGCCCGGTCCAATAGTGTCAACTAACGGTCAATAAATGTCAAAGCGTCAATTAACGGTAAACGTCCAGTCAAGGTCAAGTCATGGTCAAATGGTCAAGTCTAAATCGGCCAACTGAGTCAACTCAGGTCAAAACAGATAACTCATAGAGTCAACACCGATTCGACTCAGTCAGACAACTGAGTCAGCTAAACAAGTTAGCCAGACATCTGACTGGGATGACTAATAGGAAGACTTCTATTGCAGAAAAACTTCTACTCTATTTCTTACATTCTCAACTTCTTGTTTAACATTTAACTTCAATTCAAATACAAAACAAACTCCAAATTCCAATTACAATCAAGACTAAGCCTACCTGTAATTGCAGCTTTAAGGAAGACCCTTTTACAATAATACTTCTTATGTCTTTCTGCAATAACAAATCAACAATCACCACAAATCTCAAAAGCATAACCCATAGCAAACCCATTCAAAATTACACCCTGCAACTTACCATTACAACCACCAGCAAGGCACAACATCACTACCAGAATTCTATTGGGAGTCTCATTCTTCCTCGTATCCAACTTTTTTGTATCTGAAACTTTACTCAAACGCAGTAGCATTCATAACAATAAAAACTTCACCATTACAATATCAATTACCTTAACTCACCTTGTTCCGATTACAATTTACATCTCCATCTGCAATAACTGTTATTCACCTCTAACTCAATTCATAAACTTATTTCAGAACCATCACCTCCCTATCAGTTCAATAACTTCACATCATCCTTTCACCCTAAAATTCATAATCACTTCTAACTCCATCCTCTAATCACAGAACAACTCAATTTCACAAAGAAGATACAACAAAACCCTGTATCATTATTTCCTCCTCAATCTAAACACAACCATCAACAGTTAACTAAATCAAATCAATTTTCTAATAATTCAGACTTAACTTCAGAAACTCAAATTCAACTTACCATTTTCATCTGAGCAAACCTCATACCCTTAGACCTCAACCACCAACACCATAAGAATACCATAACTTACTTACATTCAATTCCATACAGAGCACCAACTTATACATCTCAAACCTCTAATCTTCAACTGTAACTCATTACAGACCTAATCTATATCTCCAATTCCAACACAAGTTCATATACATTCATTTCAATCATATCTCCATTAACATCAAACATTCAACAACCAAAATGGACATCTTAACAAAATTAACTTAGAATAATAATTACCTCCAATCTGTGTTGCTCAGACAACTGAATTCCTTCTTTATTTTCCTTGATCTGATTCAATACCTTATCTTCCACCAGCATCCATTAAATCCTTGTCACCTTCCCTGGTATATAACAGATAAACCCAACTTAATCTCTAATTCAACTGCATCAACCCCTAATTTCATTCCCAAAACAAGACTTCTCTAACTCGAACCCAAACAATAACCTAACTCTTCAAATCATCAAAACCCATCTCCAATCTTTCTTAAACAACACCTAATTCGAATTATACCTTAACTCAGAAAACCCTAAAACCTCAATCTCGAATTAACTTCTTCTCTGTAACCAATTCTCAAGTTGAATACCCAATTCTTCTTCTTTGTTCTCAAAACACAAAACCCATTCTCTAATCATCTATCTATAGCATCATACTCACTTCCTAAATCTTCTCAGAGCTCCCTTCATGAAACCCTAACTTACCAATTCATCAACAAATTATCTTCAGAACTTCAATTAAACACTAACCCCTTTTGTTCTTCATTACCAACTAATCAAATCCTCCTTCAATTAATCAATTCTTATATGGCTTGAACTATCTGATTTCTCTACAGATTATCATCTCATCTTCTTCTCATGATCCACCAACATGAACACCACTGCCAAACCTTCCTTGATTATATACTAACAACATCATTGATCAATTCCCTCAAATCGATTCTCAGAATTACCGGAGAAGAAAACAGAAGATGAAAATAGAAGAAAATAAGAAATAAGAGCGAAGAACGAGAGAGGAGAAGAAGAAAAGAAAGAAAAGAAAATGAATCTCTTCTCGATGGTTTTGAAGATAAGGCCAATCCAATTTCCTGAGTCACCCACTCCTTCGAAACGTGCAGCCACAAGGATAATATCCAAAATTACTATTTTACCCCCTGAAGTAACTTGATAAATCTTCTTCACCCTATGTCCGAATGATGCGTGCGAGAAGTCCATTTCGTATAACTCTTCGAGATATATCCAATGGTACTAGTTTCGTACCTAGTCCGTTGTTAGATTAATTCATATTAATTAACGTTCGTGCTAAATTAATTGAGTTATTAGAGGCTAAGACATCTCTTGACTAGTCTAACCGCGTTGACGAGCTTGAGGGTCTTTACAACCACTATGACCTGTCACTAGAGGCTCTATTTCAACCATGAGATCATTTTCAATCTCAACAACTTGTTCCTCTAGTATCATTATATCTCCTGCAACACAAGGTTCTACCCTGTGGTCTAGAACTCTGCATATATCACGAATTCTCCATGGCATGACATTATAATTTACAGAAATCCATGCTTCATCTTCTTAAGCCCTTGCAAGCACCTTCCTAGGAAGAGACCCTATGACATTGATCTTAATAAGCATCTTCACTATTTTTTAATCTAGAAACAAACCCATTGGTTCAGAAAATCCACACAGTTCACTAATAGAAGCAGCCATTGCTCTATAAGCTGCCGGAGTTAAGGAGTGAGTAGGAATTCTACAGAGGAAAACTATGAATAACTCATAATCTAGATTTATCGCAGCACCAAACTGGAAACCAAGACTGGAAATATCTATAAGAACCACCAAGTAGCCATCAAGCACCCATGGACCATCATCTTTAATTCTCATGATATTAATTTCAGATCCAAAACGGTAATTATGAACATTAAGCCTTGCACCAAACTTCTTGACTAATACCTCTTTAAACATTGGCCAAAAGTCTCTTACCAATTTCCTCACTCTACCTGTGGAGATATTTACGGGACTACATATTCTTCCCAACATACATAAAGAGTAATCTTATTTTTCCTTTTCTAACACCATGTGTTTATCTAAGCAAACAATTGGTTCTATAGCACTCTCAAGATTCAGGTTGTTCTTCATATTGACAGCTAATTTGTTGACAGTATCAGGAGATATTTCAGAGATTGTGATGGTATTGTTGGAGGAAGTATCCATATGCAAATGTGTTCCCCTTGAGGATTGATTATCTTTGCATCTAGATTTATACTTGAAAATTTTAGAGCTTCTGACAATTAGTTTACCTAATAATTTTAGAGACATCCATTGAGAGAGGATTAAAATTAGATGGAGTATGGAGATATATATGAAATCTAGATAAGTAAGGTGAGGCATGACGAAGATCAAAAGAATATCGGAGAAGGTAGAGGAAAAACCAAAGGACAAAAAAGATGTTTTTTTTTTTTTTTGATTGGTAAAGAATGTTATGTTAAAGTTAGTTTGTTAGTGTTTGAGCGGAGACTCGAACCGCTGACCTCTTGTTTGAGAGTTAGGCTCCTGGCCAACTGGGCTAACACCAGATGGTTGACAAAAAAGATGTTGAGGGAGAGAGGGATCTGGATAGAACGGAACTAGAAAGAGCAGATAGAGGGACACAAAGCCCCACGAGAGAAAGAGGAACAAACAAACCCGAGATAGGAAACCTAAACTATGACATAACCCAAATGATAATTCAAAGAAGAATCAGAGCAAACATGTAAAACACCCAACCAACTACTCTTCCAACCCGATAAGGGGGTAATCAAATTAGAAATTCAATTTTAAATCACTTACCAGATGCAAATGATGACTTATGCTCTTCATCAACCATGTAGGAATCACAATACTACCAAGAAACACTCTCAAGACTCGATCAAATCTCAAAGAGAAAGGAAAAAAAATGCTCGAACCAGACTCTGAAACCTGATTTTGACTAAGGTCAACTACCTAGAAACAAGTTGACTAAGAAGCAGGAAGGGTTTCGGTCAGTGGCAGAACCAAGTATTAAAATTGTGGGGGGTTAAAAAAAAAGTTAGAGTAAACATGCATATTATTAGTAGGCTAAATAAAAAAATTAGGACAAATACAAGGGTGGTTTTCTGTTTTTTCTAGTTTTAGGGGGGGCAAGAGCCAGGGTTAGTCAACCCTTGGCTCCGCCCCTGGTTTCGGTACACAAGTTAACTAATATAATATTAATTTTAAACATAATATTAATAATATAATATTATTTTAAATATCAGTAGCATGACAAGTGTACTACACATGGTTACGATTTCGGTACTATATATTTCACAACGTTGGGTGAGTTAGGTGATGAAACTGTGGATTTATTGAAGAGAGCAAAGCATTTTGTAAATAGCTATTTATGGGTGAAAACTATTTCTGCCGGTTTTGGTAATTTGGGGTGTGTGGATGAGAAATGAATCTAAACCCTAAACAAATGCACTGCATGGGAGTGCTTTTGATTCAAGAGATCAATCTATACAATTCTGGCCTAAACCAAGAAATGGATGTTCCAGACTTATTTCGGTAACAAAGTGAAGTAGATGGGGCTGATCTTAGGGAGGGAAGCGAAGAAGGTGCTGAGATTGTGAAGGTAAAGGATGTTTTATAACTTGTAACGGAAAGGTGAGTAGGCTTGCAAATAATGCAAGCAGGCTCTGGGTGTTTCGAATACAATTGTATTAACACTTGATTTCTGTGTGTCTTCCCTTTTTGGAAATAGGGAGGAGAACCTATTTATACAAGTCATTTGAGCCTTATTCACGTCTCTCATGGGAAGTGGAGAAAGTGGAGTGATGGCGTAGTGGAGTTGTGTGTTAGTGTCACACGATCAGTCTTTCCCACTTCTTCCATCATCACTAACCGTCCATGTCTTCCTGACACGTTCTTGTGATGGCGCATTGCACGCTGCACGCTGTAAATCGCCAGACCAATACCCCATTATGTATCCCCCAGTTTGTGGCATGATTGATGTCTCGAGTGTGTGGATCGTGGGACCCACAGAAGGTAGCATGTAATGCTAGATTAAATAACTGATTTATTTAGGAAATCGATACTTGTGAATCATCGTGTGTATTCTATGCAGGTACTGCATTGAATATATTCAGCACGTATGATGCATCGATGTTGGAGCGTCTTAAAATAGCTTCATGTCTAGCCTACTTCATGTGATAGTTTGGAGGCTACGCAAGCAAGTCCTCCCTTGGCCGTCCACATGGTGTGGTAGAGTGGCGAATGGTAATCATCATGACGCCTCTTTCACAAATTAACTCCTGACTAGGGTCGTATAACCAAGCAGGTCAAGTTGAACGGACGAGATGATCTTTGAGACACTCATCTGCGACCGTTAGTGGAATTAGGATTTTTTGAAGAGGTGCGCATGCATCACTCTTCAACTTGGTTGAATCCAAGCTTGGGATACAATTTTTGCAGGGCCGACCGTGCATGTGTGTAGACGACATGATGGTGTAGGCGCCCGTACCTTATTGTCTTATGAAAGTATGATATGGGCCACTCAATTTTTCCGGCGAAGTTGAGTGGTCGAGATCAATTTGCAACAGGAATATGGTGCCGCAAAATCCGCGTGTCATGCTAACTTCAGGCACGCGTTTTAAGATGACCAGGCTTGGTCGGTCTTGGCCGATTAGTTCGGCGAGTAGGTGGTAGGATGGTGTTCACGCATATACCTTACTATCCCATGGAAACGTGATCTAAGCCACTCAATTTGTCCAGCAAAGTTGAGTGGTCGAGATTAGTTTGTAACTAGGAGGTGTGACCACGCCTAGTTTGGGCATGCGAATCGAGACAACCAGGCATGATATGCCTTGGCCGATTGGGTGTGGATACAGATGGGCCCACGGTGGTCATGTTGATGCGTACCAGACCTGCTTAGTCTAATCCCGGACCCTTCATTCGTGCAGGAGAAGATGGACACTCATGATCGATACAACCCTAATTAGGGTTTCACCGGCCGTGTGTCATGCCTTGTTTGGGCGAACGAATTTGGGACGACCAACCATAGTTGGTTCTGACCGATTGGTCATATGTATAGGCGGGTCCACGGAATTTTTGTTGACTTACTCTGGGCCCTTTGAATCTACATCCACACCCTCCATCTATGCCTGCGAAGATGGATGGTTGAGATTGTTTTGCGACACATGTAATGTGCCGCAAACCCTAATTTAGGGTTTCATGTCCGCGCTGCTTTGGCTGGACGTATTAGCAAGCTGTGATATCCTTTTGGGGAAGCCGACCATGCGGGGCCCGCATTGGGTCGGTGGTGAATACTCCATACCGGCTTGGGGGATATGGATTCTATCTGGGCCATCCAATCATGCTGGTGAAGTTGGATGGTCGTGATCGTTTCCGAGGTTGATATGGACAGTCCGGATACTCAGTCGGGCTAGTATAAAACTCCGAGAGATGATTCTATTTGTTAGAGAATGGTGTAGCCTAGTATTTCGTGCATGCCTCACTACGGGTACTTGGATATTCATGTTACTCTGCTGAGAGTAACAATCAGTCATCATACCGCACCAACAATGAGAGTTCTGCTGAGAACAGCATATGAAATACAAGGCTATTCATGCATTAATTGGTAATGCTAAAATTCACAGAATACTTGGGGATTGTTGATACATGCTCCATTCTAGGTGAATCAATAAAGAGAAGAAGTATTCATCACTTATCAAATGGATTTATCCGTTGCAGGACGGTTGTACAAAAATTTGGTTTTACAACTTTAGCCCTGAACTAAAATCCACCATCAACATTAAGTCCCCTGCCTAGCACATAATGGTTACACTATTGTGGGGTAGGCATATGATGGTGACAGTTAAGGATAAAACTTATAAGACAAAGTTATAGGTTACCATGAGAGACGGGTCGTCCTGTCCTTCAAGCATGTCACGTTCCAGAGACGTACAGGAGAGCGTTCCCCTAGCATGATGTCGGTCTTTCCTAATCGATGGACTGTTGGTCCCGCTTCGTTCGTGGGGCTATTGCGCCTGCTTGATCAAACGTGGGCTTGTTTTGCCTGCTTCGGTTAAACGTGGGTCTACTGCGTGCCTACTTTGGTTGAACGTGGGACTCATCATGCGCCTACTTCGGTTAAACGTGGGTCCACTGTGTGCCACGTGCCTACTTTGCTTGGGGACGGTTGTGCCTGCTTCGACCAATATGGGGATGGTTGTGCCTGATCAGGTGGGACCCGCCGCGCACCTGCTTTGAATTGGGGCCGGTTATGCCTGGTTGGCCAATATGGGGATGGTTATGCCTGATCAAGTGGGACCCATCGCGTGCCTGCTTTGCTTTGGGTCCGGCTTTTTCTGCTTCGACCAGATACCAAAACCTGTTGCCTCACCCAACACTAAACTTTCCCCTTGACCAACACCAGCCTTGCTGATTTGACGAACCCCGACCTTGCTGACGGAAATCGCTGCCTCGACGCCTTGTTATCTTTTTTTATTCGAACACCAGCCTTGTCCCGTACACTAGATTTGTTACTTCTTCCAACAGCGGCCTTGCTGTTGTGACCAACACCGGTCTTGCTGACTAACACCGGCCTTGCTAACCAACATCGGTCTTGCTCGATCGTTGGACCCAAGCATGCTTGCTTTTCCCAAACATGAACCTTGTATGTTCGAACGTGGTGTATCTCCAGCTGTGTTCATGTCCTCCTAGTAGCATGCTTCATTTCTCCTATAGACTTCAAGGTTTGTCATGCTCCGTTGGGCCCTTATGAAGGATAGATGAGACGTATGTTGAGAAATGAGTACATCAAAGATAACTTGACCAAAGCGTAGATTATTACCGCAGCTTGTGTGTTGAAACAAATCGAGAGGATGTTAAAGTGGCTTCTGGTGCGAACGTTGAGGTGGATCCTGGGGAGAGTGTTGAAGAAGGATTCTAAAGCAAATGTGAGTCCCGGAAAGAGCATTGAGGAGGCTCTTGAATAGACCATCGAAGAAACTTCTGCTGGAGGGAGCGTTGAAATGGCTTAATCTTCAGTTCGATTACCCTTGCGAATTCCATGCTTCTTGACTGACCATCTCTCTCATGTTGAAGAAGTCCTTGGCTGACGGTGAAGGAACTTCATGCTGAGCCTCAGTCCCCAAGCGTGGTCTACGTGGCTCAGTATTGTATGCCCGGTGGGTCTTTTATACGTAATGGTCGTTGATATGGCGAAGCTCTGGATTGCATTAATCGACAAGCAACAACAGTTCCAGGGAGAAGCTGTGATCATAAGAGACTGGCAGGGAGAGGCATGATATCTACGGGAACGAACTTAGCAGTCTTCATATAGTGGTAGAGCTCATCTCATTTTTATAGGGATAAACCGGAACCGATGGATTTCTTGATGTTGCCTCTGGAATGAAAAAGAGGGAGACAGCCCACTGCCCACGAGTATTCACCGAGCCTTCGACTTGATAGATATTGTCACGCTGGTTTCATGAGGCCATCTTTACTACGTTGTGTTTCATAGACATCCAGGAATATCACTGATCTTTGGCAATACGTCTGTTCTCTTGAGTGTATACTCTTATTTGAACATCTTGAAATCATAATAATAGCGTGCTTGCATCCATGTTTGAGATGGACAATGCTCTAAGAATTCCCAAGTCACACTCCTTTGGTAACGTAACTACTTCTTCTATGGGAGACGAAATTCTGAAATCGTCTCTTAATGTTTCTGTTGTCGATACAGATATAGAATATCTTGGACATTGTTTTATCATTGTGGCAGTCGTGTATGCGGTACTGGAGTTGGAGCTGGCACGCAAGATGTTGTATCTCGGTGGTTTTCCTCTTACTGGTTCGACGAAACTGGTTCTTTCTAGCTGGGCAGATGTTGTTATAGATGAGCGTTCAACAGCTCCATAGGATGACCAAAAATGCAGATTCTCTAATATAGCACGATATACGTACACCACTGTCTGATAGAGTGACTCGTCCGGATCTTGCTCAAAATGACGCATGGACATCGTTATCTTCTTGAGGCTGGTCCCTTGAGGTATCGGCTCCAGTGGAAGATTTCCACCATAGAGCGTTGATACATTGCACCAGCATTCTTTAAACCAAATGGCAGTACAGTATAATAAAAATTTCTGAGAGGATTTCAAAAAGCTATCTTACTTGCATCATGCTCGTACATCCTCATATGGTTGTAGCCGCTACATCCATCCAAAGAGGAGAACATGTCGTGTCCGCTGGTGGCATCCATTAACATGTCGATGTTAGTGATAGGTGTCTAAAACACCTTATTTTATATTTAGTATTTATGCTTTCTTTGCTATTTTTTGTGTGAATTATGTATCTTATGTTTGCTTTTGAGTTTCATAGGTACTTTGGAGTCGTTTGGAGCAAAAGAAGAAGAAATCACTCATTTTGAGCAAGAAGGGCATTTTAGTCATTTCACCGGCAAATGCTATCCGGAACCCAGTCAAGGATAGGGGGAAACCAATTGGAGTCTATGGATAATTGTTAAAAACACCCATGGGTGTTGATAGTTGTCTAGTTTCTCATTCGATTCTTCCCCAATCCCTTTAGACTTTAGCAACAAAACCAGAGATGGAAAATTGGTAAGCAGAAACTCAGGCGCTGCAACAAGGGTTTTTTGAGTTTGTATTGGAACTCTGATTTTGATTATGCAGACAAGGAAGATGGATTAACTCGTGGGTTGAATGAATCTGTGGTGAGTGAAATTTAGGGTTCTTCTAGAATTGAAATTGAATGGTTGTAGATGTTGGTAGTTGAGGACTAAATTCTAGGGTTTCAGTTGAGAATCTCTGGAAGTTTTAATAAAATGGGTTTGTGGAAGATGTTAGTTCTGTATAAACAGGGAGGAGAAGATGAAATAAAGCTTGTCGAGGCACTACTTTACATCAATGACATTTCTGGGCTGTTAAAGAGCAGGAAATGGTATTGTTTCTGCGATAACGGAGAGGATACAACATAGTTGAAGCTGCATATGGGAATGAAGCTGAAGCTTGGGTTCTCGGTGGAGTAATTATTGGCAGCAAAATGGAGTCTGAAATGGTGGTAATGAGTTTGCAGTCCATGTGTTAGTTGGCTGGTGGTTGAAGGCTAGATGAGTTGTGTCTTGTATGAGTATTTGAGTGGCAGCAGAGGCATTGGTGATGGCAGGAATGAGTTGTGGTGTTCAGGTATGGAATGGCGGAAAAGCTACATTTGATGGGATTTGTGCTGCAATATGAAGAGTTAGTGTTGGCGGCGCTAGTTCAGGAAACTATAAAGGGTAGCTATGAATGTAATGGCTGGTGGTATTTGATGATGGCATATGGTTCCAGAGTAGCTTTGAGGTTGCGGATTAGAATTGCAGGTGCAAGTGATGAACACATGAGCTTTTGATTACTGGAGCAACATGGAAGACAGGGTGAGCAGACAAGGTGTGCGGTTGATCGAAATGGGTGACAGCAATGCATGATTTTATATGAAGTACTACCGCTAAATGATTGTGCTATGAGTTGCAGAAGGTTCAAATGGTGCATGAGTTGTTATAGATGTATGCTAGGATCTGAAGCTGTGAGGGGAAGAGTGAAAGTGGCCTGAGATATGGCTGGAAATCACCCAAAACAGTCAAGACTCGGACGTAATCGGTTTTGGCCGAGTTGACTCGATGGGTTGACCCGGTTTGACTCATAGACAGACTTGGACCTGTTTGGACTGGGCTAGACTAATGGGCTGCCAAAGATTGAATTTTGGAGATGGGCTTACCTAGTTTTGGAAATTGGCCGGACAACACAAGTTACAGGACATCAAGTTTATATAAGGGTTTTTGACTCTAAATATCATATATCTTATATCATATCTTTTGCCCCTACTTTTATTTTAGGGTTTAGAAACATGATAGACTTTATCTTCCTTCTTGTTATGAACTCCTATGTTATGAATACCTAATCTTATTATTGGTTATGGAATAGTTGGATTTCACAAAGCATGATTCTTTGATTCAATATATTAGTTTTGTCTCATGTTTATCGTTTACGATTCTCTGAAATTTTATAACATGATTTGATTGATTATTTTGTCAAGTTGCAAATTGGTAGAACCTCTAATCACATCTATTGCTAGTTTAGGGTTTATTATACGTAAAAGTGATAATCCTTGAATACAAGTAGCATAAATATGATTATAGTTTGTAATGATATATTCTTATGATCATATGTGAATCGTAACCTTTACTAAATTGAATTAGTGCGCTTTCCACGTTCAATTGCTTTGATTGGCCTGATTTCATAGAACTTAATGCATCTAGGGAATTAAACTTGATTAGTGCTTTTACACGTTAGGTTGTTCTCTTAGATAGAACTCATACTCGCATATTTTAATGTGTTTGTTGATAACAAAAGGAGATTTGCGGGATATTCTTGCGATCAAGGTATCCTAGGGATTTTGATAAAAGTTGAGATTAAAATATCAATTCTAGTTATTGTTTTGAAAGCATTTTAGTGAATGAAAACAAAATCCTTAACCAATACTTTCACAACCTTGAATCTATTTGTTTACTTTTCTTTATTTGCTTTTATTTTATTTTTACTTTATAAAAATCAGAAAATCCCCCGTGTTATTTATAGGAAACCAAAACATCTTGACAACCTAGTCCCCTCTGTGGGATCGATCCTTTCTTGCCCTTGCTATATTTATATTTTGAGTAGTAAGAAAGTGTGATTTATTTTTGACGCATACGACAGCGATCAAATTTTGGCGCCGTTGCCGGGGAGGAAACGGTTGTCACTTGTTTTGTTTTTTTGTTTTTTTTAGTTTTTCTTATTTTCTTATTTTAACATAGTTTTGAGAACTCTTGTTTCAGGTACCAATTCTATGGAATGAGCATATTGGAGCAATGGATATGATTTTCAACCTCCTCGACACTATGACAATTTCCCACCAACTTTGGGATGCAATCAAAACCAATTTATTGGCTACGATGCATATCCTAGAGAACCTTATGGTGATTTTCATACATACCAACAACAACCTTGTAGTGGGTATGTAAGTCAAGCACCTAGGTGGGATAATTCTACTTCTAATTGGATTTATTCGAGTTGTATGCAGATTTTGAATGGATTACAAGACATGCAACAAAGACTAGACCAACTTGATCTTGATAGAGAGAACGTCGCAAAAACTAATTTTTAGAACACTTCTTCTTACCCGACTCCAGATCATAGTTATGATCATTCACCCATTCAAAGGGAAGAGTCACGAGAAAGATAACCTATTGTATCAAATGGTGGTAAGCGTGTGAACGTCAGGAAACTTGCACAGAAATTATACAAGTTGGAAGATGATGGAGCCTCGGAAGAGCTTGTCAATGAAATTAGTAGGAACATCCATATGGAACTCAAACGACGTCGTGATAAAGGTTTGGAAACCGACGACGATTCTGATTTCGATGAGTCTGAAAATGAAGACGAAGATGATTGTGTTGAAAAGGACCAACCTTTGGAGATATTTGATGACGTTAGTGTAGTTGACTCAACTCTTGATCTTTATAATGATCAAGCATCTATTCAAAAGGTACATGAGTATAATGAAACTAGTGTTTTACATAACTTTGCAACAAGGTTTGAGTCTAATGAAAAGGAGTATGTTGAGAATGAAACCGGTATGACCAATATTGTGGAAAACCCAATTGATCTTGCAAATGATTGTAATGATTATGTTGATGCCGAGATTTTGGTTAAGGCATAAACGGACGAAGAATGGTTGCAAGGTTTGATAGAGGACCATGATATACAAGAGGTGAATAATTCACTTGAGTTTTTCAAGGATGAAGAGGATTCCGTGATAAAAGAGCTTGTGCAAGGTTTGTCTAACCCTTTGCATATTATTTCTTCTCCTTTACCTCTTATTGGTTTGAATGTATGTGCTTCGAAAACATTGTTGAATGATTTTGTTTCTCGATATCCTCCATTAGAAACATTTGATTCTCATATTATACAGGTTTGTGAACAAGAAACCGTGGAAGTACCCGACTCTTATATTCTTTACCCACTTCCAAATGTGGACAAAAATAAGTGTGGGGGAAACTTTTATCGGTTAATAGCTTCGTTTCAGTTTTATATTACTAATATTTGTGTGAAGATAGTGTTTGCAAAACAGGTGCTATGGGTGGATCCCCAACTTTTCCGATTATTGGTGTATGGAGAATTCGTCTTGCAAGTCGGGCTGACGACTTTAAACCAAGCGCTAAATGGGAGGCAACCCACCGTTTTTGTGTATCTATCTTTATCTTTTTATTTCTCAAGTCTTTTATATTTATTTTCTTATTTTGTATATTTGCATATCAAAACTCCAACTTTTAGAGATTTTTGAACAATTTAGAATAATCACTAGCCTTTCTAAGTAGATGGAATTTTTTCTTAACAATGAGGTATATATATTGGCTGAGTTGGGATTAGATTCCAACTAAATAGCTTGTTTAGTGTTTATCCTCTATTGTTCCAAAATAGGTATGAGTTGGAGTAATGAGTTTTTCATTCTATTTTCATATTGTGTATATATATCATGTTATGAATTTCCCACCTTGACTTTCTTTGGACGATTCAATTTACATTGAGGACAATGTAAAGTTTATTAAGTGTGGGGGAGTGTTCTCATATAGAGTTTTTAGCCTTGTTAGTTTTCCCTTGTGTTCATAAAAAAAATAGAAATTTTTTTTGGCTTTATACACTCCGAAACCTAGAAACATGTGCCTTTAGGATGACACTATCAATCTAAATGGATGGAACCATCTTGGCTGAAGGAGTTGATAAACCCATTAACTAAAAGGGATAGAATTATTCAAGTGTTAGAAATTATATGATAGTTGTTACCATATCTCGGAATATCACGTTCTATTTTTTTATTTTCCCATATTTATCTATTGTTATCTAAGTGATTTGGTGGGTCATTAAACATCGACTTGTTATTACTGCTAGGATGAAATAGAGTGATTGAGTTGCTAAAAAAAAGATCGACCAATCGGAATAAAAATGACACTTGGATAGCAGTATGTGTGAAACGTTGTCCTTGTCTCCGTCGCCTAAACAAGCGTGGAATGCAGGATCAAAGGAAACTATCACATACTTGCTGACAAAGAAGCATGCGCTTGGATCCAAAAGATCTAATCATGTTGTCGAAAAAAAAAAAGTGAAAAAGAAAAAGAAAAAAATATTATTATTATGTTGAATAAAGTCACTCCTGGTTCCCTTGTATATGCCGGTTAAGTTGATGTAGAATTAAGATTGTTGACCATTGGTTCCCTTGTTTATGCCAGTGTGTTGACACTAGAATTTACCAGTAGCTCAATCCAATAGGATGCATAGGTTCATCTTGGCGGTGACCTTCAGACATATATGGGAAACACCGATCACTTGTTAACATTCGCAAACATCTACCTCTATATCCATCTTCTTAATCTTTTCATTGTGATTGTGGTTAGTTAGATTCCGAGTATTGTGGTTTATTCAACTTTCAGAGTAGAGCTTACTTTACATTTATATTAATTTGAATTTGAATCATGGTACCTCCTCCAATAGCCATTTTGGATTCGTTCATAGATTTGTCACAGGTAGCCGGAGTTGGAAATATAGGTTTTGTAGGTAAACCTCATGTAAACCTTCACGAGACTATAACTCGTCCACTAGGGACACCTAGGGGTTCAAAGGCTTGTTATTTATGCTAAAAGTGACCGTAGCCTCGACGAGACGGAGTTGTATGTATGTTTTAGAATTGTTTTGTTTGATTTGCTCGAGGACTAGCAAAGTCTAAGTGTGGGGGAATTTGATAGGTGTCTAAAACACCTTATTTTATATTTAGTATTTATGCTTTCTTTGCTATTTTTCATGTGAATTATGTATCTTATGTTCGCTTTTGAGTTTCATAGGTACTTTGGAGTCATTTGGAAAAAAAGAAGAAGAAATCACTCATTTTGAGCAAGAAGGGCATTTTAGTCATTTCACCGGAAAATGCTATCCGGAACCCAGTCAAGGATAGGGGGCAACCAATTGGAATCTATGTATAATTGTTAAAAACACCCATGAGTGTTGATAGTTGTCCCAGTTTCATTACACCAAACCAAAAATGGGGAAATCATTTTCTCATTCGATTCTTCCCCAATCCCTTTAGGCTTTAGCAACAAAACCAGAGATGAAAAATTGGTAAGCAGAAACTCAGGCGCTGCAACAAGGATTTTTTGAGTTTGTATTGCAACTCCGATTTTGATTATGCAGACAAGGAAGATGGATTAACTCGTGGGTTGAATAAATCTGTGGTGAGTGAAATTTAGGGTTCTTCTAGAATTGAAATTGAATGGTTGTAGATGTTGGTAGTTTAGGACTAAATTCTAGGGTTTCGGTTGAGAATCTCTGGCAGTTTTAATAAAATGGGTTTGTGGAAGATGTTGGTTCTGTATAAACAGGGAGGAGAAGATGGAAGAAATGTTGTCGAGGCACTACTTTACTTCAATGAGATTTCTGGTACAAGCTTTTCAAGGGAATTTACAAGGGATTGTGATGGAATTCGGAGGAGAAGGAATTGAATCTATTGGATGAGTTCTGAAGATCCTAATGGAGCTTTTGATTTAGGTGGACAAGGTATTGGTAATATGATGTGTTGCAGTAAGGGCTTGAGACTGGTGGTTTCTGTAGCTGCTGTGCCGATGGGTTACTATGTGAATTTGTTATGAAGCTGTGCAGGAAGTGGCTAGAGTGATTATGAGAAGGAAGAGCAAGTGTTGGTGAATTGCAATGGGTTATGCTCCTGAGATTGTGTTGCTAACCAGGGTTTTTGGATTATTTGGATGGAAGTTGCGGCAAGATAGCGATACCAGACTTGGTGTTGGAATGAAGCGGATGCTTATAGATGAATGTCAGGTGCAGCTGAATTAAAATGGGACTTGAGTGTGTTAGATGCATGCTTAGGAATTACAGATAATGGTGGAGAGCTATAGCTTTAGGTGGTCTATGGTAGTGTTGTCTTGCAGTTACAGGGTAGATGGAACTGATTGGAGCAGCTGTCTTTGAGAGTTGGATTTTGTATCTATATGTGGAACTGGAGATAAGATGTGGAATGGATGAGGCTGCAGTCTGTAGGTGGAGTTCAAACTGGTTAGGAAGGCCTTGTGTTGTCACTGCGGGGCTGAGATGCTGAATGCAATGAAGCCGAGATAAAGGTCATAATGGCAGGTGGCTCAAGGAAGAGAAGTTGATGCTCGTTGGTGCTACTGCATCTGAAATCGCAGAGAAGATGGAGTCGGTTAATCTGAGAAGGGGTGATGTTGGTCTAGAATGCAACTGGCAGTGGTTGAGAAGAAATGGCTCAACTACTGAGTTGTTAAAGAGAAGGAAATGGTATTGTTTCTGCGATAACGGAGAGGATACAACAGAGTTGAAGCTGCATATGGGAATGAAGCTGAAGCTTGGGTTCTCGGTGGAGTAATTGTTGGCAGCAAAATGGAGTCTGAAATGGTGGTAATGAGTTTGCAGTTCATGTGTTAGTTGGCTAGTGGTTGAAGGCTAGATGAGATGTGGCTTGTATGAGTTGTGGTGTTCAGGTATGGAATAGCAGAAAAGCTACATTTGATGGGATTTGTGCTGCAATATGAAGAGTTAGTGTTGGCGGCGCTACTTCAGGAAACTGTAAAGGCTAGCTATGAATATAATGGTTGGTGGTATTTGATGATGGCATATGGTTCCAGAGTGGCTTTGAGGTTGCGGATTAGAATTTCAGGTGCAAATGATGAACACATGAGTTGTTGATTACTGGAGCAACATGGAAGACAGGGTGAGCAGCAAGGTGTGCAGCTGACTGAGCTAGTGACAGCAATGCATGATTTTATATGAAGTACTATTGCTAAATGATTATGCTATGAGTTGCAGAAGGTTCAAATGGTGCATGAGTTGATATAGATGTATACTAGGATTTGAAGTTGTGCAGGGGAAGAGTGAAAGTGGCCTGAGATATGGCTGGAAATCACCCAAAACAGTCAAGACTCGGCCGGAATCTGTTTTGTCCGAGTTGACTCGGTGGGTTGACCCGATTTGACTCAAAGACATACTTGGACCTGTTTGGACTGGGCTAGACTAATGGGCTGCCAAAGATTGAATTTTGGAGATGGGCTTACCTAATTTTGGAAATTGGCCGGACAACACAAGTTACAGGACAGCAAGTCTATATAAGGGTTTTTGACTCTAAATATCATATATCTTATATCATATCTTTTGCCTCTACTTTTATTTTAGGGTTTAGTAACATGATAGACTTTATCTTCCTTCTTGTTATGAACTCCTATGTTATGAATACCTAATCTTATTATTGGTTATGGAATAGTTGGATTTCACAAAGCATGATTCTTTGATTCAATATATTAGTTTTGTCTCATGTTTATAGTTTATGATTCTCTGAAAATATT
Source organism: Papaver bracteatum (assembly GCA_023529315.1). Taxonomy (NCBI): domain Eukaryota; kingdom Viridiplantae; phylum Streptophyta; class Magnoliopsida; order Ranunculales; family Papaveraceae; genus Papaver; species Papaver bracteatum. The sequence continues at coordinate 1,618,853 of JAJJWX010005036.1, read as the reverse complement.
ATAACATGATTTTATTGATTGTTTTGTCAAGTTGCAAATTGGTAGAACCTCTAATCACATCTATTTCTAGTTTAGGGTTTATTATACGTAAAAGTGATAATCCTTGAATACAAGTAGCATAAATATGATTATAGTTTGTGGTGATATATTCTTATGATCATATGTGAATCGTAACCTTTGCTAAATTGAATTAGTGCGCTTTCCACGTTCAATTGCTTTGATTGGCCTGATTTCATAGAACTTAATGCATCTAGGGAATTAAACTTGATTAGTGATTTTACACGTTAGGTTATTCTCTTAGATAGAACTCATACTCGCATCTTTTAATGTGTTTGTTGATGACAAAAAAAGATTTGCGGGATATTCTTGCAATCAAGGTATCCTAGGGCTTTTGATAAAAGTTGAGTTTAAAATATCAGTTCTAGATATTGTTTTGAAAGCATGTTAGTGAAAAAAAACGAAATCCTTAACCAATACTTTCACAACCTTGAGTCTATTTGTTTACTTTTCTTTATTTTCTTTTATTTTATTTTTACTTTATAAAAATCAGAAAATCCCCCGTGTTATTTATAGGAAACCAAAACATCTTGACAACCTAGTCCTCTCTGTAGGATCGATCCTTTCTTGCCCTTGCTATATTTATATTTTGAATAGTAAGAAAGTGTAATTTATTTTTGACGCATGCGACAGCGATCAAATTTTGGCGCCGTTGCCGAGGAGGCAGCGGTTGTCACTTGTTTTTGGTATCTTTTTTTTCTTTTTCTTTTTAGTTTTTCTTATTTTCTTATTTTCTTATTTTAACATAGTTTTGAGAACTCTTGTTTCAGGTACCAATTCTATGGAAGGAGCATATTGGAGCAATGGATATGATTTTCAACCTCCTCAACACTATGACAATTTCCCACCAACTTTGGGATGCAATCAAAACCAATTTATTGGCTACGATGCATATCCTAGAGAACCTTATGGTTATTTTCATACATACCAATAACAACCTTGTAGTGGGTATGTAAGTCAAGAACCTAGGTGGGATAATTCTACTTCTAAATGGCTTCATTCGAGTTGTATGCAGATTTTGAATGGATTACAAGATATGCAACAAAGACTAGACCAACTTGATCGTGATAGAGAGAACGTCGCACAAACTAATTTTTGGAACACTTCTTCTTACCCGACTCCAGATCATAGTTATGATCATTCACCCATTCAAAGGGAAGAGTCATGGGAAAGAGAAACTATTGTATCAAATGGTGGTAAGCATGTGAACGTCAGGAAACTTGCACAGAATATACAAGTTGGAAGATGATGGATCCTCTGATGAGCTTGTCAATGAAATTAGTAGGACCATCCATATGGAACTCAAACGACGTCGTGATAAAGGTTGGGAAACTGACGACGATTCTGATTTCGGTGAGTCTGAAAATGAAGACGAAGATGATTGTGTTGAAAAGGACCAACCTTTGGAGATATTTGATGACGTTAGTGTAGTTGACTCAACTCTTGATCTTTATAATGATCAAGCACCTATTCAAAAGGTACATGAGTATAATGAAACTAGTGTTTTACATAACTTTGCAACAAGGTTTGAGTCTAATGAAAAGGAGTATGTTGAGAATGAAACCGGTATGACCAATATTGTGGAAGACCCAATTGAGCTTGCAAATGATTGTAATGATGATGTTGATGCCGAGATTTTGGTTAAGGCAGAAACGGACGAAGAATGGTTGCAAGGTTTGATAGAGGACCATGATATACAAGAGGTGAATAATTCACTTGAGTTTTTCAAGGATGAAGAGGATTCCGTGATAAAAGAGATTGTGCAAGGTTTGTCTAACCCTTTGCATATTGTTTTTTCTCCTTTACCTCTTATTGGTTTGAATGTATGTGCTTCGAAAACATTGTTGAATGATTTTGTTTCTCGATATCCTCCATTAGAAACATTTGATTCTCATACTATGCAGGTTTGTGAACAAGAAACCGTGGAAGTACCCGACTCCTATATTCTTTACCCAATTCCAAGTGTGGACAAGAATAAGTGTGGGGGAAACTTTTATCGGTTAATAGATTCGTTTCTTTCTTTATATTACTAATATTTTTGTGAATCTAGTGTTTGCAAAACAGGTGCTATGGGTGGATCCCCAACTTTTCCGATTATTGGTGTATGGAGAATTCGTCTTGCAAGTCGGGATGACGACTTTAAACCAAGCGCTAAATGGGAGGCAACCCACCGGTTTTGTGTATCTATCTCTATCTTTTTATTTCTCAAGTCTTTTATCTTTATTTTCTTATTTTGTATATTTGCATATCAAAACTCCAACTTTTAGATATTTTTGAACAATTTAGAATAATCACTAGCCTTTCTAAGTAGATGGAATTTTTTCTTAACAATGAGGTATATATATTGGCTGAGTTGGGATTAGATGCCAACTAAATAGTTTGTTTAGTGTTTATCCTCTATTGTTCTGAAATAGCTATGAGTTGGAGTAATGAGTTTTTCATACTATTTTCATATTTTGTATATATATCATGTTATGAATTTCCCACCTTGACTTTCTTTGGACTATTCAATTTACATTGAGGACAATGTAAAGTTTAAGTGTGGGGGAGTGTTCTCATATAGAGTTTTTAGCCTTGTTGGTTTTCCCTTGTGTTCATAAAAAAAATAAAAAAATTTGGCTTTATACACTCCGAAACCTAGAAACATGTGCCTTTAGGATGACACTATCAATCTAAATGGATGGAACCATCTTGGCTGGAGGAGTTGAGGAACCCATTAACTAAAAGGGACAAAATTATTCAAGTGTTAGAAATTATATGATAGTTGTTACCATATCTCGGAATATCACCATATCACGTTCTATTTTTTTATTTTTCCATATTTATCTATTGTTATCTAAGTGATTTGGTGGGTCATTAAACATCGACTTGTTATTACTGCTAGGATGAAATAGAGTGATTGAGTTGCTAAAAAAAAAGACCGACCAATTAGACCAATCGGAATAAAAATGATACTTGGATAGCAGTATGTGTGAAACGTTGTCCCTGTCTCCGTTGTCTAAACAAGCGTGGAATACAGGATCTAAGGAAACTATCACATACTTGCTGACAAAGAAGCATGCGCTTGGATCCAAAAGATCTAATCATGTTGTCGGAAAAAAAAAGTGAAAAAAAATGAAAAAAAGTAAAAAAGTAAAAGAAAAAAATATTATTATTGTGTTGAATAAAGTCACTCCTGGTTCCCTTGTATATGCCGGTTGAGTTGATGTAGAATTAAGATTATTGACCAATGGTTCCCTTGTATATGCTAGTGTGTTGAAACTAGAATTGACCAGTAGCTCAATCCAATAGGATGCATAGGTTCATCTTAGCGGTGACCTTCAGACAGATATGGGAAACACCGATCACTTGTTAACATTCGCAAACATCTACCTATATATCCATCGTCTTAATCTTTTCAATGTGATTGTGGTTAGTTAGATTCCGAGTATTGTGGTTTGTTCAACTTTCTGAGTACAGCTTAATTTACATATATATTAATTTGAATTTGAATCAGGGTACCTCCTCCAATAGCCATTTTGGATTCGTTCATAGATTTGTCACAGGTAGCCGGAGTTAGAAATATAGGTTTTGTAGGTAAACCTCTTGTAGACATTCACGAGACTATAACTCGTCCAATAGGGACACCTAGGGGTTCAAAGGCTTGTTATTTATGCTAAAAGTGATCGTAGCCTCGACGAGACGGAGTTGTATGTATGTTTTAGAATTGTTTTGTTTGATTTTCTTGAGGACTAGCAAAGTCTAAGTGTGGGGGAATTTGATAGGTGTCTAAAACACCTTATTTTATATTTAGTATTTATGATTTCTTTGTTATTTTTCGTGTGAATTATGTGTCTTATGTTCGCTTTTGAGTTTCATAGGTACTTTGGATTCGTTTGAAGCAAAAGAAGAAGAAATCACTCATTTTGAGAAAGAAGGGCATTTTAGTCATTTCACCGACAAATGCTATCCGGAACCCGGTCAAGGATAGGGGGCAACCAATTGGACTCTATGGATAATTGTTAAAAACACCCATGGGTGTTGATAGTTGTCCTAGTTTCATTACACCAAACCAAAAATGGGAGAATCAGTTTCTCATTCGATTCTTCCCCAATCCATTTAGTCTTTAGCAACAAAACCAGAGATGGAAAATTGGTAAGCAGAATCTCAGGCTCTGCAACATGGGTTTTTTGAGTTTGTATTGCAACTCCGATTTTGATTATGCAGACAAGGAAGATGGATTAACTCGTGGGTTGAATGAATCTGTGGTGAGTGAAATTTAGGGTTCTTCTAGAATTGAAATTGAATGGTTGTAGATGTTGGTAGTTGAGGACTAAATTCTAGGGTTTCAGTTGAGAATCTCTGGCAGTTTTAATAAAATAGGTTTGTGGAAGATGTTGGTTCTATGTAAACAGGGAGGAGAAGATGGAATAAATGTTGTCGAGGCACTGCTTTACTTCAAGGATATTTCTGGTACAAGGTTTTCAAGGGAATTTACAAGGGATTGTGATGGAATTCGGATGAGAAGGAATTGAAGCTATTGGATGAGTTCTGAAGATCCTGATGAAGCTTTTGATTTAGGTGGACAAGGTATTGGTAATATGCTGTGTTGCAGGCAGGGCTTGAGACTGGTGGTTTCTGTAGCTGCTGTGCCGATGGGTTACTATGTGAATTTGTTATGAAGTTGTGCAGGAAGTGGCTAGAGTGATTATCAAAAGGAAGAGAAAGTGTTGGTGAATTGCAGTGGGTTATGATTATGAGATTGTGCTGCTAACCAGGGTTTTTGGATTATTTGGATGGAAGTTGCTACAAGATGGCGATACCAGACTTGGTGTTGGAATAAAGCGGATGCTTATAGATGAATGTCAGGTGCAGCTGAATTGAAATGGGACTTGAGTGTGTTAGATGCATGCTTAGGAATTACAGGTAATGGTGGAGAGCTACAACTTGAGGTGGTCTGTGCTAATGCTGTGTTGCAGTTACAGGGGAGATGGAACTGATTGGAGCAGCTGTCTTTGAGAGCTGGATTTTGCAGCTGTATGTGGAACTGGAACTAAGATGTGGAATGGATGAGGCTGCAGTCTGTAGGTGGAGTTCAAATTGGTTAGGAAGGCCTTGTTTTTTCACTACGGGGCTGAGATGGTGAATGCAATGAAGCCGAGATAAAGGTCATAATGGCAGGTAGCTCAAGGAAGAGAAGTTGATGCTCGTTGGTGCTACTGCATCTGAAATCGCAGAGAAGATGGAGTCGGTTAATCTGAGAAGGGGTGATGTTGGTCTAGAATGCAACTGGCAGTGGTTGAGAAGAAATGGCTCAACTACTGAGATGTTAAAGAGCAGGAAATGGTATTGTTTCTGCGATAACGGAGAGGATATAACAGAGTTGAAGCTGCATATGGGAATGAAGCTGAAGCTTGGTTTCTCGGTGGAGTAATTGTTGGAAGCAAAATGGAGTCTGAAATGGTGGTAATGAGTTTGAAGTTCATGTGTTAGTTGTCTGGTGGTTGAAGGCTAGATGAGTTGTGGCTTGTATGAGTTGTGGTTTTCAGGTATGGAATGGCGAAAAAGCTACATTTGATGAGATTTGTGCTGCAATATGAAGAGTTAGTGTTGGCGGCGCTACTTCAGGAAACTGTAAAGGGTAGCTATGAATGTAATGGCTGGTGGTATTTGATGATGGCATATGGTTCCAGAGTAGCTTTGAGGTTGCGGATTAGAATTGCAGGTGCAAGTGATGAACACGTGAGCTATTGATTACTGGAGCAACATGGAAGACAGGGTGAGCAGCAAGGTGTGCAGCTGACTGAGCTGGTGACAGCAATGCATGATTTTATATGAAGTACTACCGCTAATTGATTGTGCTATGAGTTGCAGAAGGTTCAAAAGGTGCATGAGTTGATATAGATGTATACTAGGATTTGAAGTTGTGCAGGGGAAGAGTGAAAGTGGCCTGAGATATGGCTGGAAATCACCCAAAACAGTCAAGACTCGGCCGGAATCGGTTTTGTCCGAGTTGACTCGGTGGGTTGACCCGGTTTGACTCAAAGACAGACTTGGACCTGTTTGGACTGGGCTAGACTAATGGGCTTCCAAAGATTAAATTTTGGAGATGGGCTTACCTAGTTTTGGAAATTGGCCGTAAAACACAAGTTACAGGATAGCAAGTCTATATAAGGGTTTTTGACTCTAAATATCATATATCTTATATCATATCTTTTGCCTCTACTTTTATATTAGGGTTTAGAAACATGATAGACTTTATCTTCCTTCTTGTTATGAACTCCTATGTTATGAATACCTAATCTTATTATTGGTTATGGAATAGTTGGATTTCACAAAGCATGATTCTTTGATTCAATATATTAGTTTTGTCTCATGTTTATCGTTTAGGATTCTCTGAAAATATTATAACATGATTTGATTGATTGTTTTGTCAAGTTGCAAATTGGTAGAACCTCTAATCACATCTATTGCTAGTTTAGGGTTTATTATACGTAAAAATGATAATCCTTGAATACAAGTAGCATAAATATGATTATAGTTTGTAGTGATATATTCTTATGATCATATGTGAATCGTAACCTTTGCTAAATTTAATTAGTGCGCTTTCCACGTTCAATTGATTTGATTGGCCTGATTTCATAGAACTTAATGCATCTAGGGAATTAAACTTGATTAGTGATTTTACACTTTAGGTTGTTCTCTTAGATAGAACTCATACTCGCATCTTTTAATGTGTTTGTTGATGACAAAAGGAGATTTGCGGGATATTCTTGCGATCAAGGTATCCTAGGGCTTTTGATAAAAGTTTAGATTAAAATATCAATTCTAGTTATTGTTTTGAAAGCATGTTAGTGAAAGAAAACGAAATACTTAACCAATACTTTCACAACCTTGAATCTATTTGTTTACTTTTCTTTATTTGCTTTTATTTTATTTTTACTTTATAAAAATCAGAAAATCCCCCTTGTTATTTATAGGAAACTAAAACATCTTGACAACCTAGTCCTATCTGTGGGATCGATCCTTTCTTGCCCTTGCTATATTTATATTTTGAGTAGTAAGAAAGTGTAATTTATTTTTGACGCATACGACAGCGATCAGTTAGGTAGAGGAAAATCATCTTTGGGGAAGCATCTGCTCAAGTCTCTGAAATCCACACAGCACCTGATCTCATATCTGAACTATCTCGGAGACTGTTTAACCGGATTGGATCCAGGTACGACATGTAGATGATGGGTGACCAATTTTTCATCTAAACCCGGCATTTCTTCATACGTCCAAGCGAATATGTCATGGTACTCTTTGAGAAGTTCCACAAGCTTCGTGCGTTCATCCGTGTACAAGGTTGAGCTGGCGAAGATAGGCCTAGGAGATTCCTCATTCCCGATGTTAATGACTTCGAGCTCATCAGTTGTGGAGTTGGTGCCACCTTGTGGCTATCGTGGAGTATCTGGCATTTCTTCTTCTTATGTCCCGTCGTTGTTGTAGCATTCCGTTAAGCGAGAAAACTGGGTAGCAGCCGTAGCTTCACATGATGAGGAAGAGTTAGGACGCCTCGTTAGCAAGGATGCATCATGGGACTTATTCTGTAATGATTCAATCTGGTCTTCCTCCTGGATTGACGCCCACATGGGGAGTGGGATACAATGAACTCTGTCTGATTCCTCGTGCGGAGCTTCTCTTGGCTAAAATAATTCCACTCCACATATTGATGTATAAGGAGACAATGATGCATGAATACAAATGACTTCTTTATTCAGCATAGTCTTCAGGAATTGGTGATACGTCGAGGGGATGACCCTATTGTTGTGAAGCCATGGTCTCCCCGACATAATATGATGGTCCGGCTCTTTTTCTATGACTTAGAATTTCACTTTAGACTGGATGGGTCCTACAGATAAATTCAGATTGACATACCCGTAAGTGTTGGTTTGGTTTCCTTCAAAGTCTATCATCATGGTAGGCTGTCATACGATCTTGCTTGGGCGAACCTTGGTTGTCCTGAGTGTCTTGAGGGTAATCACATTCGAAGACGTTCTTGTGTCGAAGAGGGACCTCTTGAACTTAGAATCCTTGATGTGTGCAGTAACGTGTATGGCCCAGTTGTGACCTTCTTCCGCCATCATGTCTTCTTCTGTAAATGTAATGTTATTCGCAGACATCTTCGGTGTTTTGGAGGCTTCTGGGCGCAACGGAGTTAACTTTACATCCAAGGTTATCTGGTTGATTTCAGCAAAAGTCTCTTCCCGTTGATCCTTCAAGAGATGTAAAAGTTCGCACAAACTTTCCACTAGAGAAGCAGCCTCCTAGTCCACCGACCTCTGGTTCATAATGAAATTGTTGACTTGAGGAGGATCGTTGTGAGGATCAGTCCCCAGTATAGAAATCTCCGTGACAGGGGAACCGCTCATATCTGATGTCATATTGACGAGGAGATCGAGTATGCCGTTTATCGTTTCTTTGATCAGGTCCATGTTCTTCGTGTGAATCTCCTGCACTTGTACTAACTCGATCAATGTTGGTATTCTTGCGGTTACACCATTAGACACCCCGTTGGGAGGAGGGGCATCTTCGTTGGAGGAACTTCGACCGGAATTCGGAAATTTTTTGTGAGTCCTAAGACCAACCATTTTAAAATCAACCAATGGGATTGGGTATTGAAGAAATTGATATTGCAACCGAAAGATTAATCTCCCACCGTGGTCGCCAATTGTTTATGGGTGAAAACTATTTCTGCCAGTTTTGGTAATTTGGGGTGTGTGGATGAGAAATGAATCTAAACCCAAAACAAATGCACTGCACGGGAGTGCTTTTGATTTGAGAGATCAATTTATACAATTCTGTCCTAAACCAAGAAATGGCCGTTCCAGACTTGTTTCGGTCACAAAGTAAAGGAGATGGGGTTGATATTAGGGAGGGAAGCGAAGAAGGTGTTGAGATTGTGAAGGTAAAGGCTGTTTTATAACTTGTAACAGAAAGGTGAGAAGGCTTACGAGTAATGCAAGCAGGCTCTGGGTGTTTCGAATATAATTTTATTAACACTTGATTTCTATGTGTCTTCCCTTTTTTCAAATAGAGAGGAGAACCTATTTATACAACATTTGAGCCTTATTCACGTCTCTCATGGGAAGTGGAGAAAGTGGAGTGATGGAGTAGTGGATTTGTGTGTTAGTGTCACACGATCAGTCTTGCCAACTTATCCCATCATCACTAACCGTCCATGTCTTCCTGACACGTTCTTGTGATGGCACTTTGCACACTGCACGTTGTAAATCGCCAGACCAATACCCCAGTATGTATCCCCCAGTTTGTGACATGATTGATATCTCGAGTGTGTGGATCGTGGGAACCACAGAAGATAGCATGTAATGCTAGATTAAATAACTAAGTTATTTAGGAAATCGATACTTTTGAAGTATCATGTGTATTCTATGAAGGTATTGCATTGGATATATTCAGCACGTATGAAGTATCGCTATTGGAGCGTCTTAAAATAGCTTCATGTCCAGCCTACTTCATGTGATAGTTTGGAGGCTGCGCAAACAAGTCCTCCCTTTGTCGTCCACATGGTGTGGTATAGTGGCGGATGGTAATCATCATGACGCCTATTTGACCAATTAACTCCTGACTAGGGTCGTATAACCAAGAAGATTAAGTTGAACGGACGAGGTGATCTTTGAGACACTCGTCTGCGACTGTTAGTGGAATTAGGTTTTTTTTGAAGAGGTGCGCATGCATCACTCTTCATCTTTGATGAATCCAAGCTTGGGATACAATTTTGGCAGGGCCGACCATGCATGTGTGTAGATGGCATGACGATGTAGGCGCCCGTACCTCATTGTCTTATGAAAGTGTGATCCGGGCCACTCAATTTGTCTGACGAAGTTGAGTGGTCGAGATCAATTTGCAATAGGAATCTGGTGCCGCAAAAGCCGCGCGTCATACCAACTTCAGGACTTATGGGCTATAAAAATTCCCCCTCGTCGAGCTTGCACGGTATGGAAATTGTTGCACCACATAATTACTACAGATGACAATGTGAAGTACTATGGAGCTGACACGGTTAACTGTTGCAATCTATGTCCCAGGCCAAACTGTGGTGAGTCCCAACAACATCTATTTTTCGACTGCAATTTTGCGACCTCTATCTAGAAGTGGATTATGCAGTTGTTTAACCACACGCTGGATTGCTCCAACATGCACTCGATATTCGCCTCCATCCGTCGCTTCACTGGCTGTACGCAGACGAAGAACCTTCTCTTGATCGCGGCGGTAAGCTCCATTTGGATTATCTGGTCAGCCAGAAATAACCTGAGGTTTGAGAAGAAAACAACCAACGTCCCTAACGCCATTTCTCAGTTAGCCAATCTAATCGCGGAAGCAGGAAAAAACAGTGGGGGGTATTCTTTCTATACTGTGAGAGACAAGCTTATTCTTGACGCTCAGAGAGTAACAAGGTGAGCACCTAAAATTCCAAAGGCAATTCTGGTGAAATGGAAGCTCCCGCCTCAGGGTTGGATTAAATCCAATACGGATGGCTGCTCTATCGGAAATCCAGGAAGATCGGGTTGTGGTGTTGTCTTTCGGGATGATAAAGGTTTGATGCAGGTCTGCCTAGAGCAGAGTATGGGTATTACAAATTCGCTGGTGGCGGAGCTTTGGGGGGTGATTTTTGCGCTCCGTTTGGCTTGTTCGCGAGGTATTAGACAATTATGGTTGGAATGTGACTCGATGTTTGCTCTGCAAGCGATCAAAAACCCGGATCTGGTGCCTTGGAATTTGTGGATTAATTGGAATAATTGCTTGGTTTATGCGAGTTCAATTCAGTTGGTTTGTACCCATGTTTATAGAGAAGGAAATGTTGTTGCGGACTTGTTGGCTAAACATGGAGCGATGGTGGATTCTAGGTGGTGGAAAAATGTTCCTAACTTCATTAAGCGGAGCTGCGATATCGATAGATCAAACATGCCGTTGTATAGATTTCGCAATATGTAATTTCTTCGGTTCTGTGAGGCGTTTGTTTTATTTCTTGTTTTCCTGTTTTTCCTTCTTCTGTGTTTTTGGAGGTAAGGCCTTGTCCCCCTCCTTATTTTTCTTCCTTTAATTAATGGGTTACTTGTTTTTTTTTTTAAAGGCACGTGTTTCAAGACGACCAAGCTTGGTCGGTCTTGGCCGATTGGTTCGGCGAGTAGGTGGTAGGCTGGTGTTCGCGCATATACCTTACTATCCCATGGAAACGTGATCTAAGCCACTCAATTTGTCCGGAAAAGTTGAGTGGTCGAGATTAGTTTGTAATTGGGAGGTGTGACCACGCCTAGTTTGGGTGTGCGAATCGAGACAACCCGGCATGATATGCCATGGCCGATCGGGTGTGGAGACAGATGGGCCCACGGTGGTCATGTTGATGCGCACCGAACCTTCTTAGTCTAATCCTAGACCCTTCATTCGTGCAGGAGAAGATGGACACTCATGATCGATACAAACCCTAATTAGGGTTTCACCGGCCGTGCGTCATGCCTTGTTTAGGCGAACGAATTTGGGACGACCAACCATAGTTGGTCCTGACCGGTTGGTCATGTGTGTAGATGGGCCCACGGTGTTTATGTTGACATGCTCTGGGCACTTTGAATCTACATCTACACCCTCCATCTATGCATGCGAAGATGGATGGTTGAGACTATTTTGCAACACATGTAATGTGCCGCAAACCCTAATTTAGGGTTTCATGTCCGCGCTGCTTTGGCTGGACGTATTAGCAAGCTGTGCTATCCTTTTGGGGAAGCCGACCATGCGAGGCCCGCATTGGGTCGGTGATGAATACTCCATACCTGCTTGGGGGATATGGATTCGATCTGGTCCATCCAATCATGTTGTTGAATTTGGATGGTCGTGATCGTTTCTGAGACTGATATGGACAGTCCGGATACTCAATCGGGCTAGTATAACACTCCGAGAGATGATTCTCTTTGTTAGAGAATGGTGTAACCTGGTATTTCGTGCATGCCTCACTACGGGTACTTAGATATTCATGTTACTCTGCTGAGAGTAACAATCAGTCATCATGCCGTACCAACAATGAGAGTTCTGCTGAGAACAGCACAGGAAATACTAAGCGATTCATGCATTAATTAGTAATGCTAAAATTCACAGAATACTTGGGGATTGTTGCTACATGCTCTATTCTAGGTGAATCAATAAAGCGAAGAAGTATTCATCACTTATCAAATGGCCTTATCCTTTGCAAGTCGGCTGTACAAAAATTTGGTTTTACAACTTTAGCCCTGAACTAAAATCCACCATCAACAATTTCATGATGTAAATGTTAAAATTAGTGATTTTCTTTTTCATAGATTAGGAGTTACTATTCAAAAAGGTGTTGGCGCCTAATTAGTTGCTAGGGTGCTGACAAGTTATTTGTAGTCCAAAATTGAAAATAATGAATAATTATAGTAATGAGTATACCAAAAAAAAAACATATTATTATATATAATATAAATGTGATTTTTGAAGTGAAAAAGTTATTTAAATTATTATTTTAAGTAAATACTATAATATTAATAATAGTCAGTATTGGAATTGTTTAAATAAAACTACTATTTTTTAATGAAAAATAATTTATCAACAATAATAATTAATTATTTATGTAAATATAAGTTTAGTGGAAATAATTTTATATTTGAATTGAAAACTTATTTAAATTATTATTTTAAATAAATATAATATTAAATAATAATAAGTTTTGATATTTTAAATAAAACTATTATTTAAAATTTAAAATTTAATAATTTATCAACAGTACTGATGTATTTAAATAATAAGAAAATATTATTTTTTTCCAAAATATTATTAAAGTATTAAATATTACTAATTAAAAAATATTATAAATTCTAAAATAAAATAAAATATAATTATCATATTAAATTTATAAGTATAAGAAATCAATTATTGTTTAAAGAAAAAAAGAAAGTAAAATGTCAAAATGGTCAATGGAAGGAGTTGGAATGATGGAGTTCCAAATTCCATGGGGTAGGTGTCATTTGATTTTCTACCGAATGAAGGAGTTTCAACTCCCTGTAGTTTCAATTCCACCCATGCCAAACACCTTTAGTATTCAACTCCATCCTTGACTCCTCTCATTGACTGAATTCCACCCTCAACCACCTATGTGCCAAACACACCAAAAATTGAACTCAATCTAATTGTGGACCACGGAAGTTAACAAAAGTTTGCCGCAAAATCTTATCAAAAGTATATTTTAGGTGTAAAGCTCAACGCAACCTTAAAGCTGGGATCACTTTGCAATCAGTATTAGGGGTGAGCATTTGGCCCGTAACCCGCGGATTTAACTGGGACCAACCGTTCTTTTGCGGATGGATGCCCGGACCGTTCATTAATGGGTTAGATGCGGATGGAATTTTTTAAATCCAACGGATAACGGATCGGGCCCGGATGCAACCATGAAAATTCGTTGGACATCCATATCCGTTAAATTAAGGGCATTTATATAGTTCTGGAAAATATTATGGATCATTTAGGAATTTATAAGATGTTTTCTTGGGGTGTTGTACATGGCATTTTTATATTTGTATACATATATATGATATGTAGGTTTTATAAGGAGTCATTTGTGTTAGTTTTATTTTCTTTACTATAAATTTTAGTGGTAATTGAACTTTTGTCCTTACTTTTGATGGTATACACAAATATCCTTATCACATAATAATTTTGTCCCTCTTTATCAAAAAGCCCATCAGGGGCCCATCAACAATTTAGGGACTTCCAAATATACCCATTTAACCTTATTTAACCTTTCATTTTCACTTTTCCTTTTTTTATTTACAGTGCAGAGAAAGTTCTCCATTCGCTCCAGCCTCCCACCACCACCACCACCACCACCACCATCTCCATCGCTCCCACTACCACCATTGCCATCTCCATATAGATCGCCTCCGCAACAAACATCACAACCACCATCATTAATTCTTCCTCCCAAAAGCATCCACCGCACCATAACCATCACCGAACAGCCACCGTCGCTTCTCCGGGTTTTTTCATCGCCGTTATGAAATCTTTGTTAGTCAATAAAATAAATGATTTTTCATATTCTGTTTCACAGATCTCTAATTTCACAAGTTGATAATGATGGTAGATGTGGTGGCGGTAGTGTAGGAGGATATCGACCATCATATTTATGAGAAAGAGATAAGCTTTTCGTTCGAAATAAGACTTCATTATCATCATCAACATTTTATCTTCTTTCACAATCTTAAGTTGATGCCCTTCTTCGGTATCTTAATTATTTCCCTACAGAATGTAGATATTATTTGCATGAATGCTTTTGTAGTTCTAATATCCTTTGTTGTTCATATACAAACAGTGAGATTCAAGAATAAATTGGAGCGTAACATCACAATTAAGCTTGGTTACGCCAATGCAAAAATATACAAGTGTGAAGATGAACGGTGTCCCTTCCCTATGTGCTACAAGTATGGGGACCTTCAAAGTGTATAATTTTTACTTCTAGTTTCTGTAGTTATCCAAATTTTCACTCCATTTTTGCTTGCAGGGCCTATGAAATATGGTGGTTATCTGGGTTGAAGCAGGCAGTGATATTGGATCAACTATGGTTGTTGATCCATATATTTTGGATCAAAAATGGTTGTTGATCCAACTGCAATGGATAAACATCCACTGTTGATCCAACTGAAATGGATAAACATCTATTGTTGATTCAACTGAGATTGGTTTTGAAGCTGGTCTTGGAGCTGTTGGTGTTTATGAAGCTACAGGTAATGATCAGGTAATGAAATATGGTGGTTATATGGGTTGAAGTAGGCAGTCATATTGGATCAACTATGGTTGTTTATCCATATATTTTGGATCAACTATGGTTGTTGATCCATCTATATGGGATCAACTACTGTTGTTGATCCTTTGAACTCATGCTTTGTAGTTTAAATCATGTAAACTTCTTTTAATGTTGAACTTGTGGTGCAATGGTAGCATGACTGACTCCATGTCAGATGATGCATGTTCGATTCACGCCAAGTTCACTCCATTTTACATGGATCAACAATGATTGTTGATCCAATTTTGGTGGATCAACAATGGAAGTTGATCCACTCAATTGGATAAACTTCTATTGTTGATCATTTTTTCTTGGATCAACTATCGTTGTTGATCCCCTAAACTAGATAAACTTCTACTGTTGGTTCTATTTTTATTTGGATCAACTATTACTAGTGGTGGCGGCGGTGACGGTGGTGGCGGAGGCGGTGACGGTGGCGGCGATGACGACGAACTTGTGGTGGTGGAGGACTAATGGTGGTGGTGAAGGAGTGGTGGTGGAATATTAGTGGTGGTGGCGGTTGGTAGGTGGTGGTTGTTGAACGGTGGTGGTGGTGAAGTAGTGGAAGAAATTTGTTCCATTTTGAAATAAAGAAAAAATATTATATGGGTGAGGGTATTAAGGTAATCTAATATTAAATGGATAAGGTTATAAAAGAAGGAGGGACATATTTATTGTTGCATAAGGATATATTTGTAGGGAGTTAAAAGTAGGGACATATAATTAATATACCCTAAATTTTAACTAAAAAAAATCCATTGGATTATCCGCATCCAATCTGGGCATCCATTGGATATGGATTGGATGCGGATGCCAAATTTGAAATCCGTAGTGCAATGGATTGGATGCGGATGAGGAGAAACCAGTCCATACCGGCCCATGCTCACCCCTAATCAGTATATATAAGCGGATAAGCCCAATATACCTATACGAATAAAGTTAGAGAAAACTACTGTGAGGCCCATTTTTCATTTTTTTTCCACCGTGAAACCCACAGGGGTAGAAACTCACTCGCGCACCCATTTTTGGTGAAAACAATTCTCCACACGCCCAAATTTTCTAAAATTATGTTTTTCCCATATTTTCTTTTCTTCGTAGAATGAGAGGAAATAAGAGGATTTCTATGTTCAACAGAGCAACTGAGATTTTCTGATTCTCTCTAGATTCATCATCTTCTTTCATAGTTGTAGATCTAAATCATCAGAGTTAAACTGAACGGTGATAGTATTAATTGATTCAGGATCATGGTGTTTATATTGGTGCCGATGGACCAGGATTCATTACCCCAAACATCATCTTCATCTTGATGTAAGTCTCAAGTTTTTGGGTAAGTCTCCCTTGGATTTTTCTTTGATTTTTTCGCTTAATTTTAAGTTGTTTTTTTTAGATTGGGATAAAAGAGATCTGATGGTAGGGGTTCCAATAGTAAAGGATTCCTTGGATGGTTATACGGTAACATTATTGTCATATGGTTCAGAACAATGGAATTGAGGCGTTACATGATCAAAGCCACTTTATCTTGATTACGACGATTTTTTTTTTTTGAAAAGTGATGACAATGATGAACATAACTGTAAGGACCCTCAAGCTCGTCAACGCTATTATACCGGTCAAGTGACGAATTAGCCGATAATGACTCGATTAGTTTAACACAAACATTAATTAATAAGAATTAATCTAACAACGATCTAGATACAAAGATAGTATCACTAGATAGGTCTCGAAAAGTTATGCGCAATAGACTACTCGAACGTGTAACTCGGATACCGGACGAAGAAGATATTGTCAGAATTATTTGAAGATAAACGTTAACCGCTGGGCTGCCCTTATCAATTTTCGGGTGCCTTTAACAATCTGGGCCGACCTTATCCCAATCGAGTAGATTAACTCGTTACTCTCTCTTCTTCTTCATTATTCTTCTTCTTTCTTTCTTCATTCTGTTTCCTCTCCTCCCCTGCTCTTTCTTTTCTGCGAGTGTGTGAGAGATTAAATGAAAGTTTGATGATCAGTAGAAAGTGGAGAAGACTATGGATTAGTTGATGGTGATTGTGGGGTTGTCTGTAGTTGATTTAACTCGAGATAAAAGAAGAAATCAAAAGTCAGGGTTTCGGGAAGATAATATTGATTGAAGAATTTTGTGGAATTAAATATGAAATCGATTAATTAAAGATGGGTGTTCACTGTTATTAGCAAATAAGGAGATTTTTAGTCAATTTTATATTTATAGGGAAGGATTGAATAATTTAGGGTTCATATGATGAACTCAGAGAAGCTTTTGAAGATGAATTTGATGTTTTAGGAAGGTGATTGGAGATGGGTATTGAGGTATTAATCGAATTAGAGTTATGGTAGAAGTTAAATTGAGAATTAATTTAGGGTGTCTCTGTGAAATGATGATGGAGATGATGAATAGGAGACTGAGATCAAGGGAAGAGAATACAAGCAAGAACAATTGATGATGGAGGTGTTGATATAGGTTTTGATTCAACTCAGAAGAAAAGGTAATCTAATTTAAGGTTTCTTATATTTGGTTCTGTTTTAGGGTTCATGGAGTAATTGATTAGATTACATCAATTTGATGAATGAGTATTATTTGAGTTGTGAATTGGATGAACTGTAATTGTTATTGAGTTGGTTTGTGTGTTGAATTGAAGTTCAGTATGATATAATTGGAGTTGTTATGGTTTGGGTGTTTGAGTAGACGATGTATGAATAGGGGTTACATGTAGTGGAGTTGAAATGAATAATTGGTTGGTAATGGTGGATATCAGTTTAATTGTGTGTTGGTTAAGAGATGATTGAATTGTGAATGATTATAAAGCTAAGAATTGAGTTGCTACAGATGAAGTTTTTTATGGTTATAGTTTAGGTTCATGTAATGTTCAGGGATGGGTTCTGGTGGAGGTTCTGGTTGTATGTGATTGGATTAGATGAGTGTTAGAATGTTACATGAGATGAGTTTTATCAATGGATTGATGTTATTGAATCTGGTGATGATATGGCAGGTGGTATGTTTTTTGAATGATAATAGTGGAAGGAACTGAAATGAGAATGATGGATTGGTAGTATCTGTAGTGAACCTGAAATGGCAGTTCATGAGAGTGGTGTTGTCCTTGCTGTGATGGAAAAGGTGTGTTACTGGATTGCATTTGGTATGAGCTGAAGTTGTGGACTGATAGTGAAATTATAAAGAACAAGTTGAACTGGTATTGATGTTGAGATATATTAGAATTGTTGATATATTGAAGTAGTTAGTGGAAGAGTTATGTAATGGTATAGCAATGTTGAGTGAAATGTAACTAAAGTGAGGTTGCAATAAGTGCACGAGATGAAGTTCGTGTTAGTGTTTGAGCAAGGTTGATTTATAGTGGTGGATGTAGGGTCATGGATGGTCTCGGTGGAGGATTGCATCTGCCACTTGAAGGTAATGCTGAATTTGTAATTGAGAATATGTTTTGAAGTTGTTTTAATTGAATGAATTGTACTTTGGCTTATGAGTTTCAGTCAGTAGTGTGTTAGTATCAATCTAGTTATAAAACAGAGTGGAGGTTTGTTGTGCAACAAGGGATTTAGACCTGTTAGTCATCCCAGTCAGTGTCTGACTTAGCTGACTCAGTTAATCTGACTGAGTTGAACCTGAGTTGAATCACCGATTCCCTATTTGACTCAGTGGACCTAGACCGAGTTAACCTTTGACTAGTCCTTGGACTTTGACCCTAGACTTGACTTGACCTTCTACAATGGACTTTGACTTTTGACTGGACGTTGACTGTTAGTTGACCCTTGACTGTCACTTTGACCGTTAGTCGACTCAGATGGACTGGGCCTTAGATTAAGGGATGAATTAGTGGACTTGGGCTTAGGATCAGTGTTTCTTAATTAGATGTTTTGGACCTCTTGTGGTCAGAATTAGACTTTGGTTTCTTCCACAAAGTTGTAGATATTCTTAAAACTTAGTTAACGGACTTTAAAACTAATCTAATTGAATTAGTAAATCTTAGTTATGATAAAGATAGATAAATAAAGATGGAGAACCTTAATTGGGCCTAGAAATTTTAGATAGAATTGTATGATTCTTGTGTGAACCATTTTGGTTAGATTCTTAGAGTGCTTGTGTGAATAACAATTAATTTATTAACAACGACCGATTCAAAGGATGAACCAGTGGATCTCGAGGTAGGCGTGGCTTGTCTTCAAAAAGGTGTGGGAATGCATTTGACTCTTTGTATTCATTATTGTTACTTTTATAAAATATTATGCTTAACAAATTCATGCATTGTCTGTTTTTGCATTCCATATTTTATTTAAAATGCAGTATGATAATCCTGTTATTTCTGTGAATCTTTCCACGATGTGGAAAGGACTTGTATTGTTTCGTCGTCAACATGAATTGTTATGGGAAATGAGAATTTCCACTCGTGGTATATAGGATACGCTCCTTCACATTTATATCTACATGAATTCAGCTTTTATTGTTTAGAGTTGGTCACCATGGTCTTGGTGGCATCCATAGCTAAATAGGTGTGAATTGACGATTAGGAATTTACAACCATATTAGTACATTGTTTGACGAAGGAGTTTGTCCATATACATGTATGATTATTTCATGACTTAGTCATCACAATATTTTCGGAAAAACATTATTGTTTTCCAAATCTTGCATATGATTACTTAGAAGGTTAAATGTTAATTATTCCCACTTCAGTTTCTGTGACAGATCAGAATTCCGCAGCGAAAGCTTCAAGGGTTGAGTTCGTTAGTTGATTAACTTCTGTTATGTTTGTTATATTGTATAATTTATTTGAAAACCAAATGACTATTATATATGTATCATTTGAGAGAAGATCTTGTATATATATATTTCTGAGCGGGGTTAGCTTTGGGTTAAGTTTTATAGCAGATTTCTTAATTGAAAGTTTAAGTGTTTAATTTGGATTTTAGTGCCTCTTTATTTAGTTAATTTGTTGGATTAGTCAGCTGCTAGCTTAGGGGGCGCTACAATAACCCATGTCATAATATTTTTTTTATTCATTTGATTTTTTTTTTTAGTAGGAAACGGAAATCCCACGAATATCAGAACTGAAGATACAAAACGGAAGAGTAAAGGGTATTCATTTGTTGAAAGGTGATTACTTGGTTGTATTTATATTCATTACATTGTATTTTTTTTGTTATATAAATGAGTTTGTTTATAAAGATTCAAACTCCGTGTCAATTTCTGAGGTAGTTTATTAATGTTGGCCTCTTTAGAGGCCTTGTTCCTTCAAAAAAAAAAAAAAAAACTCCATGTCATGTTGTTGAGAATCCCATTCTTTTGATCAAGAATCTATCAAATTTCTTCTCTATTTTTCCGCTTCATTCGTTCATTTTGCTGTGTTGAATTCATATCAAATGCTAAAACTTTACTATTGTGATAACTCAGAAATTTGAGTCACTAGTGTATAGACAAGTAAAACAATGTCTGAGATTAATAATAGAGTAGTGCGCCATTGACATTTGTTGGTTAGGTTCTACCAATATGGTCGGCAATGTTAGAGTTATGAGGACGACATGGGTTATCGGTGGTGCTAAGATTTTTTACACGTTGTACACACCATTGGCACTAATGGACAAAGCATGTGTGGAAATCTACTCCTATATCATTTTTTGTTAATGTTGGTTTCAATGGGTTATACATTTAAAATAAAATGGAGCTAAAAGGATGCTACAGTGGCAAGGAAAAGGATATGGAAGTGCAAATGGGTTTGGTGTGCGTGTGACGTGCATTTAAAAGAAAATGGAGGTGTGAATAGTGATGCATAACAAGTTATGCATCTACAAAATTTGTTGCATAACTTGTTATGCATTCTCGAAATTGGTTGCATAACACCTTCTGCAACTTTTTTTTTTTTGCATCTTGTAATGCAGTCCATAAAACGTTTACATAACACGTTATGCATCTACTTTTTTCTTAGTATTGATACCAACAAAAAATAAGACTGCATAACTTGTCATGCACCTACAATAATATCTACATAACATGTTATGCAGTCGTGAAAATGGATGCATAACCCGTTATGCATCCGAAAATATGACTGCATAATACATTATGCATCGAGAAAATTATTTCATAATATTTTATGCATAGAGAAAATAGATGCATAACCTGATATGTAGGGGTGGGACTTGGGTTGGTTGGGCGGGTTAGAAGGTTTGGATGAGGCAAACCCGAGCTAGGAATTCTTTGACCAGATTGCCCATCGAACCCGTGGAACCCATTGAGGTGTTGCCCAAGTCCGCCCAAGTTATGTTCCTCGGGTTCCCCGGGTTCCTCGGGTTGGCCCAAGTTCCACTAGACATACAAGTTTGTTAATGTGATAATAATAAATTTAGTAATAATAAGATTTAATTGCTCCATTTATTTTAAATTTCCAAATAACTAAAGATTATTTACAATAATATAAACTCTTTTCATATCAAATGATTAATGAGATATATATAATTTATATTTTCATTAATAGATTTGAAGAGTATATCTAAAATTTCTCTAAATAGATGATATACTAATTATAAAAAATGTCATATATATTTCTTCGGGTTGGGCGGGTTGTTTGGGTTAGAAATATTTGTGCCCATGCTTGCCCAAATTTAACTCGGGTTCATAAAATTTATGCCGAAGCTTGCCCAAGGTTTTGAAATACGTTGCCCATGTCCGCCCAACATTCGGGTTGGGCATGGGTTGGGTGGGTTGACCCAACCCAAGTCCCACCCCTACTGATATGCATCCGTAAATATGGATGCATACTGCGTTATGCATCAAATTTTTTTATGTACGCACTAAAATCAACCAAAACAATGGTTACATAACTTGTTATAGATGCATAACTTTGTTACCCAAATGCATGATTTGTTATGCAGTGGAGAAAATGGTTGCATAATTCGTTATGCGTCTGCAGAATGTGTTATGCATCTTTTTTGGTGGCTGCATAATGGTTATGTATCAAGTTTTCGACAATTTTTCCTAAAATGATGATTACCTCCGTTTTTTTGGTGAAAAACAAAAATTTGATATTCTTGTTTGTACTCGTTGCGTAGCTATCTTTAAAAGATTTCCAAAGATATAAAATTTGTAAAATTCCAAGGCGCGGATTTTTAGATATGTTATATCCAAGTTCCGTTGCCAATTATACCCCTGAAAAATTAGGATGCATAACTAGTTATCCCTAAAAAAAGAGAATGCATAACACGTAATGCAGATGCATAAATCTTCATGCAGACAGGTTTTGATAATTTCGGATAATTATGGGTGTCACAGAAATATTTATGGGTGTCACGGTATCTAAAATTAATTGTGGGTCTGACAATGAGAATATTTTTTTTTTTGGGTCTCCCCCTAATTTTCCCATAAAGTTTTTCTTGAGAGCTCACCAATGGTGTTTACCAAGCCCACACGTTGATATCATGAGCGTAATGTTGGGGTGTGCATAGAGGTGAGCATTTTATCCGTAATCCGCGGATTTAACCGGGACCAACCGTATTTTTGTGGATGGATGCCCGAACCGTCCGCTAATGGATTGGACGCGGATGAGAATTTTGAAATCCAATGGATTACGGATTGGGCCCGGATGCAACCTTGAAAATCCATTGGACATCCATATCCGTTAGATTAAGGACATTTATATAGTTTCTAGAAAATATATAGATAGTTTTGGAATTTTTAAGTTATTTGCTTGGAGTGTTGTCCATGGCACTTCTATATTTATATACATATATAAAATGTGTAGGTTCTATAAGAAGTCATCTATATTGGTTTTATTTTTTCATTATAAATTCTAACTAACATAAATTCATTGGATTATCCGCACCCAATCCGTTCATCTGTGCATCCATTGGATGAAAATCCGTTGGATGGTGGATTGGATGCGGGTACTAAATTTAAAATCCGTAGTGAATTGGATTGGATGCGGATGAGGTAAAAACCGGTCCATACCGGCCCATATGCATCCAAACCCACCAACCTGACCCAATCCACCTGTAATTTGGCGGGTGAACACCCAACCCGTTTATGGGTGGGTTGGACATGGATGCATTTTTGAAAGCCCAATAAATATCGGTACAGGTGCGAGTCTAAAAATACATTGAACACCCGCAGCCACTATGTTAAGGATAAATGAGAAAATATAGCACATTTATTGAGACGTTTTTGTATTTTATAAATTACTAGAAATAACATATGCCGTAACGACACTGCATAATTACAATTTATTGATTTCCGGCCTTTTGATTGTTCAATTCCGAGAAAGTTTTCTATTTCGTTTCATGACAAAACAATGTCCATGCAACCATAATAAAATTATCCACATTGATCACAAAAAATCCAACTACCAAATTATTCAAGTAATTGTGTATATATGTATATCACTTCTCATCATTTTCACCTTGCCACCACTAAATCCAACTAATGCATACATGATTTTATTGTAATATTTTATACTTTAAACCATTACCCTCTTTCTTTAGCACTTAATATTTCAATTAAGATTTTAAGTTATGAGGCGATCAATTAATTAAAGTTCAATAAATTTAGGTTCATAGTGAAAGAGGTTCATAATGAAAGAGGTTACGAAACCCCCTTCTGTTTTGTATCTCAAAATATTATCAGACCGTCCAAAGCTCAAAACCCCTTTCTGTTTTGTATCATAGATTGTAAGTATTAATATTATATCTCCTAATCTAGTTGTTTCTCTTGCAACAATTCGCAAGCGGCAACCAATGTGACATATTTCCTACTTGAAGATTCAAGGTCGATTTCTCTTTAAAACAAATGAAAGTCGTTTTATATAAATGTCAATGTTTTATTTTCTAACCTATTTTCCATTTTTATAAAGGGATATTTTGATTTGGGTCACAAAAAAGTGACCAGAGTTGCGTTTAGGTCATGCAAATATTTTAATTAGAGTTTGGGTCACAGGACCGTGGTTGACTGTCTTGACCGTTAGGAAAGTCAGTTAAATGAGGAAATGACCAACATAATATTTGAGTTTGATTTATTTACTAACTTAGTCATTGTACCTATAATTTTCCATTAAAGTACGGTCGAGAACGTTAATAGGATGAGACTGGAAACTCTTCACGGTGCCTTTATCTTCTTCTTCTTGAAAAAGCAGGGGTACAACAACCACACCCAATATTTCGTTCGACAATCTGAATAGACAAACTCTAATATACTTTCAAGAGAATCAACTAGACAGTTAGACTCAATCTATAAAAACGTATATCAAAGAGTTTTATATCTTTATCTCTTAATTTAATTAATCTGCAATCAGTAAATAGGAATTTGCGAGCCCGATTGAAAATATAAGAGGAATAACTTGAACGGTACCAAAAACCAATGTTCAAGGATCAATCAATTTCAATCAACAACCAAATGTTGGATTTCCTAATTGATCGATTCAAAGCACAACCTATGATATTTCTATTATATAATAACACAGTCACCATAAGTTTTGTTAAAGAGGAAACCGCAAATGCAGAAAAAATCCGGGAATTAGTCCAGAATAAAGACACACTGATTATAAGTTGTTACACCAATTTCCTACTACCTATTCGAACTAGATGTAATACATGCTTCATCTGTATTCAAGCACTTATAGAACTCCTAGAAGAACAACGATTCTCCTTAGGAATTCTTCTTGTAAATCTTCTAGAAGAACACAAGGCTCTCTTTAGAAGATACAACAACACCGTTGATACTTTTCGATATTTTGTGTTCACAAAACACCGGTTTGATTTCCCTTTAGATATGAATCAAGGTTTTGGAAATCTTGTGTTTGTTTTGAGAAGAACAATTACAAGCTAAAAGTAATATCAAAACAAACTTGTAGATTAGGGTTTATTATACTCTTCAAAAATAGGAAGAAAAACCTAATGATTCTACAACTAGAACAACTAGAATAAATCTAGAGATATCTTATTTAAAACTTCTTAAGGATTTTTACAAGATACCTTAAACGAAGTTTTCTTTCTAGTCTCCGATTTCGACTAACAATTGTTGGTATACGATCGGAAACTGAAATCTATCAAAATCTAGGGTTTATGATCAACAACTCTTGAATGGGATTTATACCAGAAGAGAAAACCTTAGAATAGACAAGAGATGAAAAACCTAGATTACAAGTTGTATAATCAATCACGGAGATTAAATCCAACCCGGCTTTGTGATCCCCAATACAAAGACTTTTTTCTCACCCTTGTTCACGAAGAACAAAAGACATGAAAAACAACCTTATGAAGCTTACACCAATTTTCCAAAGGGGATAAAAACGTGTAGCACTCACAAACCCTTTATTTATAGTGAACAAGGTAGCTTGAAAGCTAAGCAGATTTTGGGAGTCTTTCCTAAGTTACAACTCTTGTCAAAATAATTAATTAATTTAGCAAATATTGTATTTATGTGAATAAATCACAATTTATCTTAAGAAGGAATCACGAACACTTTAATATGGTAATCAAATATGTTTGGAGTAATAGCTATCTTGCCTAGATAAGGAAACATCAAAAACTTGACCAAAAATGGCTTCTAGTCACGTAATTGGGCTCAAATCCGTGAACCGTTACAAACAATTCGTGGATTGTTTCCTACTAACGAACTGTAACAATTACAGCAACACATATTTGT
Source organism: Papaver bracteatum (assembly GCA_023529315.1). NCBI lineage: Eukaryota > Viridiplantae > Streptophyta > Magnoliopsida > Ranunculales > Papaveraceae > Papaver > Papaver bracteatum. The sequence goes on along the minus strand of JAJJWX010005036.1, from coordinate 1,593,309 downwards.
TACTTTAATAAATCACTCATAACTTCATTGTTATAACTCAGAATTGAGTGATTCTTAGCTCGTTGAATTCGTAATCTCATTCACTATAACATGAGAACCTTTCCATGGATAAAGGTTATTGTCACAAAAGTCATGGCTCAAATTACCTTATATACAAAAATGTACGTTTACCGTTATAGGAATTGTTCCATAGAGTGAGCATTTATTTCGATAGATTAGAAAGGTAGAATTGAACAAGAATCCAAATGAAATCAGTTACCACATACATTTTTTGATGATGTCCTTGTTGATGTCTTCTTGTAGTCTTCAAACTTTATCCTTCAAGGATAGCTTCGATTCTACTTCTTAGACTTAATCTACTCCGAAACTATCTTTAGTATACTAAATCAAGAATGCATTTTGTCAACTAAAATTGACGACTAACTTGACATACCAACGCTAGTGGGTTCAACCGAGCAATGATCTAACAATCTTCCCCTTTGTCAATTTTAGTGACAAAACCATTTTTACATATGGATTATACTTGTTAAAAGCATTACATCTCCGAAATCTGACATGCTTGATTTTCTTGGTTCTTCAACTATGTGTGTGTTCATACTGTACTTGTTGAATATCCAACATAGTATTATTCCACAGCATCAAAGTTCAATTGTATCACAAATTTGACCATAATACTACGGTGATATGTATCACCCCCCCTTAGTCAATATTTTATCTCACAATGAAAACCACTCCCCCTTACATAATGATCCGTAAACCATACGTATTTGTAGTGTGAACTACACATTAATTCTCCCCGTTTTTGTCAATAAAATTGGAAAAGGTACGAAAATTGTGGGATCATAATGAAATCCTCAAAGAGATTACTTCATGACCAAAAGAGAACATATCAACTTTGTTTCGATGATTTCACATAGTCTAAACTTATTGTATTCATCAAGGAGTTTATAAAGATACAAGTAACCCCTTCATGTTCCAAACTCGTTTCTCCCTGCAAATATTTGGCAATTAAGCACAAGTTCAAATAAGAATTCTCCCCCATAAAATGTCATTCCCTAAAGAACAATAAGAGTGACCTTACTCCAAGGAGCGGGATTTATATATTGGATTTTAAGAATCCCACAAGGAGATATGATTTAAGAACCAATCAATGAAAGTCTCTCATGAGATCGTGTTACTAAAAAAATTAGAACTATCTTATGGTAACAACACACAATATGTGATCATGAAGATCAAGCATTGTGGTCATCTTTTATAAGATACAAACTTGTATAAACAAGTATTGATATTATTAGAAGGAAGAATGACCTTTTCCACAATGATTTACACCAAGAATGGTTACCATAAGTGTATGAAAAAGGTTTCTTTGACAATGAAAACCAACATCCAATGGCTTCGATTATTGCTTCTAACCTGTTATACTTAAGAATTTTAATCACAAATCAAGTTAGGTAATTAAGAATCATACACGTGGTATTTAGCCATATTCATCTTAAACATAACTAGTTTAAATTACTCAAATGAAACTAGTTATAGAGTTGTTCAATTGCTATATTCTCATAAAAGTATACAAGAACACAATTGAAGCAAAATATGTTTGATTCACTCAAATCAATTCATGAACATTATGGTTTGCAAAGAATGCATTCCTTATTATATAAATGTATTTGTTCATGTTACAACCTATTTTAGAACTTTAACCACTCAAGTATGAAAACGGGTACGCATACTTGAAGTAGCCGGACCAAGTTTGGTTTTCGCCAGTATGCGAACGGGTACGCATACCTCCAAACCCATCAGAAAATTCCGGTCAGTACGCCGGTATGCGTACGGGTACACGCACTTAGGTTCCCGGACTTCTCAAACCAACAGGTACGCACACGGTATGCATACTATGATTCCCGGACATGGATCACACATACGCAAGAGTGCACAGCATGTTTATAATCCAATGTTGGTTAAGTATTCTAAACTATTATTTCAATCATTGAAACTTTATAAGAGGATGACAATAGACGTTTTCACACACTATTAGCATCAAAGCAATTTTCAAGTTATTGAAATAATCATAACGAAACATTCCAAGTCTACATCAAATGATTGTATCACACAAACCATGTAAGATGTTACTCATCGATTTTCATATGATCATCTTTTGACTTTCGTCAAGAATATAAGATGAATCTAGCTAAAGCAAAAGGCTTCCACATATAAAAAATACCCAACATAATATGTGCGCCCCAATTCTTTTGAAATCCTCACCGCATTTACAAGGGCTACTTGGTGAGGATGCACTTCCAACATAATCAGGTTGTGTTGAGGTGAACAAAATCTTGCTCACCATAGGTATATATTTGGAACAAAATCATGCATGGACTCAAGGAATTTAACAACTTCCTTAAAACTTTCAATAATTGTTCCATACCTTTTTTAAATGTTATCCCTTGTCGAACTCTTGTCTGGCAGATCCTTCTTAATAGCACTCGTTGCTTTATTGATCTTCTTTGGTACCCATTTCTGAGCAGCTTTTGGAGCAATGTATTTATTTTTCTCCCCAGTATAATTATAAAACTTCTTGGGGCGAATACTGGAATAAATTATATTATGAGACTCAGTTTTTCTCCAGTTTGGAACATCAGATCTTGTCATCTTAACAGAATCATATCTAGTTTTATATCGTTTAATAAATCTGCAATTCCTTTGCAAGTGACCTGGTTTTCCACAATAAAAGCAATGTTTAGTAGAATAGAAAAAGTTATGTTTAGTATTACCTGAATGTATATGTGCTTGCTTTGGAACTTGACATGATTTCCTCTTTTTGTCATCGGTAGTTGGTAGAGATACTTCACTTTTGTCATCCGTGGAAGGTTTTGGTTGAGAAGAAACTTTAGCAATGACAAATATTACCTCTTTGCAAATTCCAAGAGCGTATATTCCTTCATAGCCCAATCCTAGTGTATCACGATGAATTATACATGCTCCCAATATTGAGGTTAATTTATCTGAGATGTTATTTCTAGAAAAACTCTCTTTTAAGCTCGAGTTTTCTTCTTCCAATATTTTGACCTTTTCAAGTGTTATAACTAGATCATTCTTGGATGATTCACATTGAACTTTGAGATCTTCTTGTTCTGAATCAAATAACAAGTTCATCTCAATGTTCTCTAAGTTATCTAGCTTTGCTTGAAGAGTAATTTCTCGATCTCGACTTCCGACAATTTCTTCTTTAAGCTTTCGTATTTTGTGGAGATAATCTCTTGTACCAATAGAATCAAGTTGGTCTTGCAAGTCTTTATTCTGACTACGAAGTCTGTCATATTTAACTTTCTCACTGAAAATAGTGTTTTCAGCTTCTGAGAGTTTCTGATGACTTTCCTTAAGAAGATTATTAGCAACTAGATGTACATGGAGCACTTCTTCATCAGAATCAGAATCAGTATCCGGAAGAATTTTTTTCAGAAGCTAATGCAGCCTCGCCTGTGTACTCTTGATAATCATATTCAGGTCCATCATCAAGAGTAGGTAAAGCTGCTGCATATGTCGGTTGTCTATGGCTCCATCTAGGACATGCTGAAGAAAAGTGCCCGAAACCACGACATTTAAAGCATTGTACATTATCATTAGTAGATGTCGCACCTTTAGAAAAAATCTTTTTCCTTTCTCTCAAGATTTTTCTAAATTAATGTAGAGTAACATCCTTAGCATCTGGCGAACCATATTTATCCTTAGAGGATTTAGAATTGTTTGCAGCTGTAAGAGAAATCACCTCTTTTCCAGACCGGTGTTCATTATCAAAGATCTTTAACTTTCCAACAAAATTTCCTGGAGAGTGTATAAAGATTCGTTTGCTTCTTCAATGGCATGTTTATTAGACTCGTATCTTGATGGTAGAGACCTGAGAATTTTGCACACAATAACTTTCCCTGGAATAGTTTTTGCTAACGAATATGAGGATTTAACTATTTGAGAAAGTATTTGGTTAAACTCATCAAAGGTTTCATCATCAGACATGCGAAGGTTTTCCTAGTCTGAAGATAGGTTTTGAATACATGCTTCTTTCTCTGCAGCATTCCATTCAAATACGGTTTCTAAGATATACCAAGCATCTTTAGACTTATTACACGTAGTTACCTGGTGCTGAAGATCTGGGGTAATAGCATGGATGATAGCATTTAATCCGTCAAAATTTTGCCTTGTAGCATTAATCTCGATATCACCATAACTACCAATATCCTTTGTAACAGTTGCACCATCTACTATAACTGTTGGAGGATCATAGCCATTAACAATATGAACCCATGATTGGAAATCTCGCGCTTGTATAAACCCACACATAGCAATTTTCTACCATAAATAGTTCGTGTCATCGAAGGATGGCTGTACATGTATAGAGATAACGCTTTTGTCCATATTTAGATCGCTGCTAACACAGACTTATAAGGTCTTAACGTGTTTTCATGGTCTGATACCAATTGAAAAAGTGGGGGTACAACAACCACACCCAATATTTCGTTCGGAAATCTGAATAGACAAACTCTAATATAATTTCAAGAAATTCATTTCCACAGTTAGACTCAATCTAGAGAAAAGTATATCAAAGAGTTTTATATCTCTATCTCTTAATTCAATCCGCAATCAATAAATAGGAATTTGCGAGCCTGATTGAATATAAGAGGAATAAATTTAACGACACTAATGACCAATATTCAAGGATCAATCAATTTCAATCAACAACCAAAGGTTGGATTTTCCAATTGATTGATTCAACGCACAACCTATGATATTTCTATTATATAAAAAAATATAATACGGAAAATAAATAAAACAGAGACCAGAAGTTTTGTTAACAAGGAAATGCAAATGCATAAAAACCCCGGGACCTAGTCTAGAATAAACACACACTGATTATAAGTTGTTATACCAATTTCCTACTACCTATTCAGACTAGATGTAATGCCTGCTTCAGCTGTATTCAAGCACTTATAGAACTCCTAGCAGAACACCGATTCTCCTTAGGAATTCTTCTCGTAAATCTTCTAGAAGAACACAATTCTCTCTTTAGAAGATACATACAATAACACCGTTGATACTTTTCGATATTTTGTTTTTACAAAACACCGGTTTGATTTCCCTTTAGATATGAATCAAGGTTTTGGAAATCTTGTGTTTGTTTTGAGAAAAATAATTACTAGGTAAAAGTAATATCAAAACAAACTTGTAGATCAGGGTTTATTATACTCTTCAAAAATAGGAAGAGAAACCTAATGATTCTACAACAAGAACAACTAGAATAAATCTAGAGATATCTTGTTTAAAACTTCTTAAGGATTTTTACGAGATACCTTAAACGAAGTTTACTTTCTAGTCTCCGATTTCGACTAACAATTGTTGGTATACGATCGGAAACTGAAATCTATCAAAACCTAGGGTTTATGATCAACAACTCTTGAATGGGATTTATATCAGAAGAGAAAACCTTAGAATAGACAAGAGGTGAAAAACCTAGATTAAAAGTTGTATAATCAATCACGAAGATTAAATCCAACTTGGCTTTGTGATCCCCAATACAAAGACTTTTATATCACTCTTGTTCATGAAGAACAGAAGACATGAAAAACAACCTTATGAAGCTTACACCAATTTTCCAAAGGGGATAAAAACGTGTAGCACTCACAAACCATTTATTTATAGTGAAAAAGGTAGCGTGAAAGCGAAGCAAATTTTGGGAGTCTTTCCTAAGTTATAACTCTTGCCAAAATAATTAATTAATTTAGAAAATATTGTATTTATGTGAATAAATCACAATCTATCTTAGGAAGGAATCACAAACACTTTAATATGGTAATCAAATATGTTTGGAGTAATAGCTATCTTGCCTAGATAAGGAAACATCAAAAACTTGTCCAAAAATGGCTTCTAGTCACGTAATTGGGCTCAAGTCCGTGAACTGTTACAAACAGTTCGTGGATTGTTTCCTACTAAAGAACTGTAACAATTACAACAACACTTATAATTGGTACTTTAATAAATCACTCATAACTTCATCGTTATAACTCGGAATTGAGTGATTCTTGGCTCGTTGAATTCGTAAGCTCATTCACTATAAATGAGAACCTTTCCATGGATAAAGGTTATTGTCACAAAATCCATGGCTCAAATAACCTCGAGTATATATACAGAAATGTACATTTACCATTATAGGAATTGTTCCATAGAGTTAGCATTTATTTTGATAGATTTGAAAAGTAGAATTGAACAAGAATCTAAATAAAATCAATTACCACATACCTTTGTTGATGAAGTCATTTTTGATGTCTTCTTGTAGTCTTCAAACTTCATCCTTCAAGGAGAGCTTCGATTCTACTTTTTAGAGATAATCCTATCTGAAACTATCTTTAGTATACTAAATCAAGAATGCATTTTGGCAACTAACTTGACATACCAACGCTAGTGGGTTCAACCGAGCAATGCTCTAACACTTCAGTTTCTTAACCTTTCCACTTGGAGACTCCCCTTTATTCTTGTATTCGAACCATACCATTTTCTTTATTTGGATACAATTGCATTAGTTTCCTGTTTTTTTATTTTGAGAAGATCCATGAGATAGTTTTTACGTTGGAAATAACATTAATAATGAAAACCCTAATTAGAAAATCAACTAAAAAAACCTTGTTCTTCTAGCCATTCTCATGCATCCAACACAGTCAGCATACTCATTCATCATAAAATCCCTAGCCCATAACTACCAATTTGATCAAATCCCACCAAATATTCACGGGCTAGAAACAATTGAAAATCCTGAAATCACAGAGAGATTTTAACGATGAAAGTTGAATCAAGTTTTATCGAGGAGTACTAAACTGATGAGTATCCACAATTAGTTTTCGTATATTGATCACTGGTTTATTTTGAATTAAGAAATTTTGTTATGAGATTGAATTGTTGATTTGTTTGCTTCACCTCTACATATTCAGTTTCTGGGACACCATGTTTCTACTCCACAGCGGGCTGAGCTTTCTCTCCGCCACCACGTCGTTAGATGTGTTTCAGTAGATTGATTTAGACTGTTAGATGTATTTTGGTTGCATGTGTGACTCACGTGCAAACGATTAGTGTTGGGGTTAAAAGATTTATTATTTAGATAATGGTCAAGAAGGTCAACCACGGTTCTGTGACCCAAACTCTAATTTAAAAAATATCGTGACCTAAACGTAACTCTGGTCACTTTTTTGTGACCCAAAGTCAAAATATCCCTAAAAACATACTAAATGTACCGAGGATGAAATCATGAGGAATATCCCGTAAGATACAACCCATGGGTAAAATTAATCTCCCTAGTAATTCTTTTGGGGGGCCTGACAGGATTATATCATACGATATATTTTCTGCATATTTTTTGTTGTCAATGTTGAACTACACAAAATGAAATTGGACATCTTGAGGATCTGTCGTATTTAATATATACATGTATATATTGAAGCTTGTTATTTGCAGGTACAGAAAACTATTAAAGATTTGAAGACAAGAATATTTTTCTTATTGGTTTCATATCTTTGTGTTTTGATTCATACACAAACACTATTTGCTGGGATTTTACTAGATCTGGTTTATATTTTGTAGACTTGTTATTGCTAGCCGTATTTAGATCGAAAATCTATCATTTGGTGGTACTCTTCAGTATCCGAATTTGGTAGTGCTATTTGACTTGATTTGGTTAACTTGTTAATACAGATCTTAGAAGATCTAACCCAACAAAAGAGCTTAATTGTTTTAAACAGAAAATACTTTGTCATGCTCAACATAAATATCTCTGATTAACTTCATTAGATGGGAGAGTGGTACCAAACAGGTTAGTCATTTACTATTTGGAAGACTATCGAAAGGGCTGAGTGCTTAAAAACTTCAAAGAGGCTGAAGCAATTTAAGATAGTGGACTCTATATTAGGATTTTCGTACATTGGACAAATTGGTTATAGGTGCATGGATACTGAGGAAACTAGGTAACTAGGGGTAGTTTACTTGATCTCAACTATACGAAGTTGGTAGTGTATTTGTATAGCGGCTTAATTTTGAAAGTACTCAAAACTGGACGAGGTCACAGGGTTTTTGTGCATTTGCAGTTTCCTCATTAACAAAATCTTGATGTGTGATTTTATTTTACTTTCCACATTATGATTTTTTTAAGTTATAATTAAATTAATTGCACTTGTACATTAACACCGAACACTTGGGTTGATCTCTATAATTTTAGGTTCGGTTCCGAACTAGTAACTATATACCAAGTGTATACCCTGTGGTTTCTATCTTCTTGACAATCTATGTCTATATTATATCACACAAGTTATAAGACTTATAGGTCGATGTCTAAAAGATTGTGGTGTACTTCGTCATTTCAAAGACATTTTTGGATAACTTCAAGGGTTAGTAACAAATACTTGATTCTCTTGTTTATTTTACATCTCTATCTATCAAAACAAACTTTGGAACAATTTTCATGACATAAATATACTTTTTTATATACACTTGAGGAGTTTTGAGCCTAAGAATTAAATGAGAATAACCATTGACCTAGGAAAGGCCAGGATGTTGTAGTGAATAAAAATACTCAACCAACTAGTTAAGAATTACTGGATTCCTAGTTATAACAAAGAAGTTGTGAGTGATTTATTAAAGCAACACTTCATAATGAATTATTATGGCTGATCTCGTGAATAGGAAACTATACACGAACTTTTAGCAACAGTTCACAAACTGAAACCATAGATACGTGACTTAAGGTCTATTTTATTAGTCAAGTATTTGGTGTTTCCTTTCCTGGACAAGGTGGATTTGTTTTTAAGCAACCTAGGCCTAATTATTTACTATAAACAGATGTGTCATGTAATTAAACAATCCATCCTTTGGAAAAATTTGTACTAGTTGCATATGGTTATTTTGCACATTTTTTTTCTTCTCGAACAAGAGTGAGATTCTAACTGACTTTAGTTAGGGATTGTAAAGCACATGCAAGCTATATTATTTAATAGTTAGGAAACCTGTATCTTTCATAAACCCTAGTGTAGTAGGGTAAAAACTGATTCTGGAGAAAAGAGTAAAAGTGGGGGGGTCGGCTGATGAGAAATGAGTCTAGACCCTAAACAAATGTACTTTACAAGAGTACTTTAGATTCGAGATATCAATTTGTACAATTCTTGCCTAAACCAATAAATGGCCGTTCCAATCTTACTTCGTTCACAAAGTGAAAGAGAATGATTGATCTTAGGGAGGAAAGCAAAGAAGGTGTTGATATTAGAGAGACGGGCACTGTAAGATGTGACTGTTTATGACTTATTTCATAAAATGGAACTTGCTTGTAAAAGGGAAGCTGTTAGTTCTTTGTATTCTCTGAATTCTTGCATATATCCTTGCTGAAATAGATTGAAAATCTATGTATAGCAATTCATAGTCGAACACCCTAATCTCGTAGGAAGTGGATGTAGTTGAGTAGTAAAGAGGTGGAGATCGTGTAAAAATGGTGAGAACCATATCCCTATTGTGAAGGTAATATTGGTCGGTTTTACATCCACTACTCCTGAACTTTTTCAACTGTTCGCCTTTCCTGACACTTTCTCATAATGGACGTGCTGCACACCGCATGTTATAAGCCACTAGACCAATACCCTGATGAACATCCCCTAGTTTGTGACATGTTTGATGTCTCGAGTATTTTGGTAGAAAATAGTACCCAGTCGTGACTTGCATAGTAAAATCTATATGATATGAAGAAAGTTACACCATAACTAATAAAAAGTGGTGCAAGTCCCACATGGCAGCCACTACTATCACATATGAGAAGTGGTCATGAATATATCATTATTCCAGCAATTAACCATATATCACGGGTCTTGTTCGTAAAACTAAGTATTTTGACCAATCATGCGCAGGTTAGGCAACAAGTGGCTACAAGTAGCACGCCAAGTCATGAAAATGTGACATGTTGTGAGTAGTACTCGAGAATAGCACATGGTACTTTTAGGTTAAATGATTAAATAATTATACAATTAAATTATTTATGAAATCAATATTCTAAAAATATCATTTGTAAACGATGCATCTAAAGCAGTTAAAAAATAATCGATGCATGTAAAGCATCTTTTTATAGAGCCTGCTCGAGTTAGTCACGGATTTCACGGTCTTGAAAGCAACGTGATCGACTTTCTTTGAGCAACTGTTGGGGTTGTATAAGAAAGTTGGGGAATGAGGTGATCGGTCCATTTAGGAGAGGGATGGTCGGTAGTACTCATGGAACCTCTTGAGATGATTTGCGGCAGTTTTTTATTATCGTTTAATCTATTAAGACCCTTATGAGCACCGTGACTATCCTACTTTGGGCGATGATTCAGAACAAAGCAGGCAGGCTAGGAGCGACCTGATTGGCTGAAATAGTAGAATACCCATATGTAGCTTTCAAGGAGCTTGCTCGGTCATGTTAGGAGAGACCGAGAGATCCAAGCTTGTTGAATTGACCGGACAAGTCGTGTGGTCGTGATCATTCTGCGACTAACTTAGACAAACTAGATCTAATTTTTCATAAAAGAAGCAGCTGGACTAGCCTTATTTAGCCAACGATTTAGAGCGTAGCAGGTAGGCTAGGAGTGATATGATTAGTCAAGGTAATAGGTAGGTGGACGGTCATCATAACAGTATCCTATTTTCTAAGCTTGTATGAGTTTAGGTTAATTAACGGAGTCGGCCAATTCTTGTGGTCGTGATCAATTTGCGACTGACTTGAACGGCCAAGATCTATTTTCTTAAGAAATTAAACGAGTCGACCAGCCTATTCCCATCAATTAAAAGCGCAGCTTGTAGCTTTGAAGCAATATAATTGGCCGATAGGAAATAGAGGACCCGCATACATCGACATGGAGCAAAGTCGGTCGGTTATGGGAGGCGCAAGCTAGGGACAATCGACCGGATAAGTGGCGCGGCCGTGCCCCTTTTCTTACTGCCCCAATTAGTCGCAGTTTCCCTTTTTTTCCTATTTTCCAAATTTTGGTAGGATTTTACTTCTACTGACTCTATGATTAGCCAATTTTCTAGCCTGCCTAGGTTTAGTCTCGACCAATATGGATCAAGATATCGTGCTTACTTCGTTTTAGGGAAAAATCTAATTTTGTGAGTTGACACAAAATTAGGTTAAAAAAAATTGAATCTTGTGAATTGATACAAAATTAATCTATTTATGTGAATTTGTATGTTAACAAAATTACCACTTGTTACTCTTGCGAGTAGCACATATATGTTTTTGTTGGTGTAGCTTGTGCACTCTGTACCTTCATGCATATCTTGATCCAGACACTTCGTGAGATTAATGCTACTCAGCTATGAGTGAGCATTGAATGTTATATCATGTCAGAGTTAGGAGTTCAGCTAAGAACACAAAATAGATATTTAATAGGCTCGGCATTAATGAATAATGCAACTAGGAGCTCAATAAAATTTACAAAATATTTGGGATATTTGCAACATGCTCCAATATTATTCTAATAAATTTTGCATATGTAAGCAGAGAGGTATATGCACTCATCAGCTTTAAATGGCTTCATTTCTTTACAAAACGAAGGCACGTAATTATAGGGTTTTACGATTTTAGCCCTGAACTAAAAACCACCATCAACACCTATATTTGATAGATCAAGGTATCTCTACATTATTTCTATGTGATCTTGTGAGAAAGAATCAATTAGGTTCCGAAACGTGTAAAAGCCTAATTATTGAGGAGCATCTTCAAAAGCGGATTGACGTCGTTCTGCTAGAAGATTCAGACAAGTATCTTCTAAAAAGAATTGAGGTTTCTGCTAGAAGATTTAGATGAAAAATTACTACAGAGAATTAGTGTTCTTCAAGGAGTTTTACAGGTGCACGAATACAACTGAAGCAGGTATTATATCTAGTACAAAATATGGTAGTATTAAATGTTAGAGCGTTGCTCGGTTGAACCCACCAAGCATTGGTATGTCAAGTTTGGATATCATATTTTATCTATAAAAATCGAAGCTGCTTGATTATATTATGTTTGTATCTAAAAATTGATCCTAGGAGAAACAATGTACCATCGAGGTACTTTCTTTAGGTTCGAAAATCAAAATCGTACATGACGAACCTAAACCAAGAAAATGGTCGTTCACGTCCTGCTTCGGTCACAAAGAGAGAAGATGGGTTGATCTTTGGGGTTGGAAGCAAAGGATGTCGAGAAAAATCAGTGGTCATGAATTTTGTGTGCAAGGTTGTCAAACTATTGTAAAATAAGAACTTATGAACGTTAAGCTTGTTATGATTTCTGATTAATAAGATAAATGGGTCTATTTATAGTCGTTATGGATACACAATGCTTTCCTCGTAAGTAGTGGAGGTAGTGAAGGGATTGAATATGGAAATCGTGGAGGTCATGGTAAAGTCATACTCGCTTTGATAGGGAAATTTTTAGAAACTTCTTGACCATTACTCCATTATCTCTTTGACTGCTCTGAACCGTCATCACGGCACGTTACTTTCTCATCGTGGGGTTTTTCCATGCCGCATGTTAAAATATTTACAATTGGGTTTCCAACTCAAAACCAATTAGCAATGAGTGAGTGGTCCTCATGCTTATATAGAGTAGTCATACTAAGGTAGTGAGAAATGTGGGACTAAGATGTGACTAATACTTTCCTTAGTCTCCATTATGACCCCTTCACATGTAGGTCTCTTTAAGGCCTTTACAACGTGGATCCATGCATGGTTTCCCATTTCGAACCCTGCCTTCCCGGGTCTTACACCGGTCTTATGTCTCATAAAGGGCCTATATTTGATACCATATTAAAACTTGAGCTTCCAACTCAAACCAATTGGCAATGAATGGAGTGCTCATCATGCTTATATAGAGTAGTCATATTTAAGTATTAAGCAATGTGGAACTAAGATGTGACTTAGATTTTCTTAGTCTCCATCAACCATCAGACCAGTACCCCATGAAGAATCCCCAATGTGACATGTTCTGATGTTCCATAGGAATTACCGTAGTCATGGACTACTTATTTTTTTTATTTTTACCACATCCATGATATCCTAAGTGTCATCTCTAGACATGCTAAACAATATCAATCCCCAATGAAGTGATATCGAATCCCTGATTGAATGAGCCATGTTGTTATAATTAAAGTGTTCAGTTATGCTATAAGCAAATTGATACTCAAGGATGCCAAGGTAGTAACGGCCATGATGTCATGATCAAGACAAGGAAGTAGAGGCCATGGCACAATGATCATGGCCAAAATGATAGGCGCAAAAAAGGTCATAACAACATGGTCGTGGCCAGGAAGTACAGGCCACAACACTGTGGCCGCGGCTTTGGACAAGTTAAACCCTGAACCTTGAAGGGTCATGGGCATGGACAAGTAGTAGAGGTAAGAGATGCCATGGCGTTGTGGACATGATTAAGTTGGTGGGACCACGGGATGGTGCCACAATATTGTGGCTATTATAGGGCCATGGCACTGAGAGAATTTTGGAAAGCCACTCTACTATGACTGTGGCTAGTGTGATGGGGGCCATGATATATCCATTTCCAATAGAAAGTTGGGAAAGATCACTGCATCGCGGCCGTGGAATTCCCTTTAGAATCTTTGATCATGGTTGGTGAGTGTGTAGCTTAGCGTCTGGAAACTCCTATATCTCTCAAAGTTTATATGGTGAAGATGTTTATATTCACCTCAGCATCGATTAATATTGTCTCAAACTCATCATGCTTGAGACAGTCTGTGGTGAGAAGTCCCCATCCAGGCTTCTCATTATTCTTGATGACTATGTCCTCCAGAATACGCTTTGTATGTACCGTGGCTTTTTCATTAAATAGTATATGCTTACCAAACACAACAAGATTAAGGGCAGTGAATATATATTTGCACTGTTCTTCAAAAAAAGTAAATAAGCTCTCACACATGGATTCCATCATGAACTAGACAGTTCAATTGACGGATTCTCGGGAATAAGTGAAACTCCTGATGGGAAGGGGGTCTCTGTAAATTCCTTCGGTCCCCAAGTGTAATTCACCTGAATATAAATTCTCCTTGAAGATACGTTTATACTATTGCATTCACTGGTAGTGAAAAAATGGGGGTATAATAACTAAAAAACGGGGGTCTAACAATCTCACCCAATATTTTGTTTAGGCAATCAGTATGGACACACTCCAATATAATTCCAAGAGAATCAACTAGATAATCAGACTCAATCAATGGAAATATATCCAAGAGTTATATCTTTGTTTCACAATGTAATCAGCAAATGAAACAGATAGAAATCCGCGAACGTGATTATTATGTGAAACAACTTGAACGGTTCCAAAGACCATTGTTCAAGTGTAAATCAATTTATATTAACAACCCAAAGTTGGAATATCTAATTGATTGAACTACGCACAACCTGTGATATTTCAATTATATAGAAAATATTAAACGGAAAAGAAATAACACAAACACCAAAAAAATTGTTAACGAGGAAACCGCAAATGCAGAAAAATCCCGGGACCTAGTACAGATTTGAACACCACACTATATTAAGCCGCTACAGACACTAGGCTACTCCAAGTTAACTTCAGAATGGAATGTAGTTGAGACCTAACCAATCTTATACTGATCAAGGTACAATCACGTTCCTTACACCTCTGAATCCCAGCAGGACTCTGCACACTTTTCCCTTAGCTGATCTCACCCACAACTAAGAGTTGCTACGACCCAAAGTCGAAGACTTGATAAACCAATCTGTCTCACACAGAAAAGTCTATTGAATAAATAAATCTGTCTCCCACAGAAATACCTAGGAGTTTTGTTCTGTATTTTGATAAATCAAGGTGAACAGGAACCAATTGATATATCGGATTTATATTCCCGAAGAGCATCCTAGTAATATCAATAATCTCACAATATTCTTAATTGTATGTTAGCGAAACAAGATATTGTGGAATCACAAATGATGATATGAAGATGTTTGTGACTAATTTTTATCTTGCCTATTGGAGATTAAATATCGAGTAAATATTAGAAAAGATGGTACTCAATCACGATAGAATACAGCAAGATCAGAACACGCAACTACAGAAAAATACTTGGTTCTGGCTTCACAATCCCAATGAAGTCTTTAAGTCGTTAACATATATATGATGGTTTTAGAAAAACCTAGGTTAAAGGAGAATCGACTCTAGTTGCAACTACTATCACACATGAGGTATGTGTATTTGGTTTCCTAGTTTCTATAGGTCCCCCTTATATAGTATTTAAATCAGGGTTTGCAATTAATGTTACCTTGGTAATAAAGAATTCAATATTTATTGTTAGATGAAAACTTGATTAGACTCAAGTTAATATCTTTCAACTGTTAGATCGAACTTAGGTTGTTACACACAAATGAAAAGTGACTTCATTTAGATATGAGGAACTGTGCCTAAACTTGTACACCTTGTCGTCTCAACAATAGTTAATCGAAGTTATCCATATGAACACTTTCATATCAACCTTGTTCATCTTAACACAACTAGTTCAAATGACTCAAATGAAACTAGTATAGAGTTGTTCAATTGTTTATGTTCTCATAGAAGTATACAAGACACAACTGAAGCAAAATCGATTTTGATTCACTCGAATCAATTCATGAACATATAGCCACGGTTTCCAAAAGACTGCATTCCTTATTATATAAACGTATTATTTCATGAACAAACCGATTTTAGAACATAACCTACTCAAGTATGAGAACGGGTACGTATACCTAAGTGGCCGTACTTAGTTTAGGTTTTCCAGTATGTGAATGGATACACATACCTCCAAAATCAGTTGATTTCCCGGACTTGAACTTACGCTAGTATGCATACGGGTATTGTTAGAGCATTGCTCGGTCGAACTCTCATGTGTTGCTATCTGAAGCATGTTTGTAAATATTAGTGATCAAAACTATACATTTTGATTCTAGTTTACTTATGACTAAGTCTCGGTCTAGGATAGTTAAGTATAGTTGATCTCCAGACTCCATGGAGATTATCTTACGAAGACGAAGAACTACTCAAGGAACCAGTGGAACTTTATCCGACCAAAAGGTATGTGGAGACTTGAACTCATCTAGCACTCAAAAGTCTATCTATCTTTTATTCTTGAGACAACAGTCGTATAAGAATGATAGTTTTCATACATACACATTTTCTATTTCGAGCCGAGTTTACTCTCCTATCTTTTTCTCGAAATATGTGTTGGTAAGCTTTCGCTTTAACCACTTTTCATCTTTACCCGTGATGAAAGTTATGATGACGTTTCAATCTTGAAAATATATTTGATGACGATAGTCGATTCTTATGTCTAACTGAAAAAGCGGGGGTATAACAACCACACCCTATATTTCGATTATCAATCTGTATGGACAACTACGAGTTACTTTCTAGAGAATCAACTAGACTCAATCAAATAGAAAATATCTCAAGGAGTTATTATCTCAATCTCTCGATTAGATTTTCTCAATATACGAGTCTTAATCAAGGAGAGATAACTTGGATGGCACCAAAGACCAATATCCAAGTGTCAATCAATTTAAATCAATAACCAATAAGGTCGGATATTCTAATTGATTGAACAATTCACAACCTGTATTATTTTAATTATATAAAAATATAATGTGGAAAAGAAATAACACCGACACCAGAATTTTGTTAACGAGGAAACCGCAAATGCATAATAACCCTGGGACCTAGTCCAGATTAGATATATACTGTATTAAGCCGCTACAGACACTAGCTTACTCCAAATTAACTTCGGTCTGGACTGTATTTGAACCCCAACCAATCTCACATTGATCCAAGGTACAGTTATGATCATACGCCTCTGATCCCAGCAGGATACTGCGCACTTGATTCCCTTAGATGATCTCACCCAAAACCAAGAGTTGCTACGACCCAAAGTCGAAGACTTTAATAAACAAATCTGTCTAACACAGAAAAGTATACAAGATAGATAAATTTGTCTCCCACGAATAAACCTATGAGTTTTGTTCCGTCTTTTGATAAATCAAGGTGAAAAGGAACCAATCAATAAAACCAGACTTATATTCCCGAAGAACAACTCAATTTTATCAATCACCTCACAATAGTCTTAATCGACGCAGCGAAAAAAGATATTGTGGAATCACAAACGATGAGATGAAGATGTTTGTGACTACTTTTATATCTTGCCTATCGGAGATTGAAATTTCAATCCAATTATTATAATTGTACTCGTACGATAGAAACAGCAAGATCAGATCACACAACTGCAAGAAAAGTAGTATCGGTTTGGCTTCACAATCCCAATGAAGTCTTCAAGTCGTTAACCTTGTGTTGATGGTGGTTTTTAGCCTAGGGTTAAAATCCTAAACCCTAGTCAGACAGTGACGTCACAACATTTAAGTAAATAATCTTTTACTAAGCGCATTTATTGAAACCTTTAATGTGTCTGTGAAAAATTACAGGGGCATCTTTTTTCTTTTAATACCAATTAGGGTTACAACAAGCCAAACCCTAATTTCCACGTGTGCCAATGGCAAACCATGCCAGCCACACCTACCGCGCCAAGGCATGCCAACCATGCTAGCCGCACCCTTGTGCCAATGGAAAACCATTCCAGCCACACCTACCGCGCCAAGGCATGCCAACCATGCTAGTCACACCCCCTGTGCCAATGGAAAACCATGCCAGCCACACCTATCGCGCCAAGGCATGCCAACCATGCTAGCCACACCCGTGTGCCAATGTAAAACCATGCCGGCCACACCTACCGCTCCAAGGCATGCCAACCATGCTAGATGCACCCCTGTGCCAATGGAAAACCATTCCAGCCACACCTATCGCGCCAAGGCATGCCAACCATGCTAGCCGCACCCCTGTGCCAATGGAAAACCATGCCAGCCACACCTACCGCGCCAAGGCATACCAACCATGCTATCCACACCCCTGTGCCAATGGAAAACCATGCCAGCCACACCTACTCCGCCAAGGCATGCCAACCTTGCTAGACGCACCCCTGTGCCAATAGCAAACCATGCCACACCTATTGCGCCAAGGCATGCCAACCATGCAAGCTGCACCCCTGTGCCAATGGAAAACCATGCCAGCCACACCTACCGCGTCAAGGCATGCCAACCATGCTATCCGCACCTATGTGCCAATGACAAACCATGTCAGCCACACCTACCGCGCCATGATAAACGCACCTTTCCATGGCCCCATGCCAACCTAGTCACGCCACCATGCTGGCCTTTCTTATTCGACTACCAAAATGAAGGTGTGAGACAATCAACGGTCTCCCTTCAATCCCAGGAGTAAATCCTATCCATCCAAGGTTACCAGACGACGCATGGTAACCTTTGACCCAAAATCCTACCCTGGCCATGCCGTCATCCCTCCAGAATTCTTCCTGATTTTTACTGTCGGGCTGTTTTCACAACCCGAACGAACTCAAAACCTAAATATTCCCGAGTAGGGAGATAGAGAATTATTTTCCGTTCATATGGAGTGGCGGACCGTCAAAATCCGATTCCGTATGCGAATTCTACATCAATTCTAATAAAGGACGCTAATTAAGGTTTCAGCATGTTAAACCTTAACTTAGACAAAGCCATGCACAACGCTGGCTACCAAAATGAAGGCGTGCGACGATCAATGGTCGCCCTTCAATCCCAGGAGCAAATCCTTGCCGTCCAAGGTTACCAAATGACCTTTAGCCCAAAACCCTAGCTTGGTCACGAACCTAGCTTGGTCACGCCAAACCCTTGGCCCCACATGCCAAGCCGAACCGCACCTAGCCAAGCTAGCTGCGCCATGCGCCCATTGAAAACCTTTGGCCCCACATGCCAAGACAAACCTCACCTAGCCAAGATATCCGCGCCATGCTCCCATGGCAAACCCTTGGCCCCACATGCCAAGCCAAACCGCACCTAGCCAAGCTAGCCGCGCCATGCACCCATGGCAAACCCTTGGTCCCACATGCCAAGACAAACCGCACCTAGCCAAGCTAGCCGCGTCATCCATCCATGGCAAACCCTTGGCCCCCCATGCCAAGACAATCGCACCTTGGCCCTAGCCAAGCTAGTCGTACCATGTGCCCATGGAAAACCCTAGGCCATAGCCAAGCTAGCCGTACCATGTGCCCATGGCAAACCCTAGGCCCTAGCCATGCTAGCCGCACCATACCATGCCAACAGGATGCCAACCTAGACACGCCACCATGCTGGCCTTCCTTACACGGCTACCCAAGTGAAGGCGTGCAACAATCAATGGTTTCCCTTCAATCCCATGAGAAAATCCTAGCCACCCAAGGTTACCAGACGACGCATGGTAACCTTTGGCCCGAAAACATAAATTTGGCCACGCCAAACCATGCCATGCCAATGGCATTCCAACCTAGTCGCGCCACCATGCTGGCCTTCCCTACGCGGCTACCAAAAACGAAAGCGTACGACGATCAACGACTACCTTTCCTCTTAAGATGCAAAATCTCGACCGTCAAAGGTCACCAAGCTACCAAGTCTCCTAAGATCGACTTTCCAGGAAACAACAATATGCTACATGTTTTCCACAAGAACATTCGAGACATCAACACATATCACAAACTGGGGGATCCTCTTTGGGTATTGGTTTGGCGGTTTACAGCGTGCGGCGTACACTACTCCCATTATAAGGAAGTTTCATAAGGGTGAGACGGTTAGTAAATACAGGGAGTTAATGGTGAAACACTCTGGGACATCAATTCCATGCGTTAACGATTTTATGGAACATCAATTCCATGCGTTAATGGTTTTATGGATCATCAATTCCATGCATACGGTTACCACCTCCTCCCATTTACTTACATATTTTTCCATTCCTTAATGAGACCAGGGTACGTTTCACTTCGACTTGTATAAATAGGTCTTACCTATTTCCATAGAACAACAAGTTCATTCGGTAATATAAAACACTAATAAAATACTTGCTTGCTAGCTTACCATTTTTTAGCCTTCCCACTTTTCTGATACAAGTCGTAGTAACACAACTACTCTTCTAGAATCAACTATTCTGGTCTCATCACTTTCCTTGCTTCCCTCCCCAAAACCAACCTATTCTCCTTCACTTTGTGACCGAAGCAAGTCCGGAATGGCCATTTCTTGGTTTATGATGGATTTGTACAGATTGATCTCTCGAATCTAAAGTACTCCCTTTCAGTACATTATTTAGGGTTTAAATCGTTTCCCACCCGCACACCCAAAATTACCGAAACCAGCAGAATACCATTTTTACCTACAAACACCTGGTTTTAGAAGAAGAAAACCAAAGGTTAAAGGAGAATCGACTCTAGCTTAGCAAACTAGTATCACACAGAATGTGTGGGGATTAGGTTTCCCAGTTGCTAGAGATCTCCCTTATATAATCTTTCAAATCAGGGTTTGCAATCAATGTTAGCTTGGTAACAAAGAATTCAATATTCACCGTTAGATAAAAACCTGATTAGATACATGCTAATATTTATCAACCATTAGATCGAAAACTTAGCTTGTCATACACGCATGTACTTGACGATTTTGGGTTTGTGTAACCGTACCTAAACGTGTACATTAGTTGGTTCAACACTATTAACCAAATGGTTAGCCAAATGATAACTTTCATATCAAGCATATTCTTCTTTACCATAACTAGTCCAAATGACTCAAATTAACTAGTTAGAGAGTTGTTCAATTTCTATGAGATCTCATGAACTACATAAGACACAATTGAAGCAAAAACGATGTGATTCACTCGAATCAATTCATTAACTATAAATCCACGGTTTGCAATAGCATTCCTTAGTTTATTAAGATAAGTTCACAAACATCGTTTTTAGACATAACCTACTCAAGTTCGCGGACAGGGTTCGCGGACTCAAGTCAACCGGTTGGAGTTTACAAACTCCAGCAGAAATTCTCGGGTCGAGAATTTCCGCCAGTTGGCGGACTGAAACTAAGCTACAACTCCAGCAGAAATTCTCGGGTTCAAGAACTACGCCAGTTCGCGGACTGGGTTCGCGGACTGAGTTGATGGCTCACGTTCCGGTTTCACTTGATCAACAAAGTTCGCAAACTTCGGTTCAAGCAATAAGGACTTATACATATATGTGTTACCACAACAATGTTTATATCCTCCAATGGTTATATTATTTAAACTCTCATTTCAATCATTGAAACATTCTTAGAGGGCGTTATACAGTTGTTATTCGCAAACAATTTTTCGTCAGAGCGATTTCCAAAATGATTGAAACATAACATGACTTTTGTTACTAGGTAAAGATGAACTTGGCTAAAGCGAAAGCTCTACCAACACATATTTCTAGAAATAGATAAGCGAGATATACTCATCTCAAAATATCATATGTGTATATCCTTAGTCTGTATAGTAATACGACTTTTGTCTCAAGATAGTAGATAGAGTAGATAGACTTTTGAGTGATAGATAAGTCCAAGTCTCCACATACCTTTTAGTATATGAAGATCCACTGGTTCCTTGAGTAGTCCTTCGTCTTGTATGATAATCGCCATGGAGTTCTTGAGCTCAACTACACTTTCTATCCTAGTCCGAGACCTTAGCTATAGTAGACTAGAAATCAAGACTTTATAGTTTTGATCACTAACATTGACAAACATGCTTGAGATAGAAACGCATGCGAGTTCGACCAAGAAATGCTCAAATACTAATGACTATTATAACATTATAGAAGAATATTTTAATGATTGAAATGTAGAGTTGAGATTACGTAACCATCTATGGATATATGAATATATAGTGTGTTAGCACATTAATGTATAAATCCATGTACCGGAAACTAAGTGCGTGCTTATGTGTGCATGCGGTATTGGTGAAGGAGACAGGTTGGGTACGCGTACTCGTACGCATACTGGCGGGAGATTTTGAACCGAGAATTTATGCTGAGTTTGTAGTTTGCAAACTAGTAAACCAGTCACCTTAGGTATGCATACCCGTATGTGTTCCCACAGAAGTTTTCGAACCGAAAATTTCTGCTGAGTTTGTGAACTCAAATCCGATAGCTAAGGTATGCATACCCGTACGCGTACCCAAGATGGTTATATTTCTCAAATAGGTTAGCTCATGAACTTAAATAATAAATCAATATGGAATGCAATCTTTGCAAACCGTGGCTATATTATTCATGAATTGATTCAAGTGAATCAAACCGATTTTGTTTCAATTGTGTCTATGTATAAATATCTAAGAAATTGAACAACTCTTCAACTAGTTCTTTTGAGTCATTTGAACTAGTTATGAAGAAGATGCATATGGTTGATATGAAAGTGCTCATATGGCTAACCATTGGTTAACTATTTGTGAACTAACCAAATGTACACATTTAGGAACGGTTACTCAAACCTAAATCAAATACATTTCATGTGTGTGTGACAAGCTAAGTTTAGATCTAACGGTTGAAAGATATTAGCTTGGATAAATCAGGTTTTTCATCCAACGATGAATATTGAATGCTTTGTTACCAAGGTAACTTAGATTGCAAACCCTGATTTGAAAACTATATAAAGGAGACGTTTAGAAAATGGAAAAACTAATCCCTATACCTCCTGTGTGATACTAGTTGGTTTGCTAGAGTCGATTCTCCTTTAACCGTAGGTTTCTTCTCGAGACCCTGTCGGTTAACGACTTAAAGACTTCATTGGGATTGTGAAGCCAGACGAAACTACTTCTCTTGTAGTTGAGCGATCTGATATTGCCATTTTCTATCATATGAGTTCAATTGAATAATCGTCTTGAGATTATATCTCTCATAGGGAAATATAAAAAGAAATCACAAACATCTTCGTCTCATCGTTTGTGATTTCACAATATCTAGTTTCGCTACCATACGATTTAGATTATTGTGAGGTGATCAATAATTATAGGATGTTCTTCGGGAATATTAGTCCGAGTTATTGATTAGTTCATGTTCACCTTGAATTTATCAAAAGACGGAACAAAACTCGTAGGTTTATCTGTGGGAGACAGACTTATCTATTATCGTAGACTTTTCTGTATGATACAGATTTGTTTATTAAAGTCTTCGACTTTGGGTCGTAGCAACTCTTGGTTGTGGGTGACATCATCTAAGGGAATCAAGTGTGTAGTATCCTGCTAGGATCAGAGATATAAGGAGCGCAATTGTACCTTGAATCAGTGTGATATTGATTAGGGTTAAACTATAGTACAGACCGAAGTTAGTTTGTAGTAGGCTAGTGTCTGTAGCGTCTTAATACAGTGTGGTATTCAATATGGACTAGGTCCGGGGGGTTTTCTGCATTTGTGGTCTCCTTATTAACAAAATTTCTAGTATCTGTGCTCTTTCTATTCCGTATTATATTTTGTTATATAATTGAAATATCACAGGTTGTGCGTTGTATCGATCAATTATGAAATCCAACCTTTGGTTATTGATTGGAAATTGATTGATCCTTGGATATTGGTCTTTGGTACCATCCAAGTTTATATCTCTTGTATTTGATAAAGACTCCCAGATTTCTATTTGCTTGAGTATAGATCAAATCGAGAGATAGACATATTAACTCCTAGATATACTTTTTGTTAAGATTGAGTCTGACTGTCTAGTTGATTCTCTTAAAAGTATATTAGAGTTAGTCCATACAGATTGCTAATCGAAATATTGGGTGAGGTTGTAAGACCCCCTCTTTTTCAGGTATGCATATTAAGTTTCCGGACTTTCAACTAACCAACCACTACGCATACGGGTATGCATACTATAGTTCCCAGACTTGGAATAACATGGAACAGTTAGCATAAAAGTATGCATATTGTTTTATATCCAATCATGGTTAATTGTTCTAAACTCTTATTTCAATTATTGAAACATTATTAGCTTCAAAGCAATTTTCAAGTGATCGATAGATCAATACGAAATATTCTGAGTCTATATCAAATGACTGTCTCACACAAATCATGTAAGATGTTACTAGGCGATTCTCACATAATCATCTTTTGACTTTCGTCAAGAATATAAGATGAACTAGGTTAAAGCGAAAGCTTACCAAAACATATTTCGATAAATATGTAAGCGAGTTAAACTCATCTCGAAACATCAAATGTGTTTAATCGAAGTCTATATAGATATACGACTTTTGTCTCAAATATGAGATAGAGTAGATAGACTTTTGAGTGATAGATGAGTTCAAGTCTCCACATACCTTTTGTTGATGAAGTTCCACAAGCTCCCCTTAGTAGTTCTTCATCTTCAATCGATGAATATTGTGAAGTCTAATGCTCAACTACACTTTACATCCTAATCCGAGACTTAGCTATAAGTAGACTAGAAATCAAGACTTATAGTTTTGGTAACTAAACTTGACAAACAAGCTTGAGATACAACGCTTTCGAGTTCGACCAAACAGTACTCTAATAATAACCATACCCAATAATTCATTCGGAAATTTGTATGGACTAAACTCCAATATAATTCCGAGAGCACCAACTTAAAAGTGAAACTCAATCAAGAAATATATCAAAGAGCTTTATCTCTTTCTCAATACAATCAGCAAATTGAACAGATAGAAATTCGTGAACCTGATTGATATGAGAAATAACTTGGACGGTACCAAAGACCAATGCCCAAGTGTCAATCAAGTTATATTCAACAAACAAGGTCGGATTTATCAACTGTGATTTAACTACGCACAACCCGTGATATTTTAATTATATAAACAAATATAATGCAAAAAATAAATAACACAGATACCAAAAAATTTGTTAACGAGGAAAACGCAAATGTAGAAAAACCTCGGGACCTAGTCCAGCTTTGAATACCACATTGTATTAACCCGCTACAGACACTAGCCTACTACAAGTTAACTTCAGACTGGAATGTAGTGGATCCCTAACCAAGTCTCACACCGATTAAGGTATAGTCGCTTTCCTTACGCCTCTATAACCACGCCGGATTCTGCGCACTTGATTCCCTTAGCTGATCTCATCCACAACTAAGAGGTGATACGACCCAAAGTTAAAGACTTATAAAAAAATCTGTCTCCCATAGATATGTATATCCTTTATTCTTTTTGTTTCGTCTTTTGATAAAAAAGATCAAGGTGAACATGAACTAATTAATAATCCAGTCTTATACTCCCAGAGAGAATCTTAGAAATACTAGTCACCTCACAATAACCTAACTGATTAATAGAAGAAATTATTGCGGAATCACAAGAGTCTGAGACGAAAAACTATTGTGATTACTTTTATATCTTACCTATCGGAGATAAATCTCGAGTAAATATTAGAGAAGATAAAACTCAATATGATAGAACCAGTAAGATCAGAATATGAAACTACAGAGAAAATAGTTGGATCTGGCTACATGAATCCCAAATGAAGTCTTCAAGTCGTTAACCTAATAATAGTTTTGGAAAACCTAGGTTAAAGGAGAATCAACTCTAGTTTGCAACTAGGACACACATAAGTGTCAGGATTAGGTTTTCAAGTTGCTAGAGTTCTCCCTTATATATCCTTTCAAATCAGGGTTGCTTATAATCAAACCTAAGATAGATTAGTAACAAAGCATTCAATATTCACCGTTAGATGAACTCCTGATTTAAGATTCAAGATAAATCTGCTTAGAAATTAAGCAATTAATCTCCACCGTTAGATGGTCTTATCATGTTACACACAAATGAAATATACTTATATTCATATATGGGTGTATATTGGGTTGGCTCAATAATAGTTAACCAAAGTTATCCATATGAACACTTTTTACTTAACCATATTCATCTAACACTTCTACATCAAATATGATGATCAATAAATCATGATAAAAAATCAAATGAATCTAATTGTGTTTCAAATAAAGTTGTTTAATTCTTCACTATCTCATAGAAATATTCATAAACAAATTGAAACGAAATCGGTTTGATTCGTGATCGTACAAAGTACTTATACAAGAATCAAGTCATGAACATTAATCCAAGGTTGCAAAGTTAATTTGCATTCCGTAAATCATAAATGCTTTAGTTCATGAGTATGAGAATCATACACTACCGATTTTAGAACATAACCACTATGTTCGCAAACTGCGTACGCGAATAGCAGCTCCGGACCTTGTCCTAGACAAGTCATTCGCAAACCCAATTCACGAACAATCGTTTCGTACCCAACTCAGGTAAACCCGTTCGCATACTAGGTACGCAAACAAGAGTTCCGGACCATCTCAGGTAAACCCGTTCGCATACTAGGTACGCAAACAAGAGTTCCAGACCTGAATCATCACAATATAGTTCGCATAATGGATATGCATACCGTGTTGTATCCATATGATCGTTGTCGTATGCGTCAAAAATAAATTACACTTGCTTACTACTCAAAATATATTTTGAAGCAAGGGCAAGAAAGGATCGTTCCCACAGAGAGGACTAGGATTGTCGATACGTTTTGATTTCTTACGTAAAACAAGGGGGGGATTTTCTGATTTTTATATAACTTAAACAAAAGTAAACAAATCAATAAGATGAAGATATTGGTCAAGGATTTCGTTTTCATTCACTAATATGTTCTTTTCTTAATAACTATAATTAATATTTAATCTCTCATTATCAAAGGCCCTATGGTATCTTGATCACAAGAATATCCTGTTAATTTCCTCTTGTCATCAACATACACATTAAAAGATGCGAGAATGAATTCTATCTAAGAGAACAAACTAACGTGTAATAGCACTAATCAAGTTTAATTCCCTAGATGCATTAAGTTCAATGAAATCAGGCCAACCAATGCAATTGAAATACATTGCGCAAACAATTTAACAAAGGTCACGATTCACATATGATCATAAGGATGTTTCACTACAAGCTATAATCATATTTGGGCTACTTGTGTTCAAGGATTATCACTTTTACGTATAATAAACCCTAAACTAGCAATATATGTGATTACAAGTTCTACCAATTTGCAACTAGACAAAACAACCAATCAAATCATGTTATAATATGTCAATCGTATAACTATATTTTCAGAGAATCGTAAACAATAAATATGAGACAAAACTAATTCATTAAACCCAAAATCATGTTATGTGAAATCAATTGAATCCATAACCAAAAGAAAATTAAATACTCATGTTAAACGAGTTCATAACAAGAATAAAAAGAAGTTTTATCATGTTGTAAACCCTAGAGCAAAAGTAGTAGAAGTCTCCCTAATAGAGATATCTAGGTTTAGAGAAAGACTTTTATATTTATATGTTTCTCCAATTCCAAAAGGATACTCTTTCCAAAATCAGGTCTTTCCAAAATCAGAATACTGACTTTGGCTCCTTGAACTTGTATCTGACTACCATAATTCCCAGCAACTCACTATCCTTCTATGCAGTTTATACACTCACAATTCAAAGTCATACATCACAGATGAACCATCTAAACCAATTATTGGATTCTTGTGAAAACGTGCCCAAAAGCGCAACTCCAAACTCATATACCTAACCGCTAGACCTTAGATACGACTCGTACCCCCTTCATGATTCAGTGAATCTTCATGGTTCATACTTTCTATTCATAAATCCGGCAACCAGACCTAGTACCACCATCTCTCCATTCTTGCAGCGTTTTCGTACTGTTTCTGTAGAAACTGGAAACTAATCAGTCCTTAACTGGCAGTCAACATTGCATTCCATATCCATGCCATAGTTCACAAAACCAGTTCCAAATACCCTCACTTACTAGCTGTTTAGTTCCCTGCAAATTCTCCTAGCATTCATATACTTGTCTCTGAATTCACAACCTCACACACAACTTGAACTAAACTCTGTAGTAACTGGAATTTAGAAACGATCCCATTTTGTTCTTCTTTGCACTTCAAATTTTCTCTAACTCACCACTAGAACCGATAACCTATCACTTGCATCGTTATCTCATTCAGATCCAATTAAACGGAAGTTCTTCATTTGGTACTCGATTCACAACACAATCATCAAAATCCAAATCCGACACTAACCCTTAGTAGACAAACCCACTTCTCATTCATTTGAGAAGTCGAATTTCTTTTTTCCTGTTCTTCAAACTCTAGCTGAATTCAACCTCAATTTTGATTATTCTTCTTCCATTTCTCAATTCATCTGGCAGAAAATTATTCCTCCAACATCAATCGAATCCCTCGCCTAATAGCTTTTCTCGATTTAACCCATTTCTTGACTGAATTCTCGCATTACTATCCTCTCTTTTCTCTCACACAGCCGCAACTCTGTGCTGGGTTTCAGAAACAAATGATTGAGAATAATAACTTCCCTCAATTTAGGGTTCTGTGTAGGAATGTGACTGGCTTTACCAACTCAGGTGAAGTATATAGGGGGTTCCCATCATGATTTTAGGTACCCATAAATAGGATAAGGGCCAACCAAATGGCGGCCCTTATGTTAACAGGGTTCGACTCCCATGTCATTCGCCTGTGAGATGATGATTCTGCCTTTTATGCTCAAAATGGATGATTTCTCCTTCTTTCACTCCAAATGACTCCATTGAACCTAATAAACTCAAAATCAATCATAAGATACATAATTTACAAGAAAAGATGCAAAGAAAGCATAAACAATAGATAAATATCAAGATGTTTATAACACCTATCACCAGACATGGGTAATCATTCTAAACTCTTATTTCAATCATTGAACATCCTTAGAAGACGAAAATGGTAATCTTACACATACCATTAGCTTCAAGTAATTTTCAAGTGATCGAGTGATCAATACGAAAATTCCCAGGCTAATATCAAATGAGTGTCTCACACAAATCATATAAGATGTTCAATGTAATTTTCATATGATCATCTTTTGACTTAATATTTAGTTTCCAACAAATAAATTGTTTCCAACTAAACTCGTCAAGAATACGATGGACATAGCTAAAGAAAAAAGCTTCCAAAATATATTTCGATAAATAGATAAGCGAGATAAACTCGGCTCAAAATATCAAATGTATATAATGTAAAAGTCTATATAGTTATACGACTTAGTCTCATTAGAAGATAGAATAGAATATACTTTTGAGTGATGAATAAGTTTTAGTCTCCCCATACCTTTTTTTGATGAAGTTCCTCCAAGCTCCTCAGCAGATCTTCTACCTCAATTGGTGAATATCGTGAAGTCTAAATCTCAACTACACATTCTATCCTAATCCGAGACATAACTATAAGTAGACTAGAAATCAAGTATATAGTTTTGATCAACTAAACTTGACAAACAAGCTTGAGATAGCAACGCTTGCGACTTCGACCGAGCAGTGCTCTAACAGGTAGGATGGTTGGCTAACCTGTGAAAACATTAGTACTTTGGATATGATATTTCCTGAATAATCAGAGGGCATCATACATGAGGGAGATTGAAAGATCCATCTTGTATCCAAACATCCATCAACTCAATGACCTCTTCCATGAGAAATAGGAAGCATGGGAGTGTCGAATCCGATCTTATTTTTTGTGGTAGTTTTTGACGTGGAGCCTTAGGAAAACCTTGTTAGGAGGCTTGCCATTGAGTTAGTGATGTCGTTGGAGCAAGGGATGAGGCATACATAGATCTTGTGGTATTTGATGTTTGTTGAGGAGTGGCCTTTATTTTGGCTCATTCATTGGTGAAAATACCTATGGATGGTTAAACCGAGTATTATTTGTTGATCAGATGCCTGTTTCCGCAGGTGTCTCCACGACTTTCCTCTAGTAGGCCTTGTTGTTTTATATAAGGCTGGAACAGTTGCGACTCATCATTTGGCCGACTCATGAATCTTGAGGAAGGTTTGAAAACATGAATTTTCACTTCATCGTTATATAATGTATACAAAAAAGTACACATGCAAAATATTTTCATAAGTTTATGCAACCATTTTATTTTCATGGGAATTACACTGGTGTACATCTAAAAGAAAACGAGCAAATTCAAAGTCCATACCAAAAAAAAAGCCATATATCAATGAGATGGGATAATGGTGTAAAAATGTGTACAATATACAGAAACCTAGAATATCCAGCATCCACACCCATAAAACATGGCATATATCAATAATAGGGGACAATAGTGTACAACTATGCATATATCTATAAAATCCAGAAAATCCAACATCCATACCTAAAAAACATGCCATATATTCACGAGACAAGACAAAGTGCACCAGTTCGTTCACACATACAACTTTTTTTTTGATATATTCAGGGTTGGATTCAATTCACTCGTACGTCTAGCCGACGAATGCATTTTTTCCTATACCATATATTCTTGATCTTTGCTGAAGTTCATGTTAGAGCATTTCTCGGTTGAACCCACCAAGCGTTGGTATGTCAAGTTTGGTTATCATATTATAGTGAAGAAAAACTCATTTAAGAGTCTCTTGATTTAAATGTATTAGATTCAACTTCGTATAGGTTAACTTGAAAGTATTAGGGTGAGACATTACAAGTATTGCGAAGACTTGAAGAAGTGAAGAAGTGCGGAGCTACAACGACAACATCATCCTTCCACTTGAGGTTAGTGATATTTGATTTGAACTGTTTTATTCCCTAACGTATCTTTCAAGTCGTGCATATTGAAAACATAAAACTGCGAAGCATGAACATTCTAGATAGACATAGTATTAAGGAATACAATATGAAGTTTATTCTTAACCATTAAACTTTGTATATAAGACATCGACATAATCGTATGAATGCTATTGTGATTATGTATGGGTATAAGGTGAGAATTTCATCCTAGTGAACAATGTTTACATGTGTTCTAAGGAAGTAAGTTCATGATATGTGTTGTGAACCGAAAAGGAAATAGCTAGGCGTTATTGGGGCTATTCTTCATTGCATATCTTATGAACGACTGTAGATGGTGGATTTTCGATGAAGGCTAAAATCGTAAACCCATAACTATATGAACTTTTGATCCAGAAATCAAATGCGAGTATCGAGACACGGGTCTCTCATCGAATCCTCTGATTGAGAATACTTTCTCTCTGAGTACATGCAGATATGTAGTCTCTCGGATGGACAACGGCATATCTGTATTGAGACATGGGTCTCTCATCGAATCCTCTGACTGGGAATACTTTTTCTCAGAGTACATGATGATATGTAGTCTCTCGGCTGGACAACGACATATCTGTATTGAGACACGGGTCTCTCATCGAATCCTCTGATTGAGAATACTTTCTCTCAGAGTACATGTAGATATGTGGTCTCATAGCTAGACAACAACATATCTCATGAATACTGAACACTTCAGTAATTATTTCTATATAGTATCACAAGATGGACGGATCTTAGACAGCTTGCTCTGCTAGTATAGAGCGATAACGTCTTCAGGATACAAACAACGAGTTTACCCTGACTATATAAAGGAAATGAAGCTCCAGCAAGCTCATATCGGAATAATTAATGCTCCTAGACAGCTTACTCTGCTAGTGTAGAGCTATAAGTTAATTATTCCCAAATTCTTGGATTCATCCACAGAATTTCCGAAAATATTCAAATATTTTCGCAGATATTTCATTACTGCAAACCATGGTTCTTCCCAGCAGAAATACATGGGTTAGTAATAAATATTCAACACACAGGTGTCTGAGATACCTCTGAGTAAGCCCCAATTTAAATGGTGAAAGTGTACTCAACGAAGATGCACTAACAATCAACGCATGGACGAGTATTTCAAAATACGACGAGATGATGAAACTATGCAAAATAGGAAGGAAAATAATAAATAATTAAAAATTGACCAAGGCGCTGGGAGCATGGGCCCGCTGACCGCCCGACCGTGCCATGGTCAATCCCACGCCAGTTTCATATTTTTATTATATTTTTGTTATTTTCCTTGAGTTCATGAAAATTCTTTCATTTGAACAAATATCCTTCGTTTTAGGGAAACTCCTCAATTTCACGGTGCTTCCTTCGCATAGAGGAAATAATATAAAATTAGGGAAAACATGATAGGGGCGTGACCATTGTCCAACCGGCCATGCCTTGGTCCCAGTCGGCCCCATACCTCATGGTTCCTCATTATTTTATTATTATTTCCCTAATTTCATGAAAACTCCTTAATCTCATGATATTTCCTTGGTCCCATGAAAAATAATATAAAAGTACAAAAACCCGTGTGCACGGGCCATATCCGGTCGATCAAACCCTATATGGCTTCACACGTCCCTTTTTATTATTATTATATTTTTCATGTTTTCATAACTGAGATACGAAAATATCAAAATTCTAGATGGCTTCACACGTCCCTAGATGGCTCAAACGCACATCTAAAAATATCAAAATTCTTAGAACTGAGATACGAACACTTTGGGGACATGAGCATGTTACCTTGACCGACCAAGGTTGTCTCTTTGGCTCTCAATGAGCCGGTCTTACATATTTTCACAATTTGACCTAATTTGCGCAATTGCACGTATTAGGTACAAAACTCTTCCAAAAGACTTGGAACTTCATGGAATGATCAACACTTGATACCGTGACCACCCATGGCTGGTTTCATGACCCCTTGGTCGGTCCTCCACTTCTTCATAATTAATTAGGTCTTATCACCTAATGCTGAACCCAGCAGTAATTCGAATAAATGATTAAACCAATATTTAATCATTCTTTCAATCAACAAGTCACCAACTATTCAAGAGGTCTTGGTGTTTTCTCACGTGAGAATATAGGTGTTACATGATTGACCCATGGTCTCAATCCTTACTTAGTTCCATGGTTCAATTCCTAACAAACCATGAAGTGGTCATCAATTGATCAAATTAGGGTTTCTGAGTCCAAGGATCATAATTCCAAATTCAAACACTAATAAATTTATGACGATCTCATGATCAATATTCTTATTAATTATACTCAGTTCAACTGCCAGTATTTTAATTAATATTTTATTTGGGTCACGCTGCCAATAATTCATCAGATAAGCAATACTTGCTCAAATCAGAGAGTATTGGTTCAACTATCAATATTCAGCAAATCATCGAATGAGCAATACTTTATCGCCTCAACTATCACGTGAGGATCATGCCCACGTTTAATCCATGAGTTTCAGGATATTTTATAAAATCACGTTCAACTCAGTAAATACATGGACTCGTCGTCCCATGATATCATGAAGTCAGCAATTAACTAAACTAATCACGAGACGTCAATCGTGTCACTTGTGGGGATATCAACTAGGGTTTTGGTCTGGCGGTCTATGGCATGTGTGTTCAAATATACGATGGAATGCGAGCAATTCGTGCAATCAGTTAAAGGAGTTAACAAAGTAGTGGATAGAAAATCAACCAAGACTCCGCACGATGACCAACTGGTTTCAAACACGATTTTCGCTTCCCCACTCTTTGATTCCATAAACTGTCACACTTCATGGGATCATGGGGTCTAAAATTCTAGAAATATAAATAAGTCTCTGAATCATGATTGTAATAACAAGAACAACAACGTCAACAACGACGAGAATCCTTCGCATGGTCAATTGAGCTATAAATAAATCTCATTGACATCACGTGATCATCAACTCATCAATTGAGCAATTACTCTCAACTGAGCAATTTCAATCATTCAGAACTTATATTATTCAGAATTCACAACACACCTATAATCTCTAATTACCATTGATTCCACACATTTCTCAGCTTTCCTATTAAAGATCAACCAATCCTCTCTTATGACTGAATTTACTCTGGAACGGCCATTGTCTTGGTTTAGGCCAGAGTACTACAGATTGATCTCTCGAATTTAAAGCACTCCCTTCTTGCAGTGCATCTATGTGAGGTTGAACATTTCGCTCTGTTCAAGGAGTCTCCTTCGCACGGTCGTCTCCTCAATTTCATAAAAAACCAGCAAATCGTTTTGCCCCATCTACAACGACCAATATGTGTGATTAGTATAACCGCTCATGACTTGTTTGTGTTCTTGGTAAAACTATTCACATGAGCCTGACTTATGTATTGGTATGACTTTTATTAGTGAAACCGATCTTAAGTAATCACCTGGGGTATGATTGGGTTGTGTATGTCTGAACTTATTACTGTTAAGAGGGAACCGAAACTAGTAAGAGGTGCAGTACATCACAAGGGGAACTGATCCTTGTATGAGGTGCAACAAGGTTTATGGATGAAAGGGGAACCGATCCTATGAACATGTGCAACACGTTTTTGGGAAGGGGGAATAGATCCTAGGGACATGTGAAGTGCATACAAGTTAAATACCAAATATATGTGGGGAAACGATCCTAGTACCTAGTCAGCCGTATCTTTCGTAAGCTAGTGTAACTATGCACAGTACTCACATGTGTAGATGGGGAAAAACGATTTGCTGATTTTTACGGAATTGAAGAGCCGACCGTGTGGAGACTCCTTGAACCGAGAGAAATGTTGAACCTCACACAGATACACTGCAAGAAGGGAGTGATTTTAGTTCGAGAGATATTTCTATAAGACCCCGGCCTAAACCAAGAACAATGGTCGTTCCAGAGTCAATTCGGTCACAAGAGATGATGGGTTGATCTGTAGGAGGGAAGCTGAGAAATGTGTGAGATCAATGGTGATTTGAGATAGTAGGTGTGTCATGAACTCAGCGTGAGAATGCTCTGAATGATTGAATTTTACCTGATTGAGAGTGATTTCTGTGAGTTCGTGTAGACGAAATATTGTCTGTATGAACTTTGATGAGAAATTGCTCGTTTAGGCGAATGTTGTTTGAATGTTCGAATTGTTCGAATCTTGTTCAATTTTGTTGTTTCAATCAGGATTCTGAGACATTTTATAATGCCGGAGTTGAAAACACCATGATCCCATGAAGTGTGACAGTTTGCTGAAATCAGAGAGTGGGGAAGTGGGAAATCATGTTAAACCAATTACTCATCGTGCGGAGACTTGGTTAATTTTCCACCCACTATTTTGCTGATTCTTCCAACTGATTGCACGACTTGCTCACATTCTCATCGTGGGTGAACACACGTGCCGCAGACCGCCAGACCAAAACCCTAGTTAATATCCCCCCATGTGACACGATTGAAATCTCGTGATTGTGGAGTCAGTTGATGACTTTATGGGACGATGAGTCCGTGTAGTGCTGAGTTGAACATGATTAGAAAATGTTCAGAAACTCATGAATTTAACATGTCTGCTGAGACGAGGTACCATTATGACCTAAAACGAGCAAAATGTGTTGCTAGATTGTCAAATATTGGTAGTTGAACCAATATTCTTTGATCCGAGCAAATATTGCTAGTTTGAGTGAATATTGCCGGTTCAAGCAAATATTGCCAGTTCGAGCAAATATTGCTTATTTGATGAATTTATTGGTAGCTGGACCGAATAAAATATTAATTTAATTTACTGACTGCTAGGTCGAGCAAAATAAATAAAAATGTTAATCATGAAATCAACATAAAATTATCGGAGTGTTTGAATCTGCTCATAATCACGCTTCTGAAGTGCTCTGGATTCAAAATCCTAATTTTATCGAAGTGATGAATTATTGCAAATCAACACGGGACCGACTACATGGGATGACGGGTTCACCATGTAACGCCTAGATGCTCGAATGAGCAAAAATACCAAAGTCTCTTGAAGGCCAGATGGTGAAAGAATTATTAAATGCTGGTTTCATCATTTACTGAATTACTGTGGGGTTCAGTATTAGGTGATAAAACCTAGATATGAGAGATAGGGACCGACCAAGAGAGCTTAGGACCGGCTCTTGGTGGTCACGGGACCAATTGCTGGTCGTTTGAGCAATCCCCATATTGGTTGAAACCCTAATTAACGCCCTTTACTAGAATTGATGTAGAATTCTCATACGGACTCGGATTTCGATGGTCCGCCCCTCCATTCTGTACGGAAAAGAATTTCATATCTCCAGCTCGGGAATATTTAGGTTTTACGCTCGTTCGGGAGTTGAAATCAGCTCGAGAGTAAAACTCAGGAAGAATTCAAGGGGTCGGTCCCATGGTATTATGGAAATATGAAGGACCGACTAAGAGGTCATGAGACTGGCTTTAGGTGCGTGTGGGACCAGCGGATGGTCGTTTGAGAAAACTTCCAATAATTTGGAAAGAGTTTGAACCTAATATGAGCAGTTGAGCAAATTAGGTTAAAATCATTAAAATATGTGGGACCAGCTGTTTGCAAGCCTTAGGGTCACCCTTGGTCGGTCAAGGGGATGTTCCCGTGTCACTACAACGTCTGTGTTTCAGTACTGATAATTTTGATATTTTCTGGTGCACGTTTGAGCAACATTTGGAGAAAATATGCAAAATCCATGGTTTTGCTGAAACTGGGAAAAATACATGAGATGAGGGAAAATAAATAAAAAATGGAATTACAAGTTGTGGGACCGGCCACGGCTAGGGCATGGCCGGACGGATGACACGTGGTCCCACATGATTTTCCCAGTTTTATGTGATTTTATGTATTTTTCTCTGATTTAAGGGAAATTCCATGAAACTAGAGAGTTTGGCGAAATTAGGGAACTCCCATAAGGAGAGACAAAATAAAATAAGATAAAATAAGGAATGGGAGTGTAGGACCGGAAAAGGCAAAGGCAAAGGCATGGCCGGCCGGCCATGGGCGCGGATCCCAAGACACTCTCCCTAATTTTATGTAATTTTCATGATTTTAGGGAATTTTACATAAAATCAAAGGGATTTGTTAAAAACCAAGGTATTTTGTTAAAATCAGGGAGTTTTCATAAAATCATGAAACAAAACACCAAATAATAATAAAACAAGGGGCGTGTGGGACCGTCTAGAGCCCGGTCCCACAAAATTTTTTTCTAATTTTTAAATATTTTCTATGATTTTAGAGAAAATACATGAAATTAGGTAATTTTAGGGAAAATTCATGAAATCAAGAAATTTTCATAATTTTAGGAGGAATAACAAAATAATGGGGAAGTGAGGTATGGGACCGGCTACGGCCAAGGCATGACCGGCTACGGCCGGCGGTCCCTTGTCACCTTTCCTAATTTTATTATTTTTTGATAAAATCATGTGTTTTAGAAAATACATGAAATTAGGTAATTTTCATGATTTTAGAGAATATTCATAAGAAACCAAGGAATTTTCATAACCTGAGAGAAATAAAAAAATAATGAGGATGTGAGGAGTGGGACCGGCCACGGCCAGGGCATGACCGGCCAGCCGACGGTCCCATGTCACCTTTCCCTAATTTTATTATTTTTGATAAAATCATGTGATTTAGATAATTTCTTTGAAATAAAGAAAATTGCTCGAACGAGAGGATTTTCATGAGATCAGGAAAATAGCAAAAATATGATAAAATATAAAATTGGTCACGGCATAACTGCTCGGCTGGTGAACCCAGTCCCCTGGCGCTTTTGCTAATATTTTATTATTATTATTTTCCTTCCTATTTTGCATAGGTTCCTCGTTCGTTCATGCTGGTTTGTGCATTATTTACTAATTACACTTGCATCATTTTTGCCAGGGCTTATTCGATGCTTAGATGCATGTTTCGTTGAATATTTACCACTAACCCATGGCATTCTGCTGGGAAGAACCACAAATTGAAGTGACGAAATATAACGGAGAATCGTAGAATATTGCTGGATATTCAGACAATTAAAGATAGCTCGTAAAATATTGCTGGATATTCAAATGACTTCAGAAAATTAATTGATGGCTCTATACTAGAAGGGATTCCTGCCTAGGAGCATTAATTATCTGAGGGTTTGAGCAATACGAACTTGTTGGAGTGTCATATTCCTCTTGCATAGTCGGGGAAAACAGGTCGCATCCCGAAGACGTTGTTGCCCAATCTTTCGATTCTTTACAGTATGATATGTTCTGTGGTCTCAGCTGGGAGACTGCATATCTGTGTCTTCTCTGAGAGACTTTCTCCATCAGAGGCTCATGAGACGTTCCGTGGTCTCAGCTGGGAGACTACACATCTGTATCTTCTCTGAGAGACTTTCTTCATCAGAGGCTTATGATATGTGCCGTGGTCTTAGCTGGGAGACTGCACAGTTGCATCTTCTCTGAGAGACTTTCTCCATCAGAGGCTTATGGCATGAGCTTTCATGCTGTAGAGACATGAGTCATGATACTCATCCGATTGCTGGATCTGGAGTAATTACTGAAATTGCTCAGTATTCATGAGATGTGCCGTGGTTTCATCTGTGAGACTACACATCTACATGTAATCTGAGAGACAGCCTTCTCAGTCAGATATTTGTGGCATGAGCTTTCATTCTTTAATCGAGAGACATGAGCCTTAATACTCATCCGATTGCCGAATCTGGAGTATAGTTTTACAATTATACCCTTTGTCGAAAATCCACCATCTACATTAAGTCCTCTACTTAGTGAGGAACAGTCATGTTCCTCAGTCAACATTGAATGGTGATTTTCCAGGCATAAATAGAAATAAGTAATTGAACTTAGTTATGAGATAAGATATTACCGGATTTCGACTGAATGAGCAAACCATGGTTTTATCGGAACCCCAGTGGCATAATATGGCGTCATCCAGTGAACATAAATTGGTGTTGAACCGCTAATTCGATGGTGGAACCTTGGCTGGTTTAGGATTCACGGGCCAGGCCCAAAAAGGAAATCCTTAAGGAATTAGGTTTTGGAAATAAAATTAGGTATAAAATGGAATTAATCCTTTTGTGTTTTTATTTTTATTTTTGAAACTTGCTGATTTCATGAGTTGCTCATGCTTTCATCATGTTGAAATTTTATACATGTGTATATGTTAACGTGAGTTTTGTGGAAAAACCCTTATTTTATTAAACGTATGTTCGTTCAATCGTTAATTTTGAAAACTAATAATAATCCCTGATTTAGGAGAGATTTTTCTTTGAAAATAGACCTATGTCCAGTGATAAAACTTTATTTATGAGCTTTCATGACAAAATCTTACATTAAGAGGTATGAGCTTTCACAAAACCGAAATAAACCTCGTTTTAAAAAATAACGCTCATACGAGGGAAAATAGATTTTCTTCATATACATAAACTTATGTTTAGTGATAAAACTTCATGTACGAGCTTTCATAAGAATTAATATTTTATCACGAGAGTTGTGAGCTGATGAGTGCCAAATAGTGCATATTTTACACCTTTTTATTTGGCATTTAACTCATCTTTTGCGCTTTAAAATCATATATTATCCCAGATTATGTGTTTTCTTTGTTTTCAAGAATAAATTCATATACTAATTAATTTTGTGTTTTTAGGTACTAAATAAAGCTTAGATGAATTGCGGAGCCAAAAGAGCAGAAAATTGGAGACTAGCGACTGCGGAAAAGAAGTTGCAACCCGCGTGCGCGTCGGTTACAACCTGTTTACAACTATATGGGCTTGAGATACCCATATCCGAGCACATACCCGAATCCAAACCCGCATCCATTTTGAGCCGTTGGATCAAATCAAACGGATTCATCCTATGGCGTCTTCACTTGATGCATCAATAGTAGAAGCGCCCGCCTCACAGTCTAACCGTCTACCCTTTTCTTCTACACGCCCGACAGCACCACCTTCATCTTTGCAGAACCCATACTCTCACCATAATCACCCCGAAAACCCCCATCACTGTCGATACCTCCACCACCTCACCCACTCAATCACTTCTTCCTCTTCACCCATACCGCTATCTACTTTTCCCCCTTATTCAATTCAGCTAAAACTCTAGTTGTTAGCTCATTCAACGACAGGCATGGGAAAAGATAGGCGTGATTTCTCGAAGAATCAGCAGCGTGGGATGATAAGTGAAAGCAGAGGCGTGGGATGACAATTGAAGAACACAACGTGGTGAGTTCTCAAAAGCAACAAAAATACGAATTTTCTATTTGAAATTCGTTGGATATTAGGGTTGAGAAATTGGGAATAATTTTGTATAAAATAGGGGGAGCAGTTGTAATTGAAAGCATGCCCGGGCTTACCGGTGCTTCACTTGTAGTTTCACTTTCTGTTGTTCTTAATTTCAACATGTTCTTAATTTTGAATGCTAGGGTAGAAGATGAAGCCTGTAATTCTATCTAAAGTTATGCAATTTCTTGTTTATTCTTTTATTGTGCTGATAATTTGTATGAATGATAATTAGCTAGTTCACTAAGAAGTTTGTGATGGATTGTACTGTAATTAGACAGTCCATACTAGGAATGAATTAGGAAAACTAGGTGGCAAATCATCAATTAGAGAACTGTTCTCCAACTGACGTAGAATGGGTGTTTATTTAATGAACCAAATGATCTTGTGATGGGTTGTACCTTAATCAGACAGCCCATACTAGGAGTGAATTAGGAGCATTAACTGATAAACTTGTCATGGTAGTTTCTCAGGAAAAAGTAAGAGCATAACTGACTTTGTAAAGCTTTAGTATAGGTTGATCAGGTGGAATCAATCACCCTAGCAAAACCTTCTATATTGCTTTCTTTACTTTTACATTTATCTGTTACTTGCACAATCTCTGGCCATATTGGCAAAAAAGCTTTTGGTTACACTCTTGCTAGAGAATCAGATAAGTTAGCCTTAGCTTAAGCTTTGCACCACAAGTCCATGTGGATCGACTTGTATTTGCACACACACACTACAACATGACACTGTGCACTTGCAGTATCACTGTGGGCATAATATAAACATCTTTAAAAGCCCACCAAGTTTTTGGCGCCGTTGCCGGGGACTTGGTTGTGCAACTGAGCTTTTGGTTTGAATTTTTCTGAGTTTTTCGTCTCATCTTGCATACATCATCTTACTTTTGCATATTTTTGCTTGTAATCATCCTATTTTTCCATTTGCTAACATCTTTGTTTTTCCATCTTTTTGCTCAGCAAGTTTGTTGAGTTAACCTGTTTTTGCTCTGCATTTTGATGAGTTTTATCACCTTTTTACTCTGCTAGTTTGCCTTTGCACTTTAGCAGCAGTTGTAACTTTAATTTTTTAGTTTTATTTTCATCTGTCCTGCATTGCATCTTGCATATCATATTTGCATTTTCTTAAATTGTTTAACTTGCTTTGTTACCTGCCTTTGCTAGCCTTTTTGCAGTTTGCTCGTTTAATCAGATTGTTTGTAATCACTTTGAGACTCTACCCTTGCTTTGGTGGTTGGATTTTGAGCATCACCAAACCCCAGATATTCCAAATTTTCAGTCCCATCAATCCAAACTCCCTTTTCAATCCAAAGTATTTGAGTTTTCTATGTTGAATAAAACCAGTTCATACTCTTTCTGCTTGCTTTCCTTGCAACTTCCAAGAACTCACAACTCTCAGTTGAGTAATAGGTACTAAGTCTAAACCTTGGCCAAAGCAGCAGCAGCAACATCAATAACAACAATAGCAGCAGCAGGACAGGACAGCTGCAGCTTTGCATAGCCATCTTGGCTGACCAGGTTGGTAGCTCTGCCTTATTTTCAGTTGAATGAATGTGTAGCCTTCACTCTGAGTAATCTTGAAAATTCTAAGCTTATCACATCATTAATAACTTCACCTGCAATGAGTGTTTAATCTCCCCTGTAACTAGGATAGATCATCTGCCTTGAGATATCACATGATCTGAGTGAATATGTGCTGTCAAACTGGAATCTACCAAGTTTGCATGCTCTGAGTGAAAACTTTGCTTAAAACCAGTGCCCTTCTATTTATTGTCTGCATGACCTGAAGTTTTTGCTTAAAGTGTGATGAGTATTTTCCCTGCAATTCTTGTATTCAACTGTAACCTGCTTGTTACTGAAATT
Source organism: Papaver bracteatum (assembly GCA_023529315.1). Taxonomy (NCBI): domain Eukaryota; kingdom Viridiplantae; phylum Streptophyta; class Magnoliopsida; order Ranunculales; family Papaveraceae; genus Papaver; species Papaver bracteatum. The sequence continues at coordinate 1,551,567 of JAJJWX010005036.1, read as the reverse complement.
ATTTGCTCTATCTGCCCTGAATTAGTGATATGTCTGCCATATCTTATCTTTTGCATGTTCTGTGACTGTTGCTTTGTCACAGAACTCTAAAAACATTATTCAACTGCTTTGCAGTTGATAAGAACAGCACCTGCTTCACCTCTGTGTGAGCAAGGCATTTTGCACAAAGAAGATTAGTCGATCATTTTCTCAAAGATTTTGCTATCTTTGAAGCATTATTTTTGCTGAGCTTTGATAACTCAGTTGAGTCTGCTGAAAGTTTGAGAGTTTTCTGTGTCATTTGGGAGAGATTTGAATAAAATTGGTGAGATTTTTGGTTGAGTTTGGTTGATGTCAACAATTCCAGTTGACAACAACTGAAAGATAAGCAATTTAGGTTGAATTTGTGAAATTTTGGTTGATATCAACCACAACAGTTGGTATCAACAACATCAGTTGACCTCTGTTGAGTCAGCTGTGAAGGGGTGAGTTACAGTTGAATTGAAAATCTGAAACGAAAGCTGAGTGATCTGAACCATTTGAGTTGTGCTGAGTTGAGTCGGCCGTTCTGAATTGTTATATCACTGTGTACCTCCCAATCTCTGCAACAAGCGTAGTGATAGTTAGAGATCATGTCAGGATTTTTGTTTGCAAGTGGGGATGGAAACAAATCCATAAGAGATCTTGCTTACGGGCATGCTTCACAATATGAACCTCCCAAAGACCATGATGTCAATAGTAATAGGGATTTTTATGGACATTTTCAAAGTCCTGAACCTCAATAAATGAACCCTAATAACTATGAACACATGTATCATCCACCACAGGATGAAAATGAACATATTTACAGTGCCCAACTCTCACAATCATCACTCTTGGATCAGTTAGAAGCTCGAATCACAGCTTTAGAAATGCAATCAAATCTATGCTTGTACCTTATGTGGAGGCTTAGACCATCCTGCTGAAAATTGCTATATTTTGCATGATTTTAGGCAATCTAGAGAATATCATAAAAATCCAAAATATGAAATGCCGACAGATTACAAAGCTGAGAGTCATTGGGACCATAATCAACCTTTTCAAGGTTGCGATCAGTCTTTTATATACCCTAATGACCATGCACACATGTATCATCCACCACAGTGGGAAGTTGAATAATTTTTTACTTCTACGACCTCTTGTAGGCAATCTGTGGAGGAAAATCTCATCGAACAAAATAATGCTAGGAGTGTATTGCATGATAAACCATATAGCATTTATTCTGAATTTCCTACGGTTGAAGACTCTCCTTCCATTGAACAACATAATGCATTATTAAAAATGAATATGATTCGTTTACAAAATGTAGGAAGGGAGGAATTTCAGGATGAAAGGTTTGTTTGTCCTAATGAAATAAAATGTGAAAATAGTATGCCTAGTATTACTCGTGCATCTGATATTGCAAATGAACCTGTTTTAAATGAAGGGACTAGAAATACTACAATTTTGAATAGGGAAATGCATTTCTGCAATGATGATGATGATGATGTTATGTTAGAAGAACATGTTTTTACTAAAAATATTGTCGAACCTTTGGGTTCGGAGACATTAGGCTACTTTGCCTCAACCTTAATGAATGATGTCTCTTCTAGTGTTTCATATACATGTGATGTTGATACTGATCTTGAGCTTGTGCAGTTATTTTGTGAAGAGGTGCATGACATAGGTAATGTTGAATCTTCTGTTGACACTAATGATCTTATGCATGAGAATATTATTGACGTGTCTAATTCCATACCTAGGTCACATTGTGATGTCTCTTTTGATATGTCTATGCATGAGAATAAAACTTTGGATGATATTGATTTGGGTCTTGATGAATTTTTCTATGAATGTGAGCATTCTGTAACACTTGTAGATGACTTAGGAGATGTTAATGTAACTAATGATAATGGTACTCTTGATCTCATCCATATGAGCAACTTAGACGTGCCTACTCTCCTGCTTAAGTCACCAACTGATGGTCGTGCACCTGACCTAGGAATTGTTCCTTTAAAGTGTGCTGAATCAATGTGGTTGACAGTTCCAAACCTAGGGTTAGAGTTATGTGCATCTCAAATTCTTTTGGACTTTTTGTCCACTAAATATCCGGTTATTGAGAAGTCATATCTAGAATCCCCTTATGTTTTTCTTCCCATCCCGAACAAAGCCCATTTTGAGCTAGACCTTCTGCGTGATGAACCCCTAAATTTGTTATATTTCGTGCCCAAAAGTATTTCTATTGAAAAATCTAGGTTTGGGGGTATCTCATTTTGTTTTACTTTCTCACTTGCATTTCTATCATATCATAATTATGTGAGATTGTTAAAATTTCTGCACTTCGTCTTTTGGGTTGATCCTCAACTCTTTAGATTGCTAGTGTATGGTGAAATTTTATATATAATCCAGTAGATATTGTTAAATCTTGTTTCATGAACCGGTTAAGTTGTATTTTGTATATATTGTGCTAACCAAACTTTTTGTCTTGCGCTCATATTGTTTGCTTTCAAAGCATTCATTCAATTATGGTCAGCCCCACCCTTTTTGCATCTGGTAATCTCTTCCCTTTAAATTTGCTCTGCCTTGTTCTCTTGATATGTGTTCTTATCATCTTTTGAAACATTGAGGACAATGTTAGATTTAGGTTTGGGGGTGTGTTTTGCATATAGAGTTTTTAGTCTTTTATTAAAAAAAAAAAATCAAAAAAATTTGTAAATATTTGCATAAAACCTCCAACTTTTAGAGATCTTAGAGTCACTAGTATGCTTCTAGCTATATTTACATAGAGAGTTTGACCGAAATAGCTGAACTTGGAAGTACCGGAGAACAAAATCAGGTTTCTTATGTTATTAAAGCGTTAAAGTTGGATTTAGCCATGCCGGAGGGAGAATTAGGTGCTGAAAAGATATTCGGTAGTAGAATTCTGATCACCCATAGTGGAGACTACCCATTTTTACATCAAGCGAGGCACCGACCTTCAATTTGTGACTTTCTAAAAAAATCTTTTAGAGTGTGTGTCACCGTACGTCAATTCCGGGTAGGAATGGTGAGCTACCCAGCTTCGCACCACTTTCAGCACTATTTTTGATCTCTTGAGTGCTAATTTTGTCAATCATGAGGATGACGTCTAAAGATGAAAACTCCTTCTTGTAGTTCGATGAGCAATTAGCATCACTCTATCTCTCTCAACAACATCAACAGATCCATAGAAACACATCATCAACGAGCAGAGCAACATCAGAATTAGTCCAAGGTTTACATGCAACAATACAGTACAAAGAGAAAAATTATATACACATTTGAAGAGGTATTTTACAAAAGAAAAGAAAAGAAAATAAGATGAGAATTAGTGAAGTTTATGAAATCAAGACAATACAAGTTGTGAAGAATTGAGTGATAAAGTCCTTCATCCATGGAGTTAGTAGTTTCATTGTTTTTGTTGTTATTTTCATTTCATGTTTTTACTGTGTAATTCATCAAAAAAAAAAATTGTTTATTTTCTTAGTTTAGTTTTGATACCACCATGGTAAAGAAGAAGAATTCAAGAAGAAAATTCCAAGCAGTAAGGAAATTGAGCAGAAAAGTTACAAATTGTCAAGTTTCTAAGAAGTTCAAGAAGTTCACCATCAACAGTTGAAGACCAAAGATTGAAGACATTTCTATGGATGTTGTGAGAGTGGTGTTGATTGCCGATCGGATGTGAAGGTAAGTGAGTACTCCCATCCTTGCTAATGGTTGATTTCCTTTCTTAGAGATCATCAGAAAAAGATTCTTTTTGTCCACAATTACGTGGAGTCTCCAAAAATTATTTCGGAAGGTTCTCCCTCCCACCATCAACGTGTGCAGGATTTCTCTCTTTATTCTTGTCTGCACACATGAGAGACTAAAAAAGCGTTCTTTTTGAGTGCAATTATCATAAAACCCTATTGGTGAGGCAGAAGTCGAGGCTTGTGATTATTCTCGAACCCGAATTCTTTCATATGGTATGGTTATTTCTCGCTCAACTCTTAAGGATGAGAATGCGTTCTTTGGTAGTTCTAACTTCGTGTTACTAGCATGCAGAAACTCTATGTCCTCATAGCTCCTTGGATGCTTGAGACTCTTTTACGCTCTGAATTTGGAGAAGGTTTTGTGGGTACATCTCTGATAGGCCCTCACGAGACTACAACTCGTCCACTAAGGGACACCTAGGGGTTTAAAGGCTTAGTGCATACGCTAAATGCATTCGAGAGACCAGCGACAATGGTATAGTTAGGATTTCTTAATTTCTATTTCACTTGAGGACAAGTAAAATTCAGGTTTGGGGGTATTTGATGAGTGCCAAATAGTGCATATTTTACACCTTTTTATTTGGCATTTAACTCATCTTTTGCGCTTTAAAATCATATATTATCCCAAATTCTGTGTTTTCTTTGTTTTCAAGAATAAATTCATATACTAATTAATTTTGTGTTTTTATGTAGTAAATAAAGCTTAGATGAATTGCGGAGCCAAAAGAGAAGAAAATTGGAGACTAGCGACTGTGGAAAAGAAGTTGCAACCCGCGTGCACGTCGGTTACAACCTATTTACAACTATATGGGCTTGAGATACCCATATCCGAGCACATACGCGAATCCAAACCCGCATCCGTTTTGAGCCGTTGGATCGAATCAAACAGATGCATCCTATGGCGTCTTCACTTGATGCATCAATAGTAGAAGCGCCCGCCTCACAGTCTAACCGTCTACCTTTTTCTTCTACACGCCCGACATCACCACCATCATCTTTGCAGAACCCATACTCTCACCATCATTACCCCGACAACCCCCATCACTGTCGATACCTCCACCACCTCACCCACTCAATCATTTCTTCCTCTTCACCCATACCGCTATCTACTTTTCCCCCTTATTCAATTCAACTAAAACTCTAGTTGTTAGCTCATTCAATGACAGGCGTGGGAAAATCTAGGCGTGATTTCTCGAAGTAGCAACATCGTGGGATGATAAGTGAAAGCAGAGGCGTGGGATGACAATTGAAGAACACAACGTGGTGAGTTCTCAAAAGCAACAAAAATACGAATTTTCTATTTGAAATTCGTTGGATATTAGGGTTGAGAAATTGGGAATAATTTTGTATAAAAGGTGTAGTACCAGAATATCACCACAATGATATTCTCATGATAAGAACAACGCTTTCACGAGAAGGTCAAATATCCCTATAAGTATAAATGACATTATTCACGAGAGTGTCGTGAGGATTCTTCAGCAACATTTGGCGAGTGTCACAAGGAAGCATCATAATAACTGACGATTGAAGAGACATGCTATGAGAGTTTTATTTCACGAGGATTACAAAAGTTGGCGAAGATTAATATTGTAAATAGCACGATGAGATCGCAGAATATATCCGAAAGAAGGGGAAAACTTAGCTGTCACCCACAATGTAATTTCCTATATAAAGGGTTCAAGTAAATCCAGATGAGGATGATGTATTTTTTAGAGTTGAGAAAATCTTGAGGAGAGAGAAACTCCAGAAAAGAAAGTTGTAATTCTGAGTTTGAATATTTTCTGTAAACATTTCTAAGATCTAAATAATAAAAGTGTCGTTTAATTCTTTAATCTTCAACTAGTTTCACTTAGATTTTTATAGGATCTTAATAGGGGTGTAGTGTGGGAAATCCTGCTACTACATTTTGGCGCCGACTAAGGGGAACGTTGAATTAGCAAAATCGAAGAAAAGGTATAAAAGAAGACAAGAATTATTCAAGATCAAGGAAACTTTGAAGAAGATTGGTGAAACATTCAGAAGAAAAATTATTAGAATTAAAGAAAATTGTAGGAAATTGAAGTATGAATTAGTGTCAAGAGAAATGATCGATAAATTTCATGAAAATATTAATGGGAGGATACATAAACGTGATTTTGAAGGAAGAAAAATTATGATGGTAGAGAAAACGCCATTATTAAAGAATTGGGAAAAGCGGGAAATTACATTTACAGCAACAGAAGTTTTAGAAGAAAATCTAGATCATACATCTCCTTTGGTGATTACGGTACCCATGATACCAATAAAGAAGGAAAAGTCAATAAAATCTGTAGAAAAATGGGCTATAAATAGAACTCTAGTTGACACAGGGAGTTCTGTGGATATAATGTTCTATCATGCTTTTAAGAAAATGGGGTATAAAGATGAAGAAATGTCTATTTCCTCATATCATATTCATGGTTTCGGAAAATCTATAACAAAACCAAGAGGAGAAATAATAGTACGATTACCACTTGGAGAAATTGAAACACAAGTAACACTATGCGTGGTGGATATGGAATCCCCATACAAAATGATATTGGGAAGACCATGGATACACGCAATTAAAGCTGTAGCGTCAACCTTACATCAACGCATCAAATTCCCTATGCCTAGCGGAATTGGGGAAATTAAAGGAGATAAAGATCTTGTGAAGACATGCTATCAAATTGAAGTAAAAAATTGTGAAGAACGTCCTAAGCAGCGAAAAGCTCGCAGAAAATTGATGAGAGAAACAAGAAAAGAAGAAGAATTTAAAATTTACATGATAAGAGCAAAAGAGGGAAAAGGGATACCCAATGAATTTTTGTGAGAAGGAGATGAACGTGCGAGAATCATAAAAACACCAGCACCAGAAGCCGATTACATCAAGAAATTTGAACCAACAAAAGAAATAAATGTTGGGAGTGAAGAAGAACCTAAAATATTGAAAATTGGGACTAGAATGGAGATAGACTAGGAAGAAAGAACTATAAATCTTTTGCGAGAATACAAAGACATTTTCGCGTGGAGCATGGATGAAATTCCAGGGATAGATCCATCGGTAGAATGTCATAGATTAGAAATCAACAAAAATGTAAAGCCGTTCAAGCAGAGAATAAGAAAATCGCAACAAGATACCATTCTCAGATAGAAGAAGAATTACAGAAGATGCTTGATGCAGGAATAATAAGGAAATCAAAGTATCCAGAGTGGATTGCAAATATGGTGGTGGTCCCAAAGAAGAATAAAGGAATAAGAATTTGCATAGATTTTACTGATTTAAATAAAGCTTGTCCTAAAGATAGTTTTCCACTACCAGATATTCCTCAAATGGTTGAGTCAGCAACGGGAAATGCAAGAATATCTTCGTTAGATGGGTATAAAGGATACAACCAAATCCCTCTCGCTGAAGAAGATCAAGAACATACTGCATTTTTTGCTCCAAGAGGATTATATTGTTATACAAAAATGCCCTTTGGATTACGAAATGCTGGTGCAACATACCAAAGAATAGTGGATAAAGTATTTGCAAAGTGGATCCACAAAACACTGGAGGTATATGTAGATGATATGTTGATCAAGAGAAAGGAAGCTGAAGATCGTGTACAAGACTTGAAGGAGATTTTTGAACAAATGCGGCAATTTAATATCAAAGTAAATCCTGACAAGTGTACTTTTGGAGTGACTTCAGGAAAGTTTAAAGGTATATTGTATCAAAGGAAGGAATACAAGTTGATCCAGAAAAAGTGCAAGCGATTCGCGATATGCCCACACCAGCTACAGTAAAAGATGTGCAAAAATTGAATGGACTGTTAGCCTCGTTAGGAAGATTCATTTCGCGATCCTCTGATAAATGCAAGCATTTTTTCGATATACTCAAAAGGGGAACAAAATTCAGATGGACATATGAATGTGAGAAGGCTTTTCAGGGAATAAAAGAGCATTTAATGGATATAACCATTTTACAGAAAGCTGAACCAGGAGAAGAGTTATTAATTTATCTCGCGACAACGGCATATGCGCTAAGTGCGGTATTGCTGCGAGTAGATGCTTGGATAGAGAAGCCAATTTACTATATTAGTAAAACATTCAATTCAGCAGAGAAAAATTATTCAAAGATTGAGAAGTTAATCCTAGCATTGGTACATGCAACTTTCAAGCTTCGCATTTACTTTCAAGCACATAAGGTCAAGGTGTTAACAAAAGTGCCAATTGAATCAGTAATGAAGAATTCAAAAAGATCAGGAAGAGTAGAAAGATGGAATGCACAAGTGGGACATTTCGATATCAAATATGAAATTCTATCCTCGCCAAAATCCCAAGTCATCGCAAATTTCTTAGATGAATTTCCTTTGGAAAATGACGAAGCTGTGGAAGAAATGATGGAGGCAGAACAAGAACATGGAGATCCAAAAAAATTATTGACAGAACCCAATATATGGGAGATATTAGTGGATGGATCATCTAATGGAGAAGGAAATGGGATTGGAGTTGTTTTTATTTCACCAGAAGGAGAAAAACAGCTTTCTCATTCAGGTTAGAATTTACATCCACTAATAATGAGACAGAGTATGAGGCTGTTATCCACGCTTTAAAATTTGCAATAGAAATGAAGTTGGAAAATGCTAGAATTACAAGCGATTCTGAATTGGTTATTCGTCAAATAACTGGAGAATATATAACAAATGAACCTTCTTTAAAGAAATACAAGAGACTCGTGGAAGAATTATCTGCGAAAATTCCAAAGATAAAATGGAGGCACATATCAAGGAAAGATAACCGGCTTACGGACGCTTTTGCTTTCATATCTAGCATGATGACAAACCCACTTGCGAGATGCATAAAAATTCAAACACTCATATTACCTTCAGTAAATAAAGAAGACGAAGATGTGGATGGGAATTCCGTCGAAATTTACGAAGAAGGAGAGAAAGATGTGATGATTGTAGAAAATGGCGAAATAGAAGCAAAAGAGAGAAACAAAGATTGGAGAGCGGAACTTCTTTCTTATTTGGCGAAAGGAGAAAACTCCAAGAAATAGACTGGAGGCACACAAGCTAAGAATCAGGGCAACTAATTATGATTTAAGAGACGGAGTGTTATATCGCAGATCTTTTAATGGACCATCGCTAAGATGTTTGACAAGGGAGGAAGGAGAAAAGGTGTTAAAAATGATGCACAGTGGATATGCTGGTAATCATAGTGGAGGTAGATATTTGGCATATAGAACGAAGATGCAAGGGTATTACTGGCCTTACATGCATGAAGATGCGAAGCAACATTCAAGGCGTTGTGAAGAATGTCAGCGATTTGGAAAAAAGATACATGCACCAGGAGCACCACTATCATCCTCAACAAGTGTATTTCCCTTCGGAAAATGGGGATTAGATATTGTGGGACCATTTGTGCCTGGCTCTGGACAAAGGAGATACCTCATTGTGGCTACAGATTATTTCACAAAATGGGGAGAAGTAAAAGCAGTACAACATATTCGTGATAAAGATATTTTCACATTCATATTCGAGAATATCATTTGCAGATTTGGAGTACCAACACAGTTGATGTCTGATAATGGAAAGCAGTTTGAAGGACAAAACATAGAATTACTACTCAATGCATTTAAGATAAAGTGTGGAAAATCTACTCCTTTATACCCACAAGCAAATGGTCAAGCTGAGGCAACTAATAAAACGATCGCAGATATTCTGAAAAAGAAATTAGAAGGATATCATAAATCATGGTGTTAGCAAGTACATAATGCAATATGGGCCTACAACACCACTAGAAGAGAGGCTACTGAAATGTCACCCTTTTGTTTAACATATGGGGTTGAAGCTGTATTACCAACAGAAGTTGCTATTCCTACAACAAAAAGAGAAGCGTGGGAAAATAATTTAAGTGCTGGTATGATTTTACATAAACTAGATGAATTGGAAGAAAAAAGGGAGAAAACTCTACAAAGATATGGAAAACTATCAATGAAGGTTAGCTCGCGAATACAACAAACGTGTCAAAAAACGAGAATTCCAAATTGGTGATTTAGTTCTCATGCGAGAGACACCGAGATATCGGCGAGAGAATGGTGGAAAATTGGCGAAAAAATGGGACGGACCTTACTTAATTAAAGAAATAATTGGAAATGGGGCATACAAATTAATGGATCCTGAAGGAAGAGATGTTGGCCAACGACTTGAGAGACCATGGAATAGACTATTTTTGAAAAGGTATTATCAGTGACAAAGACTGTAAGGTCAGAAATATTGGCATAATTAAAGGTTATTATCAGTAACTACTTTACTTTAAAGATTACGCGAGCAATATCGCGAGAAACGCGAATGAAATTTCGCAGAGATTAAGAGAATGGGACAAACCTTTATGGCGTGCAACTTAGTTCGCGAGTACAATTTCGTAAGAGGAAAATGTAAGACTTACAAGCACGTTATAAAGGGGGTATCTCTTTATATGATTCATGGATAAGGTTATACCGCTACTGGAAGCTGAGTCATACAGATGTAGGGGTTAAAGAAAACCTATCCGGGAGAGATATCTTGGATTTCCAACTTTATAAGGTTATACCCTGGTTGGACGACTGAGAGTCTCTTCCAAGAAGTGCAGAGTATGACCAAGGCGCCGAGGTACACGGTTTAGCCAAGGATGCCCGAGACGGACGAACCTACCCTGGCCATCTTTGGTAAGACTTGGATATAATGCACTTGGCCTGAAGAAAACCCCACCTAGGGTGCAGTCTTGTAACTATAAGCCATATAGGCATAAAGGACAAGAAACTGCGAAAACAACTGGTTGTTGGTAAATCTGGATGGGAGGAGCTAGTCTTGTATGGCCGATGTTCCCTCCTTGAAAGGGCAACCAGGGGGAAGATAAGGGCGGCACCCTCCATTAGGGAGATGATAAGTTTCTTAAGACGGCAATGTCATGGGGCTCTAAGATCGCAAGATCATTTAGGCCTGTAATATTGTCGCGTAAATTATACAGAGGCAAAAAGCCAAAAGAGAAAAAAGTTAAGATGAGATCAAGGGGTTTTTACATGCAAATGTGAAGACGTCCTGCGATTTCATCGCAAGACGGCAATGTCACGAGGATTTGTTTTTGCGAGAAAACTTAGACTCGTCATATTGTCGCAATATAATAAAGAAATACAGATAAGGCAAGATCAATGGGTCAATACATGAAAGTGTAAAGATGTCCTGCGATTTTGTCGCAAAAAGAAAAAATTGGCAAAATAAGAACTTTAATTAGGAAGGCAAAATAAGACCAATAGAATAATCTCAAAAATTAATTCTTCTTTGTTAAGCATGCAGGGAAGATTTCTTTATCACAAGAAACAAGTTGAATTCAACAAGTCTCAAGAAATTTAATGAGGAGCCAAGCAAGGGAATAAATATGTAGGATTTCATTAAGTTTCTTGAGAATATTATAGTTCAAAAAGGGTTATATCATTTGCGAGAAAGAAGAAGAAAAAAGAAATTAAAAATAGCACTCAAGCTTCAAGCGGTAGTCTCTTGATTTGGAATTGTCAGGATTGTTATCATCACCAATATTTCCTTCATCGCGAACATCATCGCCAGAGTTCTTTTTGTTACGATCTTCTCCTTCTTTTAGAGGGTTTTCTTATTTTCCTTGATCATCTTCTTCTTCAGCGTCTTCTTCAACATCTCCTTCAGAAGACGGATATTCTAAATCTTTGTCCATAGGAAGAGGGACTTCATCATCATCAACTTTCAGCGGTGGAACGGATACAGGAGAAAGAGAGTTGGAGATCAAAATTTCGTTCACAAGAACTTCAGCACTAAGATGAACTTGGCGAAGGAAACCTTTGTCACGATTTCTGATCTCTATATTCTTGAAATACTCAAGATAATCAAGTCTTCTTTCTGCTTTATCATGAGTTTCTAAAAGGTTGAGAAGAAGAGTCTTGTTTTCTTTGCGAACACTGTCTAGCTCCTTAGTAATATTGGTGACAATAGAATGAAGGCCTTTTTCATATTCTGCGAGCAACAAAATAATGAAAGGTTATAGAAATATAACATAAATTGTGACAAGGGAAATCAACAAGTGAGGCCGTCATAATTGACTACCTTCTTTTTGCGAAGTTAAGTTTTAGATTAATGAAAAGAGGCAGTTCTCCCATTGATTCATAGCATCATCAAATTTGTCGCCAACCATGCCTTTTATACGAGATTTCATGTTCTCTTCTTTGGTGCGTAAATATGAATTTTCTTTTGAAAATGAGGAATGAGATTCCTTTAATTGGGAATATTCATCTCGAAGCTTGCTAGCATTCAAACTAAGAGTTAGTCTACCCTTGATAAGTTTGTCTATTTCAAATGAGATGATTCAAACATACTTCGTCAAGTTTATTTTTAAGAGAGCGGAGAGATTGATTTTGGTCATCACATATCCCTTGAAGATTGTTTACTTTCTGCGAGGAGATCGCCAACAAGCTTGATAATTTGTGTTTCTCTTAAGATAAAGTTCTATTCTTGTCTGACAAAGATTCTATAGACAAATTAGTCTTGGATAACGAATATGAGAGGCGAGTAACCTCGTTGTTTAGAAAACTGTGATTTTGCAATAATTGATTATTCTCATTCGTGAGATTTCTTATTTGATCAACTGAATATGTATAAAGATTATCTAATCTACTATGCTGGTCCATCCAAGAATCTCTTTCAATGCGAGCTTCATCAGCTATGGTTTCAGATTTAAGTTTTTCGATGAAACAATTTCGGTTGGAAACTAATATATAAACCAAGAATTTAAAGGGAGGATTAAGTACGAAGAATATGGAAATAGAATAAAAAGATAAAAGGACAGGGGCAAAAAGAAGCTTACTTTTTAGCTCATCAATCTTTTTGCGAGATTCTCGCGATCCAAAGACTGAGTTATTGAGCTTGTGGTTTAGAATTTCACATTCGAAGTCATATCTTGAAGACTTTTTCTCAAAGCGAAATTTTCATTCTCTAGAGAAGCTCGTGAAACAGAATTGTCCGAGCCAAAATATTTGAGCAAAGTTTCGCAAACTAAAGCTTTGGAGAGAATCGATAGAAGAATCTCTAGCATTATTTAGAATGTTAGATAAAATTTTGAAAGCAACATCAATTCCTGCGATGGTCTCATTTGATGAAGGAAGGGATGTAGAAGGTGAAATAGAGGAAGTGGGGACAATTTGATGATTTGAGTCATTAGCAATGGTTGTATCATCAGAAGGAGGAGTTTTCGGGAAAGTAACATTTGAAGGAAGTAAAGGGCTAGAGGGAATTTCAGGTATGATGGGTTCTGCAATTTGAATTGGTGAAGGACCAGTAGAGGCAGTGGTAGTGAAAGCGAGCTTCTCACCAGAAGAAGGAGGAAGATCAGATTGCACAGGTGTAGGTGAAGCTTTCGCAGATATTAAGGGAGGAATGACAAAATTACTTCCAAAGGTCTTATTTAATTGGCGAGATCTTTTAGGAGGATTAGCATTACCCTCGTTATTCTTCAAACAATAATCTAGATAAGAAACAGAGGCAACAATATTGTTATTAAGAAATAGAATGTGTTTCTTACTACCTTATTGCTCGCAGAATTTTCTTTCCTTTTTCCAGTCGGCCTCTTATGAATAATAGGTTTTTGAGTCGAGGATTGGGAAATAGATGCAGCTCCGCTGAAGAATACATGATATAAGGATATAAAGAATTAAGTAAGAGAAGATCGAAGAATATAAATAAAAAATTTAATCGAAGAAAATACCATTATCAAAAATATACCTCGAGGACTCCATTATTACAGTAGCAGAAGAATGATAAGGAGAAGAAGTTGCAGAACAAAAAGCAAAGAAACTAAGTAAAGAAGAAAGAGAGTTAAGATAAGAAAACTAGAAATGAAATTCGACTCTTCCTTTTATAGGCAAAGAAGGGAGTAAATTATGTGAGACGTGTCAATACAAAAGGACAGATTTACAACACGTGTTAACAAAGAAAAGTGAATTAGCGAATATCATGGGAGAAAAAAGTTCAGATATTCTTGCGATAATTAAGGATTCTCATGATCGTTTCTTCTTCGTAGAAAAGACATGAGAAGAGGCAAGATGTAGTACCAGAATATCACCACAATGATATTCTCATGATAAGAACAACGCTTTCACGATAAGGTCAAATATCCCTATAAGTATAAATGACATTATTCACGAGAGTGTCGTGAGGATTCTTCAGCAACATTTGGCGAGTGTCACAAGGAAGCATCATAATAACTGACGATTGAAGAGACATGCTATGAGAGTGTTATTTCACGAGGATTACAAAAGTTGGCGAAGATTAATATTGTAAATACCACGATGAGATCGCAGAATATATCCGAAAGAAGGGGAAAACTTAGATGTCACCCACAATGTAATTTCCTATATAAAGGGTTCAAGTAAATCCAGATGAGGATGATGTATTTTTTAGAGTTGAGAAAATCTTGAGGAGAGAGAAACTCCAGAAAAGAAAGTTGTAATTCTGAGTTTGAATATTTTCTGTAAACATTTCTAAGATCTAAATAATAAAAGTGTCGTTTAATTCTTTAATCTTCAACTAGTTTCACTTAGATTTTTATAGGATCTTAATAGGGGTGTAGTGTGGGAAATCCTGCTACTACAAAAGGGGGGAGCAGTTGTAATTGAAAGCATGCCCGGGCTTACCGGTGCTTCACTTGTAGTTTCACTTTCTGTTGTTCTTAATTTCAACATGTTCTAAATTTTGAATGTTAGGGTAGAAGATGAAGCCTGTAATTCTATCTAAAGTTATGCAATTTCTTGTTTATTCTTTTATTGTGCTGATAATTTGTATGAATGATGATTATCTAGTTCACTAAGAAGTTTGTGATGGATTGTACTGTAATTAGACAGTCCATACTAGGAATGAATTAGGAAAACTAGGTGGCAAATCATCAATTAGAGAACTGTTCTCCAACCGACGTAGAATGGGTGTTTAGTTAATGAACCAAATGATCTTGTGATGGGTTGTACCTTAATCAGACATCCCATACTAGGAGTGAATTAGGAGCATTAACTGATAAACTTGTCATGGTAGTTTCTCAGGAAAAAGTAAGAGCATAACTGACTTTGCAAAGCTTTAGTATAGGTTGATCAGGTGGAATCAATCACCCTAGAAAAACCTTCTATATTGCTTTCTTTACTTTTACATTTATCTGTTACTTGCACAATCTCTGGACATATTGGCAAACAAGCTTTTGGTTACACTCTTGCTAGAGAATCAGATAATTTAGCCTTAGCTTAAGCTTTGCACCACAAGTCTCTGTGGATTGACCTGTATTTGCACACACACACTACAACATGACACTGTGCACTTGTAGTATCACTGTGGGCATAATATAAACATCTTTAAAATCCCACCATGAGCTTTCACAAAATTAGCATAAACCTTTGTTTTTAAAATAAAATGCTAATACGAAGGGAATAGATTTTTTTTTTTAAATAAATATGTAGCCGTGACATATTATGGGTATATAACTTGTGTTCAGTGATAAAAACTTATGTATGAGCTTTCATGAGAATTAATATTCTATCACAAGAGGTGTGAGCTTTCACAAAGTGGAATAAACTCTCGTTTCAAAGGTGGATGCTCATACGAGAGAAAAGTTTTTTTTTTTTTTTTTTTTTTTGAATAGACGTACGTCTGTTAGTAATAAAAATTTATTTATGAGATTTCATGAAATTTTTTATCTTCGAGCTTTCGGAAATCTTTGAAAATATGCTCTCGCTTCAAAGACAGATGCTCATGCGAGGGAGAAAAATATATAGATATATTATTCAAATTTACGTGAGTTTCACGCCAAAAATTTATATATTTTGTAAAACCATGTTTTGATCTTGAACAACTGTTGAAAGTAGACATGGTTAAAAAATGTTTGTATGAGAGTTTTTACAATTGTAGAATGGACGTCTGTCCGTTTTGAAAAACCAGTGGATGTTCACACAGTGAAAATTTACGTGGGTTGTTCACGGTTTTATGAAAATCAATTTATGATTTTGAGCAATTGTTGAAAGCAAACAATTGTATACGTGATGAAACAATGAGTTTGGTGATTTTATAGTGTATGCACACATGTAGAAAATCAGAGAATGTTCACATGAAAGGTCATGTGAATTATTCATAGTTTTATGAAAAGTCGGGTGTTGACTTTAAATAATGAATTTTTCTCATCTTGGCAAGTTTGAAGAAACGAGCAAGTTTTTCGAGGTTTCTATGTTATTATCATTAAGTTCGTGAAACCGTAAATAGTTAAGAGTTGAGGATTACCATTTTGTAGATGTCGTTGTGAGCATCTTTATTCCATGATTCATTGTTCTGTCGAATCCTGCGCTTTGTATGAGCGATGTGCTGAAGTATCCACTTTGCAAGAATGACTGACTCCCATGATGATACTTCCAAAGATGGTGTTTCCAGAGATAACATCTCAAAGGACAAAAAATTAAGAAATGATACTTCTGGGACCTCTGAGTGATGGTTAGAGATCCTTCATACTGATTGTACTCATGGTTATTTCATTAGCTTCATCATAGGATGATCGTGTAGTGAGATCTCGGATCAATGTAGACTCCACGTAAATGGAAGAAAGTCTACGGGAGCGGAGAACCCAGAAGTAAGGACTACAAGATGTTAGCAAATGACGTGCAGTCCCCATCCATTTCTTAGGTGAGTTGTTAGCACTCCTTGTGTCATGAATTTTCCCGTGTAATTAGGATCACGAGACCAAGGTTTGTTATTTATTTTCAGACTTTTGCTCCATCGATTGACAGTCTTCAACTTTTCCCGGGCGAACAATTCATGAATCTAGCACTGATGAAGAAGTCGATGTAAGTATCATTTTTCGTGAAAGTGATCATGGCATCTCCTTGAATGAAATAATAATAACTGTTGTTGATGAATCCAGGAAGAAATTATTGTAGATAAGAAGCATGTTGATGAAGTGTGCTCTTCTTTGGGATATGGGAATATGGAGAATTCCCAAAATCCCCGAATGGAGATAATGGCATTGCCGATGGAGATTCCGTCATTGTCGAGCCTTCAAATGATTTAGAGACTCCCCCAGTAAGTATGTCTCCTGTAATATCTTCATAGAGGTATGAAATTGCTAATTTGTGGATGAATGAATGAGAATCCACGTAAGTATACGAGTAATTTTGCTGAAATACGTCACCAAAAAATTTCAGACTTCATCCATTTAGGAAAAACACCGTAGAATCCTCGTTCGAATTCGTATTTTCACGATTTTCATATGTATCTTCAAGCCCAGAAAATTTACAAGCTTTAGTAAAGAAGCTTCTTGAGTTGTGAGCACGTTTAGGACCTGAAAAAGGCGAAACTGTAAACTTCCAGGAGACTTCAGATTGTATGTTGTCTAATGTTTCGGCCACATCGCCTTGCTAGTTTCTTAAATTGTTGTTAATTTTGGATATGTCGTAGAGGACGTCCATACGAAGAGAATGATGTATGACCCATCCCAAAATTCTTTGTAGATCGCTCCCAGTTAATCATCTTGTACAAGGCATAGTAAAGTCTCTTCAGACGAGCTTGCCGCAAAAACGTATTTTCATGAATTTCATGCTATTTGCTCGTGCCCCAAGTGTATAATGATGAACCCTTATGATGTTGGAATGCTTCTTATAATTTATTTTATGATCTCATTTGGTCTCATGTTTAGATTGATCTAACCTCGTGTAATCTTCTTATTAGGTGCCAAATACCGAAGTTGAGGATATTGAAACCAATAAGGATAACCCGAGCTACCATGGAGTTATTGATGAAGAGACAACCATCCATGTACTTCAAGGACATGATAAGGTTATTTCCGAAGTAATGGAGACCTCGATTGTTGCTGCTTTAGTTATAACAAAAATCGAGCCACCAGTAGAGAAGACTGAAAAAACTGTTGCAGTGGAGCATCAGTCCCCAGTGTTTTGTTAAACCTCTTATTTTCGGTTTTTCTTCTTCTGGAAAGACCTAGATAGAGGACCTGGGTAGAAAATTGATATAAAAATCTAGGTGGTAGAAGCTGGAGGTACCTTGATGAAGAACTTAGCGAAAAGACCTGGCGGAGATCGATCGACTGTGGGGTTATGAACCCGTCTACAAATTTCTGCTTGCATGTTGTATGCTTTGGAAGATGGAGGAACCTCATACGTCGTCAGAATTTGATGCTTGACCCTAAATTTTGAAGTTAAGAGACTAAGTTATCTCATGAGATAAGAATCACTCAATTTGGAGTTATAGATATCAGCCAAAAAAGCGTGCACATCTATAATTTGTAATCCCGTACAAAATTTTCATGTTTCGTAGATCTGATGGCAAAGGCCATATCTTTCAGCTCGTATGTCCGATTAATGCGCCCTTTTGGTATGTTGTGGAAGAGACATAGATTAACATCTTTCGTTGAGGAAACATTGTCCCATTCCTCACCCATTGATACGTGTTTGCAAACCCATGGCCTGGAGTGTGTTGTATCTCATTTGTAAAGGTGATGAGAACATCTTGTAGAAGACTTTGGATTATGCCCACCAGTCGTGCCAGCTTTGGGAATACTTTTGTGTGCGCATATTATCAGGTCTGCACATCTTGATATGAATCATTGGTTCCTAGAGAAGCCCGCTTCATGTGTAACACTTTAGAGAATGATTAGTTGATGAAGTCCTGAGGATGTTGCTCCTGAGTTGTTGGTGCTGAAACCATTAATGATTATGCTCCAGAGATCCTTGTCGATTGCTGAGATCATGGATGGTGTTCCTATAGAGATTATTTTTGATGCTGGTACCATGATTGAAGTTGCTCCAACGACCGAAAAGGCTAGAACTATGATTATAGATGTGACCCTTGCTCCTTCCTCCAGTGTGCCTATGAACATGAACTGGCTTTGCAAGTGAGTCGATGTTGTTGAGGTATATAGCATCAGCAATTTTCATACTGGATATGATTCGTGAAGAGAGAAAGTTCCTCAATTATGCAGGGCTTGTGATGTAGAGAAATCCTGTTGATGAAGTTTCACAGAATCACCTCAGGTTTCCCAGTGTATGTTGAAGGAGTTAGTGTCATCCATGTATAGATAATGTCGCATCTTCTTCAGAAGTATTATCATGTAATAATGAAGACTTATCGACTGTAGTTTAGTTACACTTCGATTGTGTTGGTGTTGAACCAATGTGTCATCATCGAGATATTTGTGCTGAAACTGTACCCTTTGATTGGGAGTACAATTTGATGGCTTTTAGATGCTTGAGCATTGAAGCGTATATTCCTTAAGCATCGAATGTCTTAGGGGTTCGATCATCTCGGCCATGGGTTATCTTCTGTTGATTCAGCATCCCTTTCATTGCAGTAGTGGGATTCGACACTTGTGCCGACATCAGAGCTTTCTGATTTTTTTGGAACACATGGACTTGTTGTAGAAACGCCTAAAGTGTTCTTTCCCATGTTTGGACGTCAATAATGAATGTTTTAGTGTTTGATTCAGAGAAAAGTCAGATTCAACCACTTGGTAAAATACTAATGTGGTGAAGCTACCATTTATAACATCTTGTAGAGTTGCTAGCATAATTAAGTCCCCATGCTAGGATAGTATGTGAGGAAATAAATGACATAGACATGGAATGAGACTTGCCTAAGTGCGGGACCTCTTGATGAATGTTTATGCATCCTTTGCAGCTTCTTGCTTCAACCTCGTCTTGAAATTCCTCAAAGTACTCTGATAATGGAATTTCCGTCAAATCTTTTGTAGCAGAACTTTCTTTGTTGGAAAGATGTGTAACCGAAGGCGATTTGTAAGTACCCATCTTTCAGCGTGGATCCACGCTTGTCTGAAGGACATGTCACATGCTGGATCTTCCTGATTATGTGAAACTTGGTTTCTGTCCAGGTTGAGCTTATGTTCACTTTGAGAATGATGTAGCCATAAGTACTTCTGAGCGCTCCTTTAAGGTCTCTGATTGATATGAAGCATGAGTATCTTCTTGCCGAGTGATGCATGTGGATCCGATGGTTTTCAGTGGAATGTTGGTGATGGCGGTGTTAGCATCGATCAACGTTCTTCCAAATTCGTTTCTTATGAATTTGACTGTGGTAAGCAGTCCCCAGTCGTACATCTCTTGGTTTTTGGCTGGAGGCTCAAGAAGTATTTTTGGAATGGACTTCTTTACATGATGTGGTTCAGTACTGTGGACATATCTCTCCTTTGTGCCTCCGACAGGTAACGCAATTCACGTTCGACCAAGGATTGAACTGCTTCTTTGATAGGTTGTTCAGAGAGTGTAAAGGTTCTGACTGAGAGAGGATTCTTGTGTACTCCTTCAGTACCCAGTTCGAGCTATTGTGGATTAACCTTCTCTTTGAAAATTTTCTTCAAAACTCCGCAGTCGCTTGTGGGATGATTGACAAACATGTGGAACCGGCAGTAACAGGGTATTTCCATGTTTTCTTCAGTTGGTTCTTTCTTGACATATGGCAACTTTATTGCACCATCTTGGACCCATGCAGGAGTTCGATCACCTCTTTATTGGAAAAGGAAAGTCAGGTGCTTCTTGATCAGGAGCTCTTGTGCGTTGTTCAGAGGCTTGTGCGTCTTGCTTATCCTTCCTTTGTGCTTTTGAAGGAGCCGAGGTATGCTTGCACGATGGTTTGAATTTCAGTTTTCTCCCTTATGCAACAATGTTTGTGGAAAGATGGAGGTTTTACTGCTTCTTCTTCTGACTTAGAATACTTGTCGGCGATAGAGTGTGTTGAAGGCATCAGAGTTATCCTTCCAGCATGAATCCAAGTTCTTCCAAAGATCATGTCGTATCCAGGATCTTGCCGGATTATGTAAAACTTGGTCTCAGTGCAGACAAAACTTTCTGTAACCTTGAGAGTAATGAAGCCATACGCGTTTCTGGAGATTCCTTCATGGTCTTTGGTTGCTATGGGAGCGTGAGTGGATTTTGTAGAGTGATGTCGGAGGCTATTTCTTTGTCAGTGGCTAAAGGTTCAGGAGGTACGTCTAGGATCAGCAGGCGTTTCCTAGAAACTATGTGGTTCAAAGCCGTGAACATGTCTCCCATTTATGCTTTCGACAGGTAGAGCGATTCGCAGACATGATCTATCAATGACTGAACTTCTTTCTTGACTGGTGCTTCGGAAATAGAGAAAGTTCTGACAGGAATAGGATCTCTGTGCACCCCTTCATCTCCAAGGTTAAACTCTCCTGACCCAACCTTTTCTCTGAATATGCGTTTCAAAACTTTGCAACTGCTTGTTGGATGACTCACGAACCGGTGGAATCGGCAATAACGATAATTTTCCATGTCTTCCTCAGTTAGGTATCTCCTGACGTACGACAATTTGATTGCACCATCTTGGATCCATGCATCTAATAGTTCGAGCACTTCTCCAATGGGGAGAGGAAAATCAGGTGCATCATCAGGATCTTCTGTGCATTGTCCAGGAGTTTGTGTCTCTGGTTTGTCCTTCTTTTGCGTCTTTGGAGGATCTGCGGCATGCTTGTTCGGGGATTTAGCCTTGCGCTCGCTCCCTTATGCAACAACATTTGTAGAGGGCTGCAGGTTGTACTGTTTGTTGATCATACGTCTGGTTCCTCGAATGTCACGTGCTTCCTCAGTCTTTGTAGATTTTTCTCTTTCCAACAGAGCAGGTGCAGTGGTTGTTGATCTCTTCGCATCTTCGTGAAGCTCTGAGAAAGCCTGGAATCGAAGATTTTCCAGCAGAGCTTTGTAAACCGGGAGCATGCCGTTGATGCACAAATCGACCAGCTGTTGTTTCGTGAAATTTGGGTCATGACAATCCAGGGATTGGACTCGGAATCTTTTTACAATGTCGTTGGGGTTTTCACTGCCCCTCTGAAACATCATTCCAAGGTCAGAGAGAGTGACATGCTCTGACATGAAGAAGTATTTCCTGTAGAAGGCGTTGATCATTTCTCCCAATTGTTGATAGTTCCCGGTGCAATGTTTTTGTACCAGGTGTATGCTCTGCCTTTCAATAATTTTGAAAACTCCTGGAGCTGAACAACGTGGTTATGTTCATGCTCTCCCAAGGCTTCGAGGAAACGAGAGACGTGTTCCCGAGCGTTGCCAGTTCCATCATACCGAGTAAAAGTTAGAGAAATATAACCTTTAGGAAGAGGAATTCTCCGCGTAGCGGCAGGGTAAGGAGGTTGGTGACGATGGACATGTGATGTATTGCCCTTTCCACGGTTCTCCAGAAGACGCTCTAGGTATTCACGAGTAATGAAGTTTGATGATTCCTTTGCTGATGAATTACCTGCAGCTTTTCCAGCTTCTTCATCATCCATTGTATGAATTGGAATCACCTCAGGATCCGCGTCTGAGGGTTTCTCATTCTCTTTTCCTTTTTCTTGAGTTTTCTCTGACACATTTTCAGTGAGGGTCTTCAAATGATCAAATAGCTTTTTCTGTGCTGTAGCCATATCTGCTTGATTCTTTGCAAAAGTTTCCTGCGTTTTGATGAGATCAGCCATGGTAGGTGGTGGATTTCCTCTGATTTCTTCGGGACGTCGACCGAACAAAGGATGACCTTACGCGTTGGCGTGAGGAGGAGTGATGTCACCACCATCAGTGTTAGTAGCCGAAACAGTTTCCGGGATGTCTTCATTGTTGCTAGTGCTAGCGATATTTGCATTAGGATTTGTAACCGATCCTGACCTAAGACCAACCATCTTGTGAAAATGAAGGATTGCAACCGAGAGATTAACCTCCCACTGTGGTTGCCAATCTGTAGATGGGGAAAAACGATTTGCTGGCTTTTACGGAATTGAAGAGCCGACCATGTGGAGACTCCTTGAACCGAGCGAAATGTTGAACCTCACACAGATGCACTGCAAGAAGGGAGTGCTTTTAGTTCGAGAGATAAATCTGTAAGACCCATGCCTAAACCAAGAACAATGGTCGTTCCAGAGTCAATTCGGTCACAAGAGAGGATGGGTTAATCTGTATGAGGGAAGCTGAGAAATGTGTGAAATCAATGGTGATTTGAGATAGTAGGTGTGTCGTGAGTTCAGCGTGAGAATGCTCTAAATGATTGAATTTTGCCTGATTGAGAGTGATTTCTGTGAGTTCGTGTAGACGAAAGATTGTCTGTATGAACTTTGATGAGAAATGCTCGTTTATGCGAATGTTGTTTGAATGTTCGAATTGTTCGAATCTTGTCCAATGTTGTTGTTTCAATCAAGATTCAGAGACATTTTATAATGTCGGAGTTGAAAAAATCATGATCCCATGAAGTGTGACAGTTTGATGAAATCAGAGAGTGGGGAAGTGGGAAATCATGTTAAACCAATTACTCATCGTGTGGTGACTTGGTTAATTTTCCACCCACTATTTAGCTGATTCTTCCAACTGGTTGCACGACTTGCTCACATTCTCATCGTGGGTGAACACACGTTCCGTAGACTGCCAGACCAAAACCCTAGTTAATATCCTCCCATGTGACACGATTGACATCTCGTGATTGTGGAGTCAGTTTCTAACTTTATGGGACGATGAGTCCGTGTAGTGCTGAGTTGAACATGATTTGAAAATGTTCAGAAACTCATGAATTTAACATGTATGCTGAGATGAGGTACCATTATGACCTAAAACGAGCAAAATGTGTTGCTGGATTTTCGAATATTGGTAGTTGAACCAGTATTCTTTGATCCGAGCAAATATTGCTAGTTTGAGTGAATATTGCCGGTTTAAGCAAATATTGCCAGTTCAAGCAAATATTGCCAATTCGAGCAAATATTGGTTATTTGATGAATTTATTGGTAGCAGGACCGAATAAAATATTAATTTAATTTACTGACTGCTGGGTCGAGCAAAATAAATAAAAATGTTAATCATGAAATCAACACAAAATTATCGGAGTGTTTGAATCTGCTCAGAATCATGCTTCTGCAGAGCTCTGGATTCAAAACCCTAATTTTATCGAAGTGATGAATTATTGCAAATCAACACGGGACCGGCTACATGGGATGACGGGTTTACCATGTAACGCCTAGATGCTCGAATGAGCAAAAATACCAAAGTCTCTTGAAGACCAGCTGGTGAAATAATTATTAAATGCTGGTTTCATCATTTACTGAATTACTGCTGGGTTCAGTATTAGGTGATAAAACCTAGATATGAGAGATAGGGACCGAGCAAGAGAGCTTAGGACCGGCTCTTGGTGGTCACGGGACCAATTTCTGGTCGTTTGAGCAATTCCCATATTGGTTGAAACCCTAATTAACGCCCTTTACTAGAATTGATGTAGAATTCTCATACAGACTCGGATTTCGATGGTCCGCCCCTCCATTCTGTACGGAAAAGAATTTCCTATCTCCAACTTGGGAATTTTAGGTTTTAGCGGTTTGAACCTATGCCCATTCGGGAGTTGAAATCAGCTCGAGAGTAAAACTCAGGAAGAATTCAAGGGGCCGGTCCCACGGTATTACGGAAATATGAAGGACCGACCAAGAGGTCCTGAGATCGGCTCTTGGTGCGTATGGGACCAGCGGATGGTCATTTGAGCAAACTTCCAATAGTTTGGAAAGAGTTTGAACCTAATATGAGCAGTTGAGCAAATTATGTTAAAATCATTAAAACATGCGGGACCAGCTGTTTGCAAGCCTCAGGGTCACCATTGGTCGGTCAAGGGGATGCGCCCGTGTCACCACAATGTTCGTGTTTCAGTCCTGAGAATTTTGATATTCAGGTTTGAGCAACATTTGGAGAAAATATGCAAAATCCATAGTTTTGCTGAAACTGGGAAAAATACATGAGATGAGGGAAAATAAATAAAACAAGGAATTACAAGTTGTGGGACCGGCCACGACTAGGGAATGGCCGGCCGTCTGACACGTGGTCCCACATGCTTTTCCCAGTTTTATGTGATTTTATGTATTTTTCTCTAATTTAAGGGAAATTCCATGAAACTAGAGAGTTTGGCGAAATTAGGGAACTCCCATAAGGAGAGACAAAATAAAATAAGATAAAATAAGGAATGTGAGTGTGGGACCGACAAAGGACAAGGCATGGCCGGCCGGCCATGGGCGCGGGTCCCAAGACACTCTCCCCAATTTTATGTAATTTTCATGATTTTAGGGAATTTTACATAAAATCAAAGGGATTTGTTAAAAACCAAGGTATTTTGTTAAAATCAGGGAGTTTTCATAAAATCATGAAACAAAACACCAAATAATAATAAAACAAGGGGCGTGTGGGACTGGCTAGGGCATGGTCGTCCGGCTAGAGCCCGTTCCCACAAGTTTTTTCTAATTTTTTAATATTTTCTATGATTTTAGAGAAAATACATGAAATTAGGTAATTTTATGGAAAATTCATGAAATCAAGAAATTTTCATAATTTTACGAGGAATAACAAAATAATGGGGAAGTGAGGTGTTGGATCGGCCACGGCCAAGGCATGTCCGGCCGGCCAGCGGTCCCATGTCACCTTTTCCTAATTTTATTATTTTTTGATAAAATCATGTGATTTAGATAAAAATACATGAAATTAGGTAATTTTCATGATTTTAGAGAATATTCGTAAGAAACCAAGGAATTTTCATAACTTGAGAGAAATAATAAAATAATGAGGATGTGAGGTGTGGGACTGGCCACGGCCAGGGCATGACCGGCCGGCCGGCGGTCCCATGTCACCTTTCCCTAATTTTATTATTTTTGATAAAATTTGTGATTTAGATAATTTCTTTGAAATAAAGAAAATTGCTCGAACGAGAGGATTTTCATGAGATCAGGAAAATAGCAAAAATATGATAAAATATAAAATTGGGCACGGGATCGTGGTCAGGGCATAATCACAAAGTTGGTGAACCTGATCCCACAGGCGCTTTTGCTAATATTTTATTATTATTATTTTCCTTCCTATTTTGCATAGGTTCATCGTTCGTTCATGCTAGTCTGTGCATTATTTACTAATTACACTAGCACCATTTTTGTCAGGGCTTATTCGATGCTCACATGCCTGTTTCGTTGAATATTTACCACTAACCCATGGAATTCTGCTGGGAAGAACCACGAATTGAAGTGACGAAATATAACGGAGAATCGTAGAATATTGCTGGATATTCAGACAATTAAAGATGGCTCGTAGAATATTGCTGGATATTCAAACGACTTCAGACAAGTAATTGATGGCTCTATCCTAGAAGGGCTCCTGCCTAGGAGCATTAATTATCTGAGGGTTTGAGCAATACGAACTTGCTGGAGTGTCATATTCCTCTTGCATAGTCGGGGAAAACCGTCCGCATCCCGAAGACGTTGTCGCCAAATCTTTCGATTCCATACAGTATGAGATGTGTCATGGTCTCAGCTGGGAGACTGCACATCTGCATCTTCTCCTAGAGACTTTCTCCATCAGAGGATCATGAGATGTGCCGTGGTCTCAGCTGGGAGACTACACATCTGCATCTTCTCTGAGAGACTTTCTCCATCAGAGGCTTATGGCATGAGCTTTCATGCTGTGGAGACATGAGTCCCGATACTCATCCGATTGCCGGATCCAGAGTAATTACTGAAATTGCTCAGTATTCATGAGATGTGTCGTGGTTTCAGCTGGGAGACCACACATCTACATGTACTCTGACAGACAGCATTCTCAGCCAGATATTTATGGCATGAGCTTTCATGCTTTAATCGAGAGACATGAGCCTTAATACTCATCCGATTACCGAATATGGAGTATAGTTTTACAATTCTACCCTTTGTCGAAAATCCACCATCTACAACATGGAGGTAGAACCGAAACATGTTTAGGTAAAACCGTAAACCCATGAGTTGTAATTGAGTGGTACTAGATCAATCACGTAGTTCTTGAAAGTCATATGAACCAATTCTAAACTTGTTTGGAAGTGTGGTAAATCGCTTTCAAATGAGCAAGCATGGAAAAGACTTGCAAGAGTAAGATGTCGTCGCTTTTTGAACACAGTGCGTTAATGCTTATTCTATTTTGTTCAAAGATATTCCTTAACGGATAAAAGGAAGTAAATCCCAAGATCGAATTTAAATAAGTTAAGAATGTTTTTAATTTAAGGTTTTTAATTACATATGGAAAATAAGAATTAGTAATGTGCATTTGCTAATTAAGGATTTTCCAAGGAGATTTAGATCATTATTTTTGGACAGTGCATTCACGGGAATTATGGAAACCGAATTTGGTGTAGTAATGAAAAATATCTTGAGAATATTTGCGGTTTTGGAAATTCCTTGGTGTCCAAACTTCCTTGTCTATAAATACTTTGAGTTTGCATTTCTAGCAAACTAATCATGCGTAACCTAGATTTACTCTTTTTTATTTGTTACTGGTGAAGCCGCCTATCAGAGAGGAGAGTAATATAATTAGGTGAAATCTCTTACGGCCGCTCAATTTAAAGTCTTCTTTGGGATTGAGAATCTCTAGCGCGACCCGTTGGTGGGAAACTAGATATTTCGATTTATCTTTAGTTTTCGTATTGATTTGATTGACTAACGGTGGTTGAACTTTGATTGCACCTAGTTTGTTTATGCTTGAGAATCTTCTCTTCTGATATAAGATTCACTCAAACTAGTTCAAGGTTTCGACAGGGATCTTTAGACTGTTGTTAGATCGAAAAACGATCTTGTGATAATCCGTTGTTAACAGACTTCGTTCTGTGTGTGATTGATCACAAGACATTCAAGTAGTTGTGTGCAGGTGTTTATTGAAGATCTAAGAAGATTTGAATACAAAGAAGATATTGAAGATTTCTAACTTGGCTTTTATAATTTTTGGTGTGCACAATACTTGTTTTGGAAAAAAAGGGTCCAATTAATAATCAGTTTATGATAGGGAGTTTGTTGTATCTAACTGCAACAAGACCTGATATTGCCTTCAGTGTGGGATGTTGTGTTAAATTTCAAGCTGACCCTAAAGAATCACATCTCAAAGCTGTGAAAAGAATCATTAGATACGTTAAAGGTATAATAGATTATGGTCTATCATACTCTATGGATACAAACAATAATTTAGTTGCCTATTATGATGCTGATTGGGAAGGATGTGTAGAAGATATGAAAAGCACCTCTGGTGGTTGCTTCTATGTTGGTCAGAATCTTATTGCTTGGTATAGAAAAAAACATAATTCACAGTCCTTGTCAACCTGTAAAGCAGAATACATTGCTGCTGGTACATGTTGTACTCAACTGTTGTGGATGAAGCAAATGCTCATCGATTATGGGATCAATATTCCTACTATGAATATCCTATGTGATAATTCAAGTGCTATTCGACTAACTGAAAATCCAGTCGAACATTCTCGAATAAAACATATTGATATCCGATATCACTTTATTAGAGAATTATATGAGAATGGGACTATCAAATTGGAATATGTTCCATCCGAACATCAGTTAGCTGACATTCTCACAAAACCCATGGATAAGGCATCTTTCAAAAATTTAAGAAAATCCATAGGGATTGTCAAGGTACATTAAGTACCTAATGAAAACGGTTTTCAATTCTCCCGGAAGAAGAAAAAAGCGATGGAATCATATTTGGAGAAGTTGGATGCGAAATTGAGGTAACAATCTTGTTAGTTAATTGTCTTCCTGTTTTAAGAAAAACCTATTTTTATTTGATATATATATATCAAATAAAAAGAAATATATATATTTGATAAGCCTATATATATATATATTTGATAAGTTTATTTTTATTTTTATTTTTATTTGATATATATATATATATATATATATATTGCTTTTGCTTTTGCTTAAAAGAAATTATTGGTACAATTGATGTGTTTATTCCATTATGAATGTATGGATGTGTGTGTGATTCAATTGTTTCCGGTTAAGTAAAACTTTTGTTATCTTGCTTTGTTGTGTGATATCATTAGTTTAGGCTTACAAAATTTGGTGCAATTTCGGTGCTTTAATGTCTTTGTTAATTCAATTGCTTCCAGTTAAATACAACAATTGTTATTTTGCTTTATTGTGTAGTGTCAATTGTTTAAGCTTACAAAATTTCGGTGCAATAGTGAAACTTTGGTTTATATATGTTGTTTCTATTGTATCCGGTTGAGGTGAATAATTATGCATACGATTTATTGGGTTGTATGAATTATTTATGGCTTAACAAATGAATATGTTGACGGGGCGAGTTGTTTAGTCCAATTCGATTCCGGATAATCTAAGCTAAGTTAATTCTGATCTTAGTTAGACTTATCAAAGTGGAGGTTTCGGTTATTCAAGTCTAGTCGAAAGCCTAAACAAGGAAATGCTAGTTAACTAACCTAGTATTTGGCTTGTTTGAAATCTAAAGGTCTAAGTTATATGGATAATTAGAACCTGATGAGAAAAATGAAGTTTATCTTTGTTTTGGTCTTATCGAATTAAGCGGGTGTATTTATACAATTGGTTTAGCAAAGGGACTAAGTTGATTAGTTGATTTTTGGTTTGCTAAACTAGTTGGGAAAATTGCTTCGGGCAATTATTTCCATGATAACATATCAAAACGTAATTACTTGTAGTTTCGATTTTGATACTGGTTATCAAAAATGGTGTGTAAAACCATCATGCTTGACTCAACATGTTTCAAGTCTATTTTGAGATTTGTAAGATCCTTTTCGTGTTGTCCTTTATTTGTTCGCTTCTTTGTCATTTTTGTGACAAAAAGGGGGAGAAATATATGGAGTAAACAAGTGATGTTGGTATCAATTTATTGTTGATTGGTTTTACTAGGGAAGAGGACAATGGTGCTTGAACGTTTATCTAACGAATGAGGAAAAGCATAGACTAAGGGGGAGTAACATATCATATGAAATGGATAACAAAGATGTGCGGATTGAAAATCTACCTAGCTCACCTTTAGGGGGAGTGTAAGATTTGTTATTATAGTTCAGCTGCTACATTTTTGAGGATTGAATGAATGCAGGTTATGTGCTGTGGATTCGGGAATCAAGCGTATGTGTAATAAATTCTTTTAATTTGTTCATCCATATGATTGTAAGAGTTTTGTTACTAAAATTGACAAAGGGGGAGATTGTTAGAGCGTTGGTCAGTTGAACCCACCAAGCTTTGGTATGTCAAGTTTGGTTGTCATATTTTAGTGAAGCAAAACTCATTTAAGAGTCGCGATTTAAATGTACTAGAGTCAACTTCGTATAGGTTATCTTGAAATTATTAGGGTGAGACATCACAAGTATTGCGAAGACTTGAAGAAGTGAAGAATTGTGGAGCTACAATGACAACATCATCCTTCCACTTAAGGTTAGTGATATTTGCATTGAACTGTTTCATTCCCTAACGTATCTTTCAAGTCGTGCATATTGAAAACATAATACTGCGAAGCATGAACACTCTAGATAGACATAGTATTAAGGAATACAATATGAAGTTTCTTGCTTAACCATTAAACTTTGTATATAAGACCTCGACATAATCGTATGAATGCTATTGTGATTATATATCAGTATGAGGTGAGGATTTCATCCTAGGGAACAATGTTTACATGTGTTCTAAGGAAGTAAGTTCATGATATGTTTTGTGAACCAAAAAGGAAATCGACAGGCGTTATTGGGATTGTTCTTCATTGCATATCTTATGAACGACCAATATGTGTGATTAGTATAACCGCTCACGACTTGTTTGTCTTCTTGGTAAAACTATTCACATGAGGCCTGACTTATGTATTGGTATGACTTTTATTAATGAAACCGATCTTAAGTAATCACCTGGGATATGATCGGGTTGTGTATGTCTGAACTTATTACTGGGAAGAGGGGAACCGAACCTAGTAAGAGGTGCAGTGCATCACAAGGGGAACCGATCCTTGTATGAGGTATAGTAAGGTTTATGGAAGAAAGGGGAACCGATCCTATGAACATGTGCAACACATTTTGGGGAAGGGGGTACCGATCATATGGACATGTGCAGTGCATACAAGTTAGATACCAAATATATGCGGGGAACCGATCCTAGTACCTAGTCAGCCGTATCTTTGGTAAGCTAGTGTAACTACTATGCACAATACTCACATGGATATAGAACTGAAACATGTTTTGGTAGAACCGTGAACCCATAAGTTGTGATTGAGTGGTACTAGATCAATCACGTAGTTCTTTAAAGTCAGATGAACCATTTTTAAACTTGTTTGAAAGTGTGGTAAATCAGTTTCAAGTGAGCAAGCATGGAAAAGACTTGCAAGAGTAAGATATCGTCACTCTTTGAACACGGTGCATTAATGTTTATTCTATTTTGTTCAAAGAAATTCCTTAACGGCTAAGAAGGAAGTAAATCCCAAGATCGAATTTAAATAAGTCAAGAATCTTTTTAATTAAGGGTTTTTAATTATATATGGAAAATAAGAATTAGTAATGTGCATTTGCTAATTAGGATTTTCCAAGGGGATTTCGATCATTATTTTTGGACAGTGCATTCAAAGGAATTATGAAAACCGAATTTGGTGTAGTAATAAAAAATACCTTGAGAATATTTTCGGTTTTGGAAATTCCTTGGTGTCCAAACTTCCTTGTCTATAAATACTTTGAGTTTGTATTTCTAGCAAACTAATCCTGCGTAACCTAGACTTACTCTTTTTTCTTTGTTACTGGTGAAGCCGTCAATCGGAGAGGAGAGTAATCTAATTAGGTGAAATCTCTTACGGCCGCTCAATTTAAAGTCTTCTTTGGGATTGATAATCTCTAGCGTGACCCGTTGGTGGGAAACTAGATATTGCGGTTTATCTTTAGTTTCGTATTGATTTGATTGACTAACGGTGGTTGAACTTTGATTGCACCTAGTTTGTTTATGCTTGAGAATCTTCTCTTCTGATATAAGATTCACTCAAACTAGTTCAAGGTTTCTACAGGGATCTTTAGACTGTTGTTAGATCTAAAGATGATCTTGTGATAATCCATTATTAACAGACTCCGTTTTGTGTGTGATTGAGCACAAGAGATTGAAGTAGTTGTGTGCAGGTGTTTATTGAAGATCTAAGAAGATTTGAAGACAAAGAAGATATTGAAGATTCTAACTTGGATTTTACAATCTTTGGTATGCACAATACTTATTTTGGAAAAAGAGGATCCAATTAATAATCAGTTTATCCTTGTGGTAGATTGGATTAATTAATTGAGGAAGATCGGTATCAACACATATCACTTGGTTGAAGAGTATTGTTGGCTTAATCTTAACAATTAACTTTGGGTGATTGAACATAAGATAGATCTTGGAACCTAGCAAAGGAGTTTATGTTAAGATAAACAAGATTTGCGCAACTCATATCACTTGGTTGAAGAGAGTTGATACCAAACAGATTTGTTGTTCCTTTACTGTTTGGAATACAAACCAAAGGAATTGGTCCAAGTACGTGACTTGTTTACAGGTTGGAGGCGTGGGAATACATATGGAACTAGGTGAACTATAGGTTTAGTTGCTTGGTCTCAACTATACGAAGTTGTCTTATTTTGTATAGCGGCTTAATCCTGAGAGTATTCAATTATAGACTAGGTCCTGGGGTTTTTATGCATTTGCGGTTTTCTCGTTAACAAAATCTTGTTGTGTCATTTACTTTATATTTACGCATTATAATTGTTTTGTTATAATTAAAGTAAATTGCACAAACATTAATTCCTATTTACTTGATACGTGAATTCTATTGAGTTTGGTTTAGTCTGAACCTTTGTATCAAGTAAACACACTTTGTTGTTATATTGTCTCGATCTCGTATCCATAGACGATCACACAAACTATGAACCGATTTGTTGTATTGAATCGACTCAGTCCATAGACAATCACTTTCGGGGAAAGGACTTATAGGAAGGAAAAGTTATAGCTTGAGGTATATTTGGGGTACCCTCGCCTTTTCTGTTCACTTGATTTATTTTCTCATTTATTGGGAGGCCTATATTTGTTTTTCTTTACTTGCTTTTCCATCCATATTAACAATAATTCGATCAATGTAATAATTTCACCAAATATATCAGTAGCTATTTCTTCACTATGTCAGTGACCTAGTCTTTCTTTTTGGAGTTAACATCATACCCAGTTTATACGACCATCGAAATTAGTAGGCATTTAAATTTATTCTTGTTTGAGGGTAAAAACTGGTTCTGGTGTTTTTGGTAAATTTGGGTGTGTTGATGAGAAACGAATTAGTAACCTAAATAAATGCATTGCACGGGATTACTTTTAGATTCGAGAGATCAATCTGTAAGACTCTGGCCTAAACCAAGAAATGGCTATTCCAGATTCAATTCGGTCACAAAGTGAAGGAGATGGGTTGACCTTAGGGAGGGAAGCAGAGAAGGTGTTTGACATCAAAATGTTGAATTATGAAGGTGTGGCTATTTATGACTTGTATTAGAAAAATGGATTCTGGATGTTTGTGTTGATAACACTTGTGTCCCCGTTTGAATAAGTTGAAAAACCTATTTATACAAGTCATGTTCGAACACCACTGATCTCGTAGGAAGTGGGGGTGATTAGGCAATGGATAAGTGGATTTGAATAAAGAGTGGTGATCACCACGTTTCCACTATGAGGGGAAACTAGTCACGCCTTCAGCCACTATCTCATTGTTATTAACCGTCTGTTCTTCCTTGACACATTCTCGTAATGGGCACGTTGCACGCCGCATGCTGTAAACCGCCAGACCAATGCCCCAGTGAGCATCCCCCAGTTTGTGACATGTTTGATGTCTCGAGTAAGTGGGTCAAGTCGTGGTACTTTCTGCAAAGAATAGCATATGGTGATATTAGGTTAAACAACTAAGTTATTTTATGAGGCTGATATAAAATATCGTATGTATTCAATGCGCGTAAAGCATCTCATTTAAGTATCTCAAAATAATTGATGTGCATGAAGTATCGTTGTTTTTGAGCTCGATCGAATCAGTCACGGATTGAGCGTCTTAAAAGTAGCATGACCGGCCATCTTTGGGTGATCGTTCGAGTGCTCTATGGGCGAACTATCACTTGGTCGATCACTCCCTATAGAGGAGTGATGGCCGATGATCACAACGCTACTTTGTTAGTTTTCTGAAAATAAATCTACATTGTCCAACTAGGCCGGAAAAGTTGGATGGCCGTGATTGCTTTGCAGCAGTTGACTATTGCCGTTGACGCAATTTTTAAGGTTTAGAGGCCGAGCGGCTAACCCTATTTTGGCTAGTCGAATCAAAGCACTGGGCATTGATTCGAACATGTTGATTGACCATGTGTGAAGATGAGCCACTAGTGAGTGCATTGACATCTCCTGGGTCATCTAAAATCATATCCAAGCGACTCGATTCGGTTTGAAAAGATGAGTGGTCATGATCGATTCGGGATAGTAACATACTGCCGCAAACATGTATTAGGGTTTAGAACGGCCGCGACTACTCTAGTTCAATCAAGAGATTTGATATGTGATTGACTTCCCTTGGGCAAGTCGATTGAGTGGGAATAGAGTTGGTCCGACAGTGAACTCATGCGCACCTCTTTGATCGTCTTAAATATGATCTAAGCCGTCCAACTAGGCTGCCTAAGTTGGACGGACGTGATGATTATGCGACATTAATATATTGCCGCAACCCAAAACTTAGGGTTTTGAAATAGCGTGTTTGCTTGAGTTTGGGCAAACGATTGACCGCCCTATAGTCTTGTCGCGGGTAGGTCGATTTACCAAGGGGGGATTTTGGCCACCAATGAACATGTCGGCACTTTCTTAATCATTTTTAGGAAAATCCAGGCAGTCCAACTAGGCTGGCGAAGTTGGACAACCGTGATGTTTCTAAGACCATTTTGTCGGTCTAGCTCATTTGAGCTCTTCTTCACAGAGTGATCTCCCATGTTTTAGGTTAGCGTTTTATGACACTGGAGTGTGTTAAATGGATTCCGAACGGTTGGAGCATTAGTGGGCCCATCGGTGGTCACTACGATGATTACCTAGTTATGCTAGGAGTAGGCTATGCTTGTTGGATCGTGCGGCCAAATTGTGTGGCTGTGATTGTTTCTGAGACTGATATTAACAGTCTAGATTTTCCTTAAGAAATTTAAGCGTGTTTGATAGAGATAACTTAAAAGTGCGTCGGTACAAAATTCTCTTTGTTAGAGAGTGATGCATCCCATGTGAGTGTACTTCCATGCAGATCTCAATATTAACACTTCGGGAGACTCATGCTACTCTGCTGAGAGTGAACATTTAATCGTCATGTCATGCCAATATTGAGAGTTCGGCTGGGAACATAGCGTAGGAAAATACTAGGCAGGTCGGTGCATTAGTGAATAATGCAATAAGTTAAAATTTACAGAATATCTAGGATTGTTGCTTCATGCACCATTCAAGATAAATTTCATATAAATGTACTGAATTGCTCAATACATATGTAAGTTGAGACGTTTGAGCACTCATCACTTTTAAATGGTTTTTGTTCCTTTGCAGGGTGACATCGTATTAAAATATAGGGTTTCACGATTTTATCCCTAAACCGAAAAGCACCATCAACATTAAGTCCCCTGCTTAGCACGTAATAGTGATGATATTGCGGGGTAAGCACTGGATGGTGACATAAGAAGAAATTCACAAGAGAAGTTCTGCGTACATTACCAGGATATAGACTGGCTCGGATTTTGAGCAGGATACATTTCTTTTCAGCATACGTCCGTTATCTTCAGGTAGATAGTTTGATTGTATCCCGCGTTTGAAGCCTTTATTCACGGCAGGCAGAGACTCCTTTTCTTCTCGGGATCATGCTATTTGGTGGAATATAAAGAGAATAATTTGAGTCTTTCTCTCCACGCTGATCATTACAGAATTGCATTCTTCTTTATTCCAGGTATTGCTCCATATGTCTCATGTAATTTGATTTTTGATTTTTTATTTATTTTTTTATATCGATTGTTGATACAATCATGATGCATCTTCGCAGTATATGATGGGAACTTCCAGTGATGATAACTCTTCAACTTCTCCAGAGAAGAGTTTTGAAGTCGACAAACCCAAAGCTAATGCATTCGAAGAGGTGATGCCCAAAATAGATTCTTCGTTTCGCGAAGATGGTCGTGCAATACATGACATGTCTCTTGTGCACTTATGCATCGTTCGAGAATGTGTTCAAGCTTTTTTCGCTTCAGTTAGCATGGAGGAGAAGTGGAGACATGATGAGGCATCTCAGCATGATGAAGCGTCTCATCCCCCATGTATCAGGTGTTGATGGTGGATTTTCAACAAGGGTAAAATCCGTAAAATCATGATACTGCATGTTTCTAATACGACTTAAGGCATGTAACGATTCATATTTTACGAAGCCGTGATGAATTGGGCGGTCCTCCTACATAATTGTTTGTTGAGAGGGCTTAACGCCTTCAGGACGTCGGTGATACTCACTGTTCCCTAACTACATGAGAGCAACTACCCTCTACATATAAGAACGATTGGGCGGTTATCCGTAAGATTGAGGGCAACAACACCTTCAGGACAGTGACACTCACTGATCCTGACTATGTAGAGCTATCTTGTATAGACTCGGGTGTTCTCTGTAGTATCTGAGAGCACCCCCAGGATTAGCCGTCTCCTGACTATGCACATAAATTACTTCTGCCGTGACATTCACTACTGAATTCCCAGAATGATCTATTATTGCTCCTATTCCATGGTCGAATCCACGGCTTGATCCCATGGAATGGCAATAAAAATTGCTCCTATTCCATGGTCGAATCCACGGCCTGATCCCATGGAATGGCAACAACAATTGATCTGATTCCATGATCGAATCTACGACTTGATCTCATGGAATGGCAATAACAATTTATATTATCTCATTACACCGATTTCATGATCGAATTCACTGCTAATCTCACGGAATTGTAAAAGATAATTTTATTACTCTGATTCTATGGTCGAATCCACAATCCCATGGAATGGTAATGCATATTTTATTATTCTGAATTCATGGTCGAATCCACAGCTGATCTTATGAATTGATAATAAATAACTACCCAATTTTATTGTTCAATTTCATAAATTATTCTACACTGAATTTCATGGATTAGCAATAAATACTCAACAACCGGGCATCTAGATCATCACCGAGTAAGCCCCACAAAAATGGTGTAAGTGTACTCAACAATGATGTACGACTGAGCACCCATATGCACGAACGAGCATCCAAAAACATGAATATATGAGGAATCCTACGCAAAATAGGAGAAAGCAACAAATATTAATAAAATAGTAAGGAGCGCCTAGGGCGGGGCCCACCGACCGGCCGGCCATGCCCTAGCCGTGGCCGGTCCCCATGCCTCATTCATTATTTTTCCCTATTTTGTTATTTTCATGAATTTATGAAAACTCCTTGATTTTAGCAACTTTCCTTGTTTTTGCAAAATTCATGAATTCTTCATAACTTCACGGATCCATGAAAAATAATAATGTTATAAAATAAGGAAAGGAGTGCGGGACCGGGAAACCTAGCCGGTCCCACACCTTACAATCCTTAGTCTTTTTATAATTATTATTCCCCAATTTCATGAAACTCCTAGGTTTCAACAAAATTCATGGATTCTCCATAACTTCATGGATTCATGAAATAATATTATAAAACAGGAAAAGGTGTGCGGGACTGGGCAACATAGCCGGCCGGCCATGCCCAAGCCGTGGCCGGTCCCACACCTCACAATCCCTAGATTTTATAATTATTATTCCCTAAGCTCATGAAACTCCTCCGTTTCAACAAAACTCATGGATTCTCCATAACATCACGGATTCATGAAAAATAATATTATAAAATAGGAAAAGGAGTGCGGGACCTGGCAACATAGCCGTCCGGCCATGCCCTAGCCATTGCCGGTCCTACACCCTGTAATCCCTAGTCTTTTATAATTATTATTTTCCTCAAATTCATGAAACTACTTGGTTTGAGAAAAAATCATGATTTCTTCATAACTTCTCGAATATTGCTCAAATCATGAAAATTCAAAAGCCAATATGGTCACACGACCGGCTAGCCTCTCACGGAAATTTTGGATGTTAAAATACTCTTATTTTAATATTTACAAAATATTGATTAATTGAGCATACATGCTCATTCCAACAAAAATCAAGAATTTCAGTCAAGATGAAACTCTCCTGAAAGTTCACAATATTTATCTAGCGCACATAAAAAAATACTGAAACTCTCAGTACGGAGACACGGACACCATAACAACACATACATGCCTTAATGGCCGTCATATACAGAGGGAATACAAGTCGATCCAGAAAAATTACAAGAAGTTCGTGACATGCCAACATATGCAACGGTAAAAGAGGTGCAAAAGCTAAATGGACTCTTTGCTTCACTTGGAAGATTTATTTCGCGAATGTCAGATAAGTGCAAACATTTCTTCAATATACTTAAGAAGGGAGAAAAATTCAAGTGGACTGATGAATGTGAAAAAGCTTTTCAAGGAATCAAAGAATATCTCACGAATACATCCATATTACAGAAACCATAGAAAGATGAAGAATTATTGGTATACCTCACAACAACTCAATATGCTTTAAGTGCAGTTTTATTGCGAACAGATGCAGGAATAGAAAGGCCCATTTACTACATCAGTAAAACTTTTAACGCAGCAGAGAGAAATTATTCTAAAATGGAGAAGTTAATCTTAGCCCTGGTTTATGCATCATTTAAGTTGCGAATATAATTTCAAGCACATGTGATAAAAGTGGTAACCAAAGTCCCAATTGAGTCAGTCATGAAGAACACAAAAAGATCAGGAAGAATAGAAAGGTGGAATGCACAAGTAAACCATTACAAGATAAAGTATGAAGTTTTATCATCGCAAAAGTCACAAGTTATCGCAGATTTCTTGGCATAATTTCCCTTGGAAGAAGATGAGGCAGTAGAAGAAATGATGGATATTGAAGAAGAATTTGGGAATCCAAAAGACCTATTAACAGAACCAAATAGATGGGAAATTTTAGTAGACGGATCATCCAACAGTGAGGGGAATGGAGTAGGAGTTGTGTTGATTTCAACAGAAGGAGAAATAATAGCATTCTCATTCAGACTAGAATTTACATCCACGAACAATGAAATAGAGTACGAAGCTGTAGTACATGCATTGAAGATCGCAATAGAAAAGAAGCTCGAAGGTATAAGAATAACAAGTGATTCTCAGCTGGTAATTTGTCAAATTAAAGGGGAATATACCACAAATGAGTCTTCTTTGAAGAAATACAAGAAACTCGTTGATGAATTATCTGCGAGGATACCAAAGTTAAAATGGAGGCATATAACAAGGAAATACAATGGACTCGCAGATGCATTTTCATTCATTCCAAGTATGATGACAAACCCTAATGCAATAAATATCAAAATCCAGACAATTCAACATCCATCAGTGAATAAAGAAGAAGAAATTGAGGAAGCAGTTGCGATGGAAGTAGAAAGGGAACTATCAGACGACATCGCAGAAGATCTCGCAGATTGGAGAAAGAAAATTCATGCATATCTCGCAAAAGGAGAAATACCCGGGAACAGGCTAGAAGCACATAAATTAAAGAGTCGTGCAACAAATTATGAGTTACGAGAAGGAATTTTATACAGAAAATCTTTCAGCGGACCATCTCTCAGATGTTTAACTCGTGAAGAAGGAGAAAAAATATTGAAGATGTTACATAGAGGAGAATCTGGTAATCATAGTGGGGGAAGATCTCTAGCATATACGGCAAAAATACAAGGGTATTACTGGCCTTATATGCACACAGACGCAAAATTTTTGGTGAGACGATGTAAAGAATGTCAACGACATGGGAAAAGAACTCATGCACCAGGGGCACCATTCACCTCTTCAACAAGCTGCTGGCCTTTCGGGAAATGGGGATTGGACATTGTTGGTCCATTTTTACTTGGATCTGGGCAGAGAAGATACTTAATAGTCGCAACATATTATTTCACGAAGCTCGCAGAAGTAAAAGCAGTACAACATATTCGCGATAAGGATGTTTTTACATTCATGTTCGAGAATATCATTTGTAGGTATGGAGTTCCAGCACAATTAGTATCCGACAATGGGAAGCAATTTGAAGGGCAGAATATAGAGATGTTACTCAGTGCTTTTAGGATAAAATGTGGGAAATCAACTCCATTATATCCACAAGCTAATGGACAGGCAGAGGCAACAAATAAAACAATCGCAGATACAATCAATAAGAAATTAGAAGGACATCTCAGAGGGTGGTGCGAGCAAGTGCCTAGTGCAGTTTGGGCATACAATACAACTGGAAGGGAGGCAACTGGAATGTCTCCTTATTTTTTAACATATGGAGTAGAAGTAGTATTGCCAACAGAGGTTGTAATTCCGACAACAAAGAAATAAGCTTGGGAAAGAAATTTAAGTGCAGGGGTGATATTAAGTGAGATGGATGATTTGGAAGAAAAAAGGGAAAAGGTGTTGCGACATATGAAAATTTATCAGGAAAGATTAGCTCGAGAGTATAACAAGATATTTATTGAACGTGAGTATCAACCAGGTGATTTGGTCATGCGAGAAACACCTCCCTACCAGAAAGAAAATGGAGGAAAACTAGCACCAAAATGGGATGGACCATATGTCATTAAAGAGGTTGTGGGAAGTGGAGCTTCTCGGCTGATGGATCCAGAAGGGAAAGATATGGGTTTAAGGCTTGGTCGACCCTGGAATAGATTGTATTTAAAAAGGTATTATCCATAAAACTCATGATAATTTTGCGAATATGGTTTGCTCGTACAAAAACTACCAAAATTACAAATTTTATTTTCGATCAACTTTCATAAAAGAAATACGCAAACTGTGATCAGCTTTCAAAAAAGAAAGAAAGCCGCAACAATTTTACACAGGCAAACCTTTGTGGCGTACACCCTAGTTCGCGAAGCAAAATTTCGCAAGAGGCAAAGTCCTAAAGTGCGTCATTTAAGGGGGTACCTATAAGCATGGCTCAGGGGAAACGGAACACCACCACAGAACCTGAGTACATGGACATTACCGAGTACATAACCCAAAAGCGGGGTACCTATCCGGGTAAGACACCTTGGATTCTCAACCTAATCTTGAGATGTAACATGATTTAGGTTGGGCGACTAAGGCATACTGTCTTTCCCAAGAAGTGCAGAAAACGATCAAGGTGTCGAGGTACACGGTTGAGTCAAGAGTGCTGGATGGGTTTGAAGCACATCTGCCATTCTTGACAAGTCTTGGCAAATGATGCACTTGGCCCAAAGATACCCCATAGGGTGCAACCTCGTAACTATAAGCCCTATGGTCAAAAAGGATAAGAGGTTGCGAACAAAAGTTGGTTGTTGGAAAAACTGGATGGGAATAGCTAACCTTGTATGGTCGATGTACGCTTCCTTGAAGGGGAAACCAAGGGGAAGATAAAGGGCAGCACCCTCTATTAGGGAGCTGATACGTGCTATAAGACGCAAATGTCACGAGGCTTTTTGTTCGCAAAAACATAAAGGCTTGTCATATTTGTGCAACAATCGTATTTCTGCGAGTAAGAATATATATATATATACTCGCAGAATTAAATACAAAGAAGTTAAGATGAGATCAATGGGTTATTACATGAAAGTGTGATAACGTCCTGCGATTTCATCGCAAGAAGATAATGTCACAAGGATGTATATTCACAATTATATTCAGGCTTGTCATATTATCGCAAACACAAAAATATTGTTAAGATAAATTCAAGGGGTTGATACATGCGAATGCACCAACGTCCTGCGACTTTATCGCAAAAGAGGTGGCAAAGTAAGACCTTTACTTAGTAAGGCATGATAAGACCACAGAGACTAATGAAGTCAATATCATTGGAAATTCTTTATATTTTCAATAAGAATAATTCTTATACTCATACCAAAAAAGGTAACTTTATTTGCAATCAAAGACGGATATTTCATACTCATTAAATTTTACGAGGATTGAATACTTCTTATACTTCTTCAAGGATTGAATACTTCTTATACTTCTTCAAGGATTGAATACTTCCTATACTTCTTAAAGGATTGAATACTTCTTATATTTCTTCAAGGATTGATTACTTCTTATACTTATTCAAGGATGTTTCATAATTCTTATACTTCCTCAAGGATGTTTCATAATTCTTCAAGGAGGTTTCATACTTCTTATACTTCAAGGGGGAGATTTCTTATTTACTTCGCAATAACCAGAAACTTCGCAACTTAAACTGAGGAAGATATTTTAATACTTACAACAACAATTGATCACCTGAAGAGCAATAATAAGGGGAAAGGGAATACTAAGCTAAGTCTTCAAGATATGTTATTTCTCTTCATATGATCAATTTATTCAATTTATGCAAATCAAGAAAGTATTCAATTAGAGAAAGGTCAAATCATTATCGCAAAATATAAAATATACTTCTTAAGCAACATAAACAGTAAGAAAGAGGACCAATAATAACCAAGAGAAAGAGTTCAAAAGAAAGAAAAATAAGAGGATTAACGATAACTTGGGAAAGAAGTATATCATGCTTAATGCTCTTCATCAACACTTTGTGTTGGATCTTTAAGATGAGTAGGATCATCAGCAACGTTCGATTCTTGCGAAACATTACCCTCTATAGAGCCTACAATAGGAGCTTCTCCTTGAGGGATAGATTCTTTTTCACCATCAAGTCCTTCATCTTCACTTTCGTAATCAAAGTCACTATCAGGATCACGAGCAACTTCATCGTCATATATTTCCAGAGGTTCAATTTTCACTGGAGACAAGGATCTTGATAAGAGAACGTTGTTTACAAAGACTTGAGCTTTCAGATGACTTTCACGAAGTAGAGCTTTCTGGTGGTTAGTATCTTCAATATCTTTTACATAAGCAAGATGGTTGAATCTCCGATTGGCACGATCACGAGAATTGATCAAACGAGTAGAAAGCAAAGCGTTCTTCTTGCGAAGCTCAGAACAGGTGATCTCTAATCCAGCTTTAGCATTGCGAAGATTGTTCTCAGATTCTGCAAGTGAAACAAAATTCAAAGAATCAATTCTGCGAATATA
Organism: Papaver bracteatum; assembly: GCA_023529315.1. Lineage (NCBI taxonomy): Eukaryota > Viridiplantae > Streptophyta > Magnoliopsida > Ranunculales > Papaveraceae > Papaver > Papaver bracteatum. The sequence continues at coordinate 1,508,772 of JAJJWX010005036.1, read as the reverse complement.
GCAAAATTTAAAGGTATATCAGAGGCAGTCAAATTTTAATGGCTACCTTCTCTTTGTTAAGTAAGAAATTGAGCTAAAGATAGACAACAATTCTTCATCTGATCCATAGCTTTATCAAAACCATCACCAACTAATCCTTCAAGTCTGGATTGAAGCTTTTGATCTTTGGAAAGAAGATATTTTTTATCCTTCACAAGTTTTGCATTAAGGTTTTCTAGTTGGGAATAATCTTCTTTAAGTTTATTGCTCTTAGTGTTCAAGATTATATTCTTATTAAGAAGGGATTTCTTCTCGGTAGAAAAAGAACTTCTCTCTGCATCTGAAGACTTCTTTAATTCCTCAAGTTCACCTTTTAACAAATAAAGGACATTTTCTTGATCGCAACATTTACTCTGAAGGATATTCAATTGTTGCGAAGAAACGGCCATTGTATTCAAATATGAACATCTTTCTTCTGATAAGGTTTCATTCTCTTCTAATAAGGTTCCTATTCTTAAATCGGTTTTAGTCAAAGAAGAAGTGAGCTGAAATTTTTCATCGTTCAAAAAAATTTGATCGTAAATTAGTTGGGTATTCTCTTGAAAAAGGTCATCTAAATTATCAAGAGCACATGAATAAAGACTAGATAAGTGGGAAAATTGGTTCGAAAGACTTTCATGCTTAGCTTGAGATTCTTTTGCGTCTGATTCATGATGAAGTACCAACATTCTACATTTCTGGATTGATTCTATAAAGGGGAATGGGTTTTAATGGGTGTTTCAAGCATTTCAGAAATAAAAACAAACAAAAGGAGAAAATATAAAGATAATAGCAATACCTTTTAATGCATCATTCCTCTTACGAAGGATTGCACAATCTAGAGAATCATTTTGAAGCTGATGATTTTATTTACGAAGATTCTCACACTCCGCTTTTAAAGACTCCTGAGTTTGGCGAAGCAATTCAACTTCTTTTTCCAGGTCTTGACGTGAAATAGAAATATCAGGATTGATGAAGTTGTTGAGCATTTCACAAAATTCAGACTGCGAGCGAACATTTGAAGACCTCGCAGTATTACTTAAAACATCAGATAACATCTGGAAAGCTGAATAAATTCCATCTCGAACTTCTTGAGGAAGGGGAGAAGAATTCGAAGGAATAAGAGCAAGTTGTAAATTGCTTGGAGCAACAGCACTCAAAGGATTAGGAGCTAAAATGGGTTTTTCACGAGAAGGGGTTGAAAAGGTAATTTGCGAAGGTTGATCTTGAAGAAGTGTTGATAAATTGATAGGGGTGGGAGACTGAAAACTGGGTAATGGAGTAGAGGCAGGAGTTTGCGAAGAAGCGCTTTCACGAGGAGGAGAGGAAAATTCTTTATCAATCATAGGAAGGAAATCACTGATTGAAATTGATGGCTTGGATTTGATAATACGAGATCTCTTGGTAGGGTTGGATTCTTCACCGACCTACGAATCAAAATGTAGATTAAAAACTGAGGCAACAATATATTATTTCAGAAGGAAGACACAGTATTTTAACTACCTTTTGATTCTCGTATTTTCTTCTTCGAAAGCTAGGGTTTGAGCTCCTAGCTGAAGATTTCACCTCAGGAGCAGTTTTACTGAAAGAAATCAAAGTCAAACAATGGATTAAACAGAAATAAAAGAGATAAACAAGGGAAAGATACGCGAGATAAAAGAAAATTACCTCGGAGAACTCATGATGGGATTAACAGGAAGAGAAGGAGATAATCGAAGAAGTGATGAGAGAAGAAGATGAAGTTGCAGAAGTAAAAAGAGAAAGTAGAAAAGATAAGGAAGGGAATAAAAGGAATATATATAAGGGAATAGTTAGGAAAAGACGGTTATATTCTCACGATCATTACTTCTTCGCAGAAATGACATGATAAAAGGCAAGATGTAGGTACCGAATATCGTAATAGGTTGGGTTACGAATGTAGTAAAAAAGACAGGAGGAAAGTGTCGCAAGAAAATGCGATGATATAAGAAACACGGGAAAAATTTGAAGAGATTGCGAGTATAGAATAAACTTACGAATAGAGGTCACGATACTTCACAAGCTATATATAGTTGTACATATTTCACTATAAATAGTAGTTCAAATGTTAAATTTAGGAGGTTCTTTAAGTGAGTATTAGAAAAAGTCTTAGGAGAGAGAACAGAGAAAGTTGTAACTGTTCCATTAACATATTTCTTTGTAATCAGTTGAGAATATTAATCAAAATTGTCATTTTTCATCAAGAACTTCTTAAAGTTTTACAAATTCTACTGAGGGTGTAGTTGCAGGAAATCCTGCAACTACAGTGGAAACATCATCTCCAGAAGTGTCCCTGGAAACGTCACTTTCAGCATTATTATGGAGTCGAGTCTTCTTCTCCAAATCACTGCAACGTTCCACACAAGTTTCATCAATGCAATGGAATTAAAGCAGTCAAACAACTTACGGCGTTCACAATTAGCGTCTACAAAAATGGTAGTCCTAAATTCTTACATATTTACGATTTCACGAACTTAGTGATAACAACGTAAAACCTCAAAACTTGTTCGTTCTTTCAAACCTGCAAAGCCGAGCAAAAAACTTATTATTATTTAAAGTCAACATTGGCTTTTCATGAAACTATGAATGATTCACACAATCTTTTATATGTGAATATGCATTGATTTTATGTGTACATACACTATAAAATCGCCAAACTTGCACACAAACTACGAATTCATCAACTCATGGAAACATTGTTTGATTTCGACAATTTTTCATAAATTGAAACTTGATTTCTATTTTAATAAAACGTGAACAGGTCATGTATATTTAAAAAAAAAAATATTTATGTGAGCTAATAACTCATGTAAATATTAAAAAAAAATCTCTTTTTACTCAAACGAGCATTCGTCTACGAAACCAGGGTCGTTTCTATTTGTGTAAAAGTGCACATGTTCCAAACAAAGGTTTGAAAGTTTACAAATAAACTTTATCATGAACTCCAGGTCTTTTTAAAATTTACCTTAACCCTAAGGATTATTATTTACTACTTTTATTGCGAACAATCCTACGTTCTTAAAAGTATTTCCAAAGTCCATGCTTTGAAAACAAACTTGGGTTTTCATGAAACCTAATAAATAAAAATTTTACTACTGCAACTAGACCATGTATATGTAAAATTTTCTATATCTCTACCATATTAAGGATTTTTGTTCGTTTCCTAAAACTAACGAAAAACGGGCATTCATACGTTTTCTAAAAATCCTTCATAAATTCTACTCATGCTGGAAACTATGGGACTTTTTTGTTTTGTGAACAACTCATGAAATCACAAAACACACAGAAAAAAAAAAAAAAAAACTGGACGGCGCGGTCGCCGGATTTTGGCCGGCGGTAAGTCGATGGTCTTCGGCGGCGTGAATTCCAGCAGCTTCTTCGCTTCCTGCAGCCGTGAAGGGGATGAAGAAAAGAGGTACACGATTTTAGAAAACAAAAAATACTTTTTTTAGGGTTACTTAACTTTTATATTAATTTTATTTACAAAACCTAATATACACGGGTTTCCTTTTTGGGCTCGGACCCTAAAATCCTAAATCGACCAAAACTAGACTTCTAACTATACAAATCAGCAACACTTCACCTCTCCACGTCCACAAAATAATACTCTATCACACTATCAGTGTCCTTATCCGAACATTTGCTTGTACATGACACCATTGGAGCAAATCGAGGATTCTAAAACTACCTTTGTAGATTGAGTTCAACCACGATCTCGTCGACTGAAAATCACCATCTAATGCTTACTGTGGAACATGATTTTTCCTCACTAAGCCGGGGACTTAATGTTGATGGTGGATTTTTAACAAGGGCCGAATCCGTAAAATCATGATACTGCATGTTTCTGATACGTCTTCAGGCATGTGACGATTCATATTTTACGAATACATGATGAACATGTCTTTTGAAAAGCCTCCACTAGCTGAGCGTTTGATCCCTAGCATTTCATTGTGCACTCTATATAGAATAATAGAATTGGGCGGTCCTCCTACATAATTATTTGTTGAGGGGGCTTAACACCTTCAGGACGTCGGCGATACTCACTTTTCCCTGACTACATGAGAGCAACTACCCTCTACATAAAACAACGATTGGGCGGTTCTCCGTAAGATTGAGAGAAATAGCTCCTTCAGGACAGTGACACTCACTGATCTTAAATATGTAGAGCTACCGTGTATAGACTCGGGTGTTCTCCGTAGTGTCTGAGAGCACCCTCAGGATTAGCCGTCTCCTGACTATGCACATAGATTAATTATGCCATGACATTCACCACTGAATTCCCAGAATGATCTATTATTTTTCATATTCCATGGTCGAATCCACGGCCTGATCCCATGGAATGGCAATAACAATTGCTCCTATTCCATGTTCGAATCCACGGCCTGATCCCATGGAATGGCAACAACAATTGCTCTGATTCCATGATCGAATTTACGACTTAATTTCATGGAATTGCAATAACAATTTATATTATCTCATTACTCCGATTTCATGATCGAATTCACTGCTAATCTCATGGAATGGTAAAAAATAATTTTATTACTCCGATTCTATGGTCGAATCCACAATCCCAAGGAATGGTAATCCCTATTTTATTATTCTGAATTCATGGTCGAATCCACAGCTGATCCTATGAATTGATAATAAATAACTACCCAATTTTATTGTTCAATTTCATGAATTATTCTACACTGAATTTCATGGATTAGCAATAAATACTCAAAAATAGGGCATCTGGATCATCACTGAGTAAGCCCCACAAAAATGGTGTAAGTGTACTCAACAATGATGCATGACTAGGCACCCAGATGCACGAATAAACATCCAAAAACATGAATAGATGAGGAATCCTACGTAAAACAGGAAATATTGAAGATCTAAAAAGATTTGAATACAAAGAAGATATTGAAGATTTCTAACTTGGCTTTTATAATTTTTGGTGTGCACAATACTTGTTTGGGAAAAAAAGGATCCAATTAATAATCGGTTTATCCTTGTGGTATATTCGATTGATTAATTGAGGAAGATCGGCGTCAACACATATCACTTGGTTGAAGAGTGTTGTTGGCTTGATCTTAAAGATTTCCTTTGGGTGATTGAACATAAGATAGATCTTGGAACTTTGCAAAGGAGTTTATGTTAATATAAACAAGGGAACCTTTGCGCAACTCATATCACTTGGTTGAAGAGAGTTGATACCAAACATAGTTGTTGTTCCTTTAATGTTTGGAATACGAACCAAAGGAATTGGTCCAAGTACGTAACTTGTTTACAGGTTGGAGGCATGGGAATACAGACGGAACTAGGTGAACTATAGGTTTAGTTGCTTGGTCTCAATTATACAAAGTTGTCTTATTTTGTATAGCGTCTTAATCCTGAGAGTATTCAATTATGTACTAGGTCCCGGGGGTTTTCTGTATTTGCGGTTTCCTCGTAAACAAAAACTTGTTGTGTCATTTACTTTATATTTTTCCACATTATAATTGTTTTATTATAATTAAAGTAAATTGCACAAACGTTAATTCCTATTTACTTCATACGTGAATCCTATTGAGTTTGGTTAAGTCCGAACCTTTGTATCAAGTAAACACACTTTGTTATTGTATTGTCTCGATCTCTTATCCATAGACGGTCACACAAAGTGTGAACCGATTTGTTGTATTATTTCGACTCAGTCCATAGACAATCACTTTCGGGGAAATGACTTATATGAAGGAAAGTTATAGCTTGAGGTATATTTTGGGTACCCTCGCCTTTTCAATTAGTATCAGAGCAGGCAAACACGAAAAGATCTAACAATTTGTGTTTGGTGCGATCCATCCTATAAGAAGATGAATCTTATGATAGATTCAATTAACGTCTTAAAATTTTTAAACGATCTGAAAGAAGACTATGAGGAATATTCATCTATTTCAGTTAAGATACGTAATGAAAGGATTGAACAAAACCGGTTAGGTACTGATGATATTACGAATATCATGATTGATAGAAAACCGGTAAAGAATGCTGATGAATCTAAGTTAAGAGATTCTCATGAACACTTAATTCTCTTATCAGGACAAGATAAACAGTCTTGCAAGAAACAGATCAGAAAAAGCTCGAAAAGAAGGTGGTATTGCTTAAATCAGAAAATTTGCATTGTAAAACATCTGATTAATCGTGTTAAGAATTTTTTCAAGAACATAACATACCATCCTAAGATTAATGAACACTGTCTTGGAGAATTTGCACTTAAAACAACCTCACCATTACAATGGTTTCTGGATAGCGGATGTAGTAGACATATGACAGGTGATCTCTCTTGGTTTACAAAGACAGAAGACTACAAAGTAGGCTCCGTGACATTCAGAGATGGAAGCAGCTGTCTTATCAGCAAATAGGGGACAATCAAACTTCCAAATATACCCTAAATTCATGATGTTGTTTATGTTAAAGGTATGAAAGCTAATCTTCTATCTGTCAGTCAAATCTGTGATAAAGGTCACAAGGTTATATTCAACATGAAAGGTTTTGATATTGAAGATAAGTATGGAAAATTAATTTTCCGAGGACGAAGAAGTATGAATAATTGTTATCTTCTATATATACAATCCAATTTATATTGTAACTTAACTAAGGTTAATTCCACTCATTTATGGCATGAACGTTTTGGCCATATCAATTATCGAATGCTAGGAAAGCTCATTAATCAAGAACTTGTCAAAGGAGTTCCAAAGATCAAAACTAAAGTAGAAGGCGTTTGTGGTGCGTGCCAAAAAGGTAAGCAAGGAAAAGTTTCACACAAACTTTCTCGAGATATAGCCACTCGTGCTCCTCTCGATCTTATTCATATGGATCTTTTTGGTCCAATCCAACAAGCTTCTATTGGAGGAAATAAGTATACATTAGTAATGGTAGATGATTATACTCAGTTTACTTGGGTTGCTTTCTTAAAGCACAAAAATGACACTCTTGAAGAGTTCAAAATCATTATGAATAGAATTCAAAATGAACAAGGTCGCATACTTAAGAAAATTAGAAGCGATCGTGGTACAAAATTAAAGGATACTAAAGTATATGAATACTGTAATAGTCTTGGAATAAGTCATCAATTCTCGGATCCCATTACACCTCAGGCAAATGGAGTAGCAGAAAGAAAGAATGGAAATATTCAGGAAATAACAAGAGTCATGCTTCATAACAAAAATTTACCATTAACCTTTTGGGGGGAAGCTGTTTTTACAACTTGTTACCTTATAAACAGAGTCTATTTAAGATCAAAAACTCTAAATACCCCATATGAATTATGGTATGGAAGAAAACCCAATCTAGGCTACTTAAGAATTTTTGGTAGTAAATGCTATATTCTCAAAGATAGAGAACACAAAGGCAAATTTGATTCCAAAAGTGATGAAGGAATTTTTCTTGGGTATGCTTCTGACAGTCATGCTTTCAGAGTATATAATCTCCGAACCAAAGTCATGATGGAATCAATTAATGTGGTCATTGATGACATTAGTGACTTTTTTCAAGATAATCATACTGCAGCAGATCTTCCTCCCTCTAAGACTGTCATTAAAGAAAAACAAACTAATGTTGAAATTTTTGTGGTTCCTATAATCAATGATACTGATGAAAAGGATGATAATGAAAGTATTGTTGAACAACCCAATGATACTGAAACTATAGTTCAAAAACCTGTTAAATGGGTTCATCAAACACATTCGTCTGAAGACATCATTGGTGATGTCAGTGCTAGAGTTATGATCGAAGAGAACTTCAGAATGCCTATCACTATTCATGTTTTCTTTCCTCAATAGAGCCAAAAAATGTTGATGAAGCATTCAATGAACCTGCCTGGGTAAATTCAATGCATGAAGAACTCAATCAGTTTGAAAGACAGGAAGTTTGGAAACTTTTCCCGAAACCACCAGGAGTAAACATTGTTGGAACAAAGTGGATCTATAAAAACAAATCATATGAGTTCGTAAAAATCATCAGGAATAAATCTAGACTCGTTGCTCAAGGATACTCGCAGATAGAAGTTATAGATTTTGATGAAACTTTTGCTCATGTTGCTCGTTTAGAATCAATAATATTATTGCTTGCCTATGCTTGTTATCTTAAGATAAAACTTTTTCAAATGGATATTAAATCTGCCTTTTTGAATGGGGATCTAAAATAGGAAGTCTATGTGGCTCAACCTAAAGGATTTGAAGATCCATTATTTCCTAATTATGTTTTTAAACTTAAGAAGGCATTGTATGGCTTAAAGCAAGCCCCCAGAGCTTAGTATGATAAACTAACATCCTTTTTACTCTACAAGGGATTCTCTAGATGAGGTGTTGATAAAACTCTTTTCACCAAATGGAGTGCAAAAAATGTGCTTGTAGCACAAATATATGTAGATGATATCATCTACGGTTCCACCTCAAAGACTCTAACAGACGAGTTTTTGAATCTTATGAGTAGGGAATTTGAAATGAGTAATGTTGGAGAATTATCATATTTTCTAGGTTTACAAATACAACAACAAAAGGATAGTATTCTTTTTTCCCAAGAAAAATATGCAAGGAATTTAGTCGAAAAATTAAAACTAAAAGATGCACAACCCATGGCTACTCCAATGCCAACTACTGGAAAACTTCAGTCAAATCAAGGAGAAAAATCAGTTGATCAAAAACTCTATAGATCTATGATAGGGAGTTTCTTGTATCTAACTGCAACAAGACCTGATATTGCCTTCAGTGTGGGATGTTATGTTAGATTTCAAGCTGACCCTAAAGAATCACATCTCAAAGCTGTGAAAAGAATCATTAGATACGTTAAAGGTACAATAGATTATGGTCTATCATACTCTATGGATACAAACAATAATCTAGTTGCCTATTCTGATGTTGATTGGGAAGGATGTGTAGAAGATATGAAAAGCACCTCTGGTGGTTGCTTCTATGTTGGTCAGAATCTTATTGCTTGGCATAGCAAAAAACAGAATTGACATTCCTTGTCAACCTGTGAAGCAAAATACATTGCTGCTGGTACATGTTGTACTCAACTGTTGTGGATGAAGCAAATGCTCATCGATTATGGGATCAATATTCCTACTATGAATATCCTATGTGATAATTCAAGTGCTATTCGACTAACTGAAAATCCAGTCGAACATTCTCGAACAAAACATATTGATATCCGATATCACTTTATTAGAGAATTATATGAGAATGAGACTATCAAATTGGAATATGTTCCATCTGAACATCAGTTAGCTGACATTCTCACAAAACCCATGGATAGGGCATCTTTCGAAAATTTAAGAAAATTCATAGGGATTTCCAAGGTACTTTAAGTACCTAATGAAAACGGTTTTCAACTCTCCCGGAAGAAGAAGAAAGCGATGGAATCATATTTGGAGAAGTTGGGTGCGAAATTGAGGTAACAATCTTGTTAGTTAATTGTCTTCCAGTTTTAAGAAAAGCCTATTTTTATTTGATATATATATATATTGCTTTAGCTTAAAAGAAATTGTTGGTACAATTGATGTGTTTATTCCATTATGAATGTATGGACGTGTGTGTGATTCAATTGTTTCCGGTTAAGTAAAACTTTTGTTATCTTGCTTTGTTGTGTGATATCATTAGTTTAGGCTTACAAAATTTGGTGCAATTGTGGTGCTTTAATGTCTTTGTTAATTCAATTACTTCCAGTTAAATAAAACAATTGTTATTTTGCTTTATTGTGTAGTATCAATTGTTTTAGCTTACAAAATTTCGGTGCAATAGTGAAACTTTGGTTTATATATGTTGTTTCTATTATATGCGGTTGAGGTGAATAATTATGCATTTCATTTATTGGGTTGTATGAATTATTTATGGCTTAACAAATGAATATGTTGACGGGGCGAGTTGTTTAGTCCAATTCGATTCCGGATAATCTAAGCTAAATCAATTCTGATCTTAGTTAGACTTATCAAAGTGGAGGTTTCGTTTATTCAAGTCTAGTCGAAAGCCTAAACAAGGAAATGCTAGTTAACTAACCTAGTATTTGGCTTGTTTGAAATCTAAAGGTCTAAGTTATATGGATAATTAGAACCTGATGAGAAAAATGAAGTTTATCTTTGTTTTGGTCTTATCGAATGAAGCGGGTGTATTTATACAATCGGTTTAGCAAAGGGACTAAGTTGATTAGTTGATTTTTGGTTTGCTAAACTAGTTGGGAAAATTTCTTCGGGCAATTATTTCCATGATAACATATCAAAACGTAATTACTTGTAGTTTCGGTTTTGATATTGGTTATAAAAAATGGTGTGTAAAACCCTCATGCTTGACTCAACAGGTTGCAAGTCTATTTTGAGATTTGTATGATCCTTTTCGTGTTGTCCTTTATTTGTTCGCTTCTTTGTCATTTTTGTGACAAAAAGGGGGAGAAATATATGGAGTAAACAAGTGATATTGGTATCAATTTATTGTTGATTGGTGTTACTAGGGAAGAGGACAATGGTGCTTGAACGTTTATCTAACGAATGAGGAAAAGCATAGACTAAGGGGGATTAACATATCATATGAAATGGATAACAAAGATGTGCGGATTGAAAATCTACCTAGCTCACCTTTAGGGGGAGTGTAAGATTTTTTATTATAGTGCAGCTGCTGCATTTTTGAGGATTGAATGAATGCAGGTTATGTGCTGTGGATTCGGGAATCAAGCGTATGTGTAATAAATTCTTTGAATTTGTTCATCCATATGATTGTAAGAGTTTTGTTACTAAAATTGACAAAGGGGGAGATTGTTAGAGCATTGCTCAGTTGAACCCACCAAGCTTTGGTATGTCAAGTTTGGTTGTCATATTTTAGTGAAGCAAAAATCATTTAAGAGTCGCGATTTAAATATACTAGAGTCAACTTCGTATAGGTTAGCTTGAAAGTATTAGGGTGAGACATTACAAGTATTGCGAAGACTTGAAGAAGTGAAGAAGTGCGGAGCTACAATGACAACATCATCCTTCCACTTAAGGTTAGTGATATTTGCATTGAACTTATTTCATTCCCTAACGTATCTTTTAAGTCGTGCATATTGAAAACATAATACTGCGAAGCATGAACACTCTAGATAGACATAGTATTAAGGAATACAATATGAAGTTTCTTTCTTAACTATTAAACTTTGTATATAAGACCTCGACATAATCGTATGAATGCTATTGTGATTATGTATCGGTATGAGGTGAGGATTTCATCCTAGGGAACAATGTTTACATGTGTTCTAAGGAAGTAAGTTCATGATATGTATTGTGAACCAAAAAGGAATCCGTCAGGCGTTATTGGGACTATTCTTCATTGCATATCTTATGAACGACCAATATGTGTGATTAGTATAACCGCTCACGACTTGTTTGTTTTCTTGGTAAAACTATTCACATGAGGCCTGACTTATGTATTGGTATGGATTTTATTAATGAAACCGATCTTAAGTAATCACCTGGGGTATGATCGGGTTGTGTATGTATGAACTTATTACTGGGAAGAGGGGAGCCGATCCTAGTAAGAGGTGCAGTGCATCACAAGGGGAACCGATCCTTGTATGAGGTGTAGCAAGGTTTATGGAATAAAGGGGAACCGATCCTATGAACATGTGCAAAACATTTTGGGGAAGGGGGAACCGATCCTATGGACATGTGCAATGCATACAAGTTAGATACCAAATATATGCGGGGAACCGATCCTAGTACCTAGTCAGCCGTATCTTTGGTAAGCTAGTGTAACTACTATGCACAATACTCACATGGAGATAGAACTGAAACATGTTTTGGTAGAACCGTGAACCCATAAGTTGTGATTGAGTGGTACTAGATCAATCACGTAGTTCTTGAAAGTCAGATGAACCAATTCTAAACTTGTTTGAAAGTGTGGTAAATCGGTTTCAAGTGAGCAAGCATGGAAAAGACTTGCAAGAGTAAGATATCGTCACTCTTTGAACACGGTGCATTAGTGCTTATTCTATTTTGTTCAAAGATATTCCTTAACGGCTAAGAAGGAGTTATAGGAAGGAAAAGTTATAGCTTGAGGTATATAGTTCTATCGTAGGTTGGAAGAGATTCTTTTGCTGTTGCTTCTGATTTGGATAATAGACGTATTATTTATGAAAAGAAAGCTTCTAATCTTCACCGGGATAAAGAAAAACTAAAAGTTAAAGTTGCTGAGCTTCGCAAGAAAAATAAGCAGTTGGAGACTGAAGCTTCAGTTGATAAGCAAAAAATCTCTGATCTTGATAAAGCTAATCAACAACTCTATGGTATGATTTATTTCTTTTCTCTTTTAATTCTTCTCACCCTATCGCAGATTATTCAAGCAACCATTTTTACAGATATTTATGGTCTTACTGACGAAGCTACATTCCTCCAATCTTTTCCTGAACCTGTAGATGAGATTACCCTTCTTGCTCGCCTTAATAGTTCTTTAAGTAGTTTCTCAGGTGATCAAATTAGGTCCCTCTCTGTAGATGAACTTAAATCCAAACTTAATCTTTTAAAGATTGAGCACAAATTCAATTTAAGTTTAACTAATAAGTTTAAATGCCTTTATCTTGATTCAAAATAAGAAATCAATAGATTAAGAAGTAAGAATAATGATCTTATCGACGAGAAAGATCGTGCAATTAAAAATGGCACTAAGGCCCTAGCCGATTTCCATAAAACTCTTCTTAGCATTCAAATGGAAAGAGATAGACTTATCCGCGAGAATAAAGATCTTCTTGCGAGGGAAACTCAAGTTCTCTCTCGTCTTCTTATTAATAGAGATGATGAATTTTCTTGGCTGCGATGGTTCTTGATAATGCCAGAAATAATTTAGGTGTAGATGTTAGTCTTCATACTGAACAAGAAGATTTAATTAAAGACATGTGTAGGACCAGGATATCGCTACAACTATGTTCACGCGGGATTAACAACACTTTTGCGAGAATCATCGCAAGCTCTCCAACAACACTTTGCGAGAGTCAGAGAATAATACAAAGAATGACGTAATAGACAACGACAGCATAAAACATGAGAAAGATGTGAAGATTTTGTAGTTAGAGAGAATGCTCGCGAGCACAAGGCGGGAGCTCGCGAGAGCAAGGCAGGAAATGAAGATTTTTTGGTTATAAAAGAGTCTCGCGAGCACGACAAAAGAGTCTCGCGAGCACGATAACAAATCTCGCGAGCATAATAACAAATCTCGCGAGCATAATAGCAGAGCCTGCAAGGAGCATAGCAGAAATCCTAAAAAATGGGAAAAATGAGTTGAATATGAGCTGTCACCCACTATGAAGATACCTATATAAAGAAAAGAGAAGGAGAGAGACAATTTTAGAAGAGAGAGATATTTTGCAGAGAAATATTAGGAGAGAGAATGTATTTTTCTTTATCATCTTCTTCCCCTAAACTAGATTTAGAACTCAATTAATGGAGATTACCAATGTAATTCAAATGTAAATTTAAACGATTATAGTGAAGAATCATGGATGTAGATTATATTGATCGAACCATGTAAAAAATCTTGGTGTCCGTTTATAATTTTAGCAATTCTACTACCATTTTTATATGTAGATCTAGAAATTAATATCAAGATATGATAAGGGGTGTGTTGTAGGATTTCCTGCAACTACAACATGATTTCTGAAAGAGAAGGTTGTTAACCGTTCCTCCTTATCGATTCCTTGCTTTTATTATTCTTCCTTATAAATTTCCAACCTGTTGTTATGTACTCGCAGGATCTGAAAAGAGATACTCTGAAAGAATTGGAGAAATTGAGGCTGATAAGAATCAACTCGCAAACACTCTTGCTGCTCGCAACGAAAAATATTCAAGATTGAAAAACAAGTTGAGGATTACTACCACGAACTTTAGCACTTCCCTTATTGAGGTTCGCAATGATTCCATTAAATTGGTTTGCGATGATCATGACATTCCTCATTCTACGTATCCTGATCTTGCAAAAGTAGTTCCAGCAAAAACTCCAAACCTTGTTATCTCTGATAGCAAAGCTGAGAAATCTAGCGAAGATGAAGATGATAATAATGATGAAGAAAAAGAAAGAAAATCTGGTGAAGAAGAAAAATTTGATGAAGAAGATGGTGATGGATCTAATTAATTATGTTTCTTCTTTTTATCTTCCAAAGAAAATCTGGTGAAGAAGAAAAATCTGATGAAGAAGATGGTGATGGATCTAATTAATTATGTTTCTTCTTTTTATCTTCCTTGTAATTTTTGTGTATTTATTTCCTTCTTCTTGTAATATTGCTGCAAGTTTCTCCCATTTTATGCGAGTTCCTCCAACTTGTGAATTTCTTTGATGTATAAACTTCTTTTACCTCCATCTGTGTGAATTAGTGAACAATTCTTTTTTGCAACATAGTCAATTAACATAATTATTGCCCTTTAAATATCTATATAAATATGTCATATAATAAGATCTATGCAATTTTATCGTATGATGGATGAATAATAATTTCATCATTCTGTGCGTTCCCATACTTGCCTCTATTATTCAGCTGCAATATGAAAAAATTGAATAGAGATTAGATATTAGTTGTAAATAAAATTGAATTTGCCTCAATATCGGCGATGTTATCACTAGCAACAAGTAGTTCCATCAAAGATACTGGTTAATGTTGGTAAATTGCATTTAGGGGGTATTCCTCTTAGTTGTACTTCCTGAGCGAAAGGGGCTCTCACAGCCTCTTCAATTTCTTCATCAAGTTTCCTTCTGCCTCCTTCTCTTATATTGTTTATCATTCCTCGCATTTCTGCTAATGCTCTCAATATTTGCTCATTCTCAGCTGAATGTTGCTCCATTGGTCTTTTTAATGCAGTTTCCCTTCTTCTGCGTTCTTGTCTTTCTTGTCTTGCGAGATTTTGTGCGTCTTCTTCTTCATCGTCATCCCGTCTTTCTCTTTCACCTTCCTCTTGGAATTGCACTCGATTATGCTGTCTATTTTCTATGCGAATTTTTTCATTTCTCATCACTTCTCTTCGCTATCTTTCTATTCTCCTATGTATTCTATCATACTCCTCATGAATATTATCATTGTAGCGATTTTGTGTATGTCTCCTTTCTCGATTTTCATAGTTATTCTGTCGTACTGCCTCTTGAAATTCTTGTTCTTCTACTTATGCACTTAATCTTTCTCTCTCGCAAGCTAGACGTGCTTGTTCAGCATAATGTCTCTCAATTTCTTCTTCAATTATTCTTCAATTTCTTTGAATCTCTCGCCCATGTAATATTTTCCTACCTTCTTCTCGATTTTCTTCACCATTTTGGTTGCTTCCTCCCTTTTTATTTCTATTGTTACGTCTATCATCCAAAATTTCGCCGCGCGGATCATAGCGATTTTCTATTACCTCTTCTTCTCTATGACGTTGCTCTTCGTTTGGATTTTGCATTTCTTCTGGGATATTTCCTCTAGCATTTATCATTAGGGAATTTCGTCTTGGTTCTTCTCTTAATGACCTTGAATTTGATGTAACAGTACTTCTTGATCTTCTACTTTGTAATCTCAAATTCTCCATTCTCAACTCGTGATTTTGTCTTGTTAAATTTGCACGCTCTTCCGCCTTTAATCTTCTTTCCTCATGTATTCTTTGTCTTAGATCATCTGTTGTTTCATCTTCGCCTTCTCCATGAATTAATCCTTCAACCACTCCTTGATTTATTTCTTCTCTTCTTCCGTCTCTTAATTTTTGATCTTCTACATCTTCCATCAAATCCGATCTCCAAGTATGCACACTCACTCTATCATAATCCACATTTCTATGTTGTATTGGTGTTTGTTGATTCGGTTGTGGAATTTGATTTTCTCCTTCAATCGTTGTTCTATTTCTTCTTGTTCTTATCCTTGAAGATTCTCCTAATTTATTTGTTTCTCCACCTACAAGTCTTTTACTCCTCCTCACAGTTGTTGGTGGTTCTGATGTATTTATTCTTCTTCTAGCCATTTCTTCAACTCTAACAATTTCTTCAAATCTTCAAGTTGTAATTAGAGATTTCTTAGCTTGATTCTCCCTGTTTCGGGCGCCAAAATGTAGTTGCAGGAAATCCTACACTACACCCTTGTTAAGAATTTGTAATAACCAACTCAAATTTGAAGATTAAAAACGACACTTTATTTTTTGATTTTCAGAAATGTTTACAGGAAATGTAAGAACTCAAGAATACAACTTTTCTCTTGAAGTTTCTCTCTCCTCAAGACTTTCTCAACTCTCAAAAATACATCATCCCTCTCTGAATCTATTAGAATCCTTTATATAGGGAATTACATAGTGGATGACAACTAAGTTTTCCTCTTATTTCTGATTTACTCTGCGATCTCATCGTGGTAATTATAATGTTCATTCTCACAAGCTTTGTAACCATCGCTGGACAAACATGCTTTTCTCATGTCTTCTTCAATCGTCAGCTATTATGTCACTCTTTTGACTGCTTTTGTGATATTCGCAAAGTGTTGTTGAAAAGCTTGCGGTGATGCTCGCTGGGAAGTGTTGTTAATCTCGCAGAGAAGTGTTGTAGCGATATTATGGTCCTACAGAAAGTTTAAAGAGCGATTGTATTCTTTTTTTCTTCCATTTCTGTGAATCAATTAATAAAAGTGTTGTTCTTAACCTTTAAAAGATGTGTTGATTATCATGAATTCTTGTGAGGGGTGTAGTGTGAGATTTCTTGCTACTACAGTGAGTTATCGATAATTCTTTTCACCATGACTTCTTCTCATCCGTGTAATTAGGATCTTGAAACCAATCTTTACTATTCTGTTGCAGAATTTTACTCCATTGAGCATTGACGGTCTTCAGTTCTCTGCTGCTGGGCAGACGGTTTCTGACTTGGGTGTTGAAGAAGGATCTGAATTAAGTATTTCTTCATATAGCAAATTATGATGCTTAGTAAATAAAATGCTAATTGTTGAGAATATATCCAGGAGGATGTTTCCATGGAAGCAGAGAATACTGGTGATGCTCACTTGAAGAATGGTGATAAAGAAAACCCTCAGAGTTCGAAACCGAATGAAAATAATGGTGTTGTTGATGTCGGTGTGAGCCATTCTGGTTCTTTGAGCACTTCGTAGACCACCCAAGTAAGTATTTCTCTTGTATTTTATCCATAGAAGCATAAATTTGTTGATCTACGACTGAATGAGTAAGAATGCATGTGAATATATGAAAAGTTTTGTCGAAAATATGTCACCAGAAAATTCAGAACTCAGCATTTTATTAAAAACGATGTAGAATCTTCGTCCGATGTTATATTTTCATGATCCGCACATGTATCTTTATGCCCGGGAAATTTCCAAGCTTATTAATTAAACATTTTAAGTTTGGAGCACATTTAGGAGTCGAAATAGACGAAACAGTAAACATCCAGGAGGCTTTCAGGAAATTTTCAGTTGTCATGTAGTCCCGAGTTTCGACCACATCCTTTTGCTCGTTCATCCGATTGTTATGAAATTTTTGATATGTTGTAGATAACATATATATGAAGATAATAGTATATAACTAAACCCTTTATTCTTTGTCAATTTCTCCCAGTTCATCATCCCGTACTGGGAAGTGTAAAATCTTCTTTGACGAGCTTATCATAAAATATGTAATTGTGACTTTCACGTTGTTGGATGACATCTAGCATGTAAAATGAAGAACCTTGATGATGTTAGATCATTTTCATGATGTAGTTCACGATTTCTTTTGGGTTTTATACTCGGATGATCCTAATCTCATGTAATCTTCGTATTAGTTGCAAAATACCGAAGTTGAGAATGAAGGAGTCGATAATGACGAAACGAGAATCCTTGGGGTTAATGATAAGGAGGCAACCATGTCTGCACTTCAAGGCCATGAGAATGTTTTTGTTTAAGAAATTAAGGATATCGAGACTTCGATTGTTATTATTTCAATGGTGATAGGAACTGAGCCGCGAGTAGAAGAGACCGGAGAAACTGAAATTGCTCCGGTAATTAAAAACCGTATAGTAGTGCATGAATTCCCAAGTGCAGGAGTTGATTTTGATCCCCCATTTGATGCATCACTCCCATACCATGAGCTAGTCGGTGGATTCAGCGTCCCCGTTGGATATTCAGACTTGTATGATAAAATATGGAGGAAGTTCGGTCACATCGTCGTCACTAGAGACCCAAAGCGTGCTTATACTTTAACAATGCAAGTAAGTGTTATCTTGCATGTTGTAAATGATATATGTACTAGGGAGAGAAATATTGTGACTCCAGATGTACTCTTTGATTGGGAGTTCAACTTGGAGAATTCTGAAAGACTTGGCTTCAACGTGAAGTGGCTTCGTAAGAAGATAAATGCTATTAAGGACTCATGTGAAAATAACATACCGTTTCCCAATGACGCTGTGATGGAGAAGGAAGACAGAATTGCCAGGATGACTGAAAAGCTTAACATGGAGAAGGCGGCCTTACAAGTCTTGAAGGACGCAGAGGAGAAAAAATCTTTCTTCGTTGATTTTCTTTGATTCATTTTCCATAATCTCTTGAACTTCTGAGAGTTGTGAGGTTTTATTTTGGTTTTGATATTATGGTTTTGGATTGGTAGATGGTCAAGGATTTTCTTTTGGATTTGATAGAGATTTTCTTTTAAGAAATTTGAACTGAATTTTGATAAATTACTGAATTCAAGTACTGATTGCAAGTATTGCAAATATTTTGGAGGAATTGAAATACAATGAAAGAAAGTCTTAAAATGCCAAATCCAGACGTCATGAATGCTTAAACGCCCAGTACCTAAAATTTCCAATAATTTTAGACAAAAGCCTTAAGCCAATTCTCATGAATTATTGGTAGGGTTCGTCCATCTGTGTTGGTCAACTTGTAATATCCTCCAGTTATGGACTTAGCAACCATGAATGGTCCTTCCAAATTGGAGTTCCTTGCTGAGTGAAGGTTGCGCTGGACTTCTTTGATAACTAAGTCCCCTTCATAGAATTTGTTGGGTTTGGTCGTCCGTGCCTTGAATATCTTCTGTTGATTTGGAATACCTCGTGTGGTGAGACTCCATGGTTGTGGCACATATGGACACTCGTGCAGGAGGGAGTATCCCTCGTAATGTATGTCATGTTTGGCTACATCAATCGCCTGATTGGATGATCAACTTTAAGAGATTCTGGACTCAACCATTGGGTGAAATATTGTTGTGGCGAGATGATCCACTCATAGAATTTTGCAATCGCTAAATTGTTTGTGGAGTGAAGCCCTTGGACCAAATAAGCATATTTGAAAACTGACGATATGAGCACATGAGAAGGAATAAGACTTGCCTGGGTGCGAAATCTCTTGACAAAAGCATTTGGATATTCCCCAAGCTTCTGCGTAAGTTCTGTCAAGGCTTTGACCTCCTCCAGATATTCAAATGGAGAGGTATCTTCTGTGTCTTCCTCCGAGTCAGAGGTTTCTTCAGCAGAGGAATGTGCAATTGAAGGTGTCGGTGCCACATTCCCATCGTGAATCCATGCGCGTCCAAGAATCATATCATATCTTGGATCTTCTATGATTATGTAAAACTTGGTCTCAGTGCAGACCAAATTTCCTTTGAATTTGAGGATGATATAGCTGTAAGCGTTTCTGGAGATTCCTTCGTGATCTCTGATTTCCATGGGGGCATGGGTAGCTTCATGTCGAGTAATGCCAGCGGCTCTAAGAGTTTTCAAAGGGATGATGTTGATAGCGGTGCCGACTTCAACAAATGCTCTCCTGAATTCGTTTCCTTTGATGTGCACTGTGGTGAGCACCCAGTCATACATTTCCTTGTCTGTCGTTGGAGGATCAGTGATAGTCTCTTGAATCATCAGACGCTTTCCTAACACGATGTGGTTCAATGGAATGAACATGTATTTCCTCTGAGCTTTTGACAAGTATAGTAACTCACAGACATGTTCAATCAAGGATTGAACTGCTTCTTTGACATGAGGTTCAGAGATAGCAAAAGTCCTGACTGGAAAGGGATTTTCATGTACTCCTTCAGTCCCCAAGTTGAGTTCTCCTGATTCGACCTTTTCTTTAGATATGCGCTTCAAATTCTTGCAATCACTTGTGGGGTGGCTAACAAATCTATGGAAGCGACAATACCGAGGATTTTCCATGGCCTCTTCCGTTGGTTCCTTCTTGACATATGGAAACTTGATTGCACTGTCTTGAATCCAGGCCTCCAATAATTCGATGACTTCTTCAATGGAGCAGGGAAATCCATGTGCTTCTGGATCCTCCATATGTTGAGGAGGAGCTTGCAGGTTATCCTTTTTTTGTGCCTTTGTAGGGGTGGAAGAAGTATGCTTGCATTGTGGTTCAGATTTCCGTTTGCTCCCTTATGTGACAGCCTTTGTAAAAGGATGCAGGTTCAACTTCTTGTTGAACAGACGTCTGCTTCCTCGAGTGTCTCGTGATTCTTCAGCCTTTGTGGATTTTGCTCTTTCTAAGAGAGAAGGTTCAGTGGTTGCCGACCTCTTCGCGGCTTCGTGGAGATCTGAGAAAGTCTGGAATCGGAGATTCTCCAGTAGGGATCTGTAGACCGGGAGCATGCCATTGATGCACAAATCTACCAGCTGTTGCTCCGTGACGTTTGGATCATGGAAATCTAAGGCTTGGACTCTGAATCATTTCACATAGTCATTGGGATTTTCACTGACCTTCTAAAATATCCTTCTAAGATCAGAGAGAGTGACTTTCTCGGACACAAAGGAAATACTTCATATAGAAGGCGTTAATCATTTCTCCCCAATTGTTGATAGTTCCAGGTGCAATATTGTTGTACCAGGCATATGCCCTGCCTTTCAGAGATTTTGAAAATTCCTTGAGGCGAACAACATGGTTATGCTCATGTTCTCCCAAGGCTTCAAGGAAATGAGATACGTGTTCTCGAGTATTGTCGGTTCCATCATACAGAGTGAAAGTTGGATAAACGTAACCTTTAGGAAGGGGAATCCTCTGCGGAGCAGCAGGATAAGGGGGTTGGTAACGATAGACATGTGATGTCTTGTCTTTTCCACGATTCTCCAGAAGACGCTCCAAGCCTTCCCGGGTGATGAAGTTTGATGATTCTTTTGTTGACGAATTGCCCGCAACTTTGTTGGTTTTATTGTCATCCACTGTGTGAATTGTAATTACCTCAGGATTAGAAGCGTCTGAGGACTTCTCCTTTCCTTTACCTTTTTATTGAGTTTTCTCTGACAATTTGTCATTAAGAGTCTTTAGATGATCAAATAGATTCTTATGCGTTGCAGCCATATCCGTCTGATTCTTTGCAAGAGTTTCTTGCACTTTGATGAGATCATCAATGGTAGGTGGTGGATTTCCTCTGACTTCTACAGGATGTCGGCCGAACATAGGATGACCTTCCGTGTTAGAATGAGGAGGAGTAATGTCACCACCGTCGATATTAGTGGCCGGAACAGTTTCCGGGATGTCTTTATTGTTGGAGTTATTGTTTTTGCTAGTGCTAGTGCCGTTTGTATTAGAACCTGTAAATAATACAGACCTAAGACCAGCCATCTTGTGAAATTGTTAGATTGAAACCGAGAGATTAATCTCCCACTGTGGTCGCAAATCTGTAGATGGGGCAAAACGATTTGCTGGTTTTTACGGAATTATGGAGAAGACCGTATGGAGGAGAATCCTTGAACCGAGCGAAATGTTCAACCTCACACAGATGCACCGCTGCAAAGGGGGTGCTTTGAATTCGAGAGATCAATATGTAGTACTCTGGCCTAAACCAAGACAATGGTCGTTAAAGAGTAAATTCGGTCACAAGAGAGGATGGATCGATATGTAGGAGGGAAGCTGAGAAATGTGTGGAATCAATGGTAATCAAAGATTATAGGTATGTTGTGTATTCTGAAAATAAGATAAGTTCTGAATGATTGAATTTTACTCTATTGAGAGTAATTGCTCAGACATTGAGATGTTGATCTCGTGTTGACTGTTTGACGTGAGATTCTTGTTGTTCTATTTTCAATCATGATTCAAAGACTTATTCATATTACTAGAATTATAGACACCATGATCCCATGAAGTGTGACAGTTGATAGAATCAAGGAGTGGGGAAATGGAAATCATGTTTGAAACCATTTGCTCATCATGCGGAGACTTGGTCGATTTTCCACCCACTACTTTGTTAATCCCTTCAACTGATTGCACGACTTGCTCACATTCCAACGTACATATGAACACACATGCCGTGGACCGCCAGACCAAAACCCTAGTTGATATCCCCCCAAGTGACACGATTGACGTTTCGTGGTTAATTAGTCAGTTGCTGACTTCATGACTTAATGGGACGAAGAGTCCATGTATTTACTGAGTTGAACATGGTTTGCAAAGATGTTCTGAAACTCATGAATTAAACGTGTCTGCTGAGACATAGGTGAAATTCTGACATTGAGGCGAGCAAGTATTTCTCATTCGATGAATTGTTGAATATTGAACCAATATTCCTTAGTTTGAGAAAATATTGCTGATCTGAGCAAGTGTTGCTCATCTGACGAATTATTGGTAGTGTGACCAAAAAAAAATATTAATTAAAATGCTGATAGTTAAACCCAACATAATTAATAAGAATACTGATCATGAGATCGTCGTAAAATTATTAGTGTTTGAATATGGAATTATGATCCTTGGACTCAGAAACCCTAATTTAATTAATTGATGACCAATTCATTGTTAATTGAAAATTAACCATGGAATGAAGGAGGGACCGGATACATTGAACCATGAGTCAACCATGTAGCTCCCGTATGCTCGTGTGAGAAAATGCCAAGGCCTCTTGAAGGGTTGGTGATTTGTTGATGAAAGAATGATCAAATGCTGGTTTAATCATTTATTCGAAAAATGCTCGTCTGAGCCTTAGGTGATAAAACATAATTAATTATGAAGAGGTGAGGGACCGACCAAGGGGTTATGAAATTGGCCCTAGGTGTTCACGGGATCGACTGACGATCATTCCATGAAAATCCAAAATTATTTGGAAGAGTTTAGGACCTAATACGTGCAATTGCGCAAATTAGGTCAAATCGTGAAAATATGTGGGACCGGATTATTGTGAGACAACGAGCCAATCCTGGTCGGTCAAGGTAACATGCTCACGTTCCCAGGGTGTTCGTGTCTCAGTCCTGAGAATTTTGATATTTTTTGGCGTGTATTTGAGCAACCATTTGAGAAAATATGACAAAATCAGGGTTTTGCTGAAACTTCATGAGATGAAGAAAAATAATTATAAAATGAAGGAATGATGAAGTGCGGGACAATTGAGGCCAATGCATGGTCGACCGTCCAGTGACCACGGTCCCGTGGCGCTTTTTCCTAATTTTATATTATTTTTCATGATTTTATGAAAATATCATGAAATCAAGGAATTTGTTGAAATTAAAAAGTTTCCTTGAAGTGAAGGAGTTTCCATGGGATCAAGGAAACAAATAATATTAAAATAATAAAAATAAGTGCGTGTGGGACCCTCTAGGGCATGGACGGCCGGCTTGGGCCCGGTCCCAAGAGTTTCCTTATTTTTATATATTTTCTGTGTATTTTTCCATGATTTGAAGGAATTTCCATGATTTGAGAAAATACCATGAAATCAAGGAATTCCATGGGACCAAGGAAAACTTAAAATAATAATAATAAAATAAAGGGCGTGTGGGACCGGCTAGGGCATGGACGTCCGGCTTGGGCCCAGTCCCACGGGTTTCCCTAATTTTATATTATATTTTTCATGGATTTGTGAAAATACCATGAGATCAATGAGATTAGAGAAATAATAATAAAATAATGAGGAACCATGAGGTGTGGGGCCGGCCGGGATCAAGGCATGGCCGGTTGGACAATAATCACGGCTCCACAATATTTTTCCCAATTTTATATTATTTCCTTGGTGCAAAGGAAACACCACGAAACTGAGGAGTTTCCTCGAAACGAAGGATATTTGTTCAAATGAAAGGATTTTCATAAGATCAAAGAAAATAATAAAAAAATATATGATAAAACATAAAACTGCTGTGGGATTTTCCAGGGCATGGCCGGCCAGCCGGTGAGCCCAGTCCCCCAGCGCCTTGGTCAATATTTAATTATTTATTATTTTCCTTCCTATTTTGCATAGGTTCATCATTTCATCGTATTTTGAAATACTCATTCGTGCGGTGATTGTTAGTGCATCATCGTTGAACACACTTGCACCATTTAAATCGGGGCTTACTCAGAGGTAGCTCAGATCCCATGTGTTGAATATTTATTACTAACCCATGGAATTCAGCTGGGAAGAACCATAGATTGAAGTAACGAAATATTTTGAAAATATTTGAATATTTTCAGAAATTCAGTGGATGAATCCAAAAATTTAAGAATAATTAACTGAGGGCTCTATACTAGCAGAGCAAGCTGTCTAGGAGCATTTATTATTCTGACATGAGTCTGTTGGAGATTCATATCCTTTATATAGTCAGGGAAAACTGTTGTTTGTATCCTGAAGACGTTATCGCTCTATACTAGCAGAGCAAGCTGTCTAGGAGCCGTCAATCTCTAGATTCTAAATAAAAATAATTATCGAAGTGTCCAGTATTCATGAGATATGCCGTTGTTCGGCCGAGAGACTACATATATCCATGTACTTTGAGAGACAATATTCTCAGTCAGAGATTTGATGAGAGACCCGTGTCTCAATACTCACGTCTGATTGCTGGATCAGAAGTTCGTATAATTATGGGTTTACGATTTTAGCCTTTGTCGAAAATCCACCATCTACACCTGGTACATGCTCACTCGAGTAATTGGGCAT
The DNA here is from genome assembly GCA_023529315.1 of Papaver bracteatum. Taxonomy (NCBI): domain Eukaryota; kingdom Viridiplantae; phylum Streptophyta; class Magnoliopsida; order Ranunculales; family Papaveraceae; genus Papaver; species Papaver bracteatum. The sequence continues at coordinate 1,483,958 of JAJJWX010005036.1, read as the reverse complement.
CACATGGACGTCCATGGTCCTATGAGGTCGGTCCCTTTTTTGCTCATGACCTATTTTCAGCGATTCGTCAACTAATGGGGAATTCGTCAAAAATTAGAGTTTTCGAACAAACGCTCAAAAAATCATTATTCTGAGCAAGTTCAAACACCAAATAAATTTATAAGATTCAACAACTAGCATCTGAATTAAGCGTATAATATCTGGTAATCTACCAATATTTTTATATTTTATTGGGTCACGTCACCAGTAAATATTTCGTCGAATTGAGCAACTTTGCTCAGTCGCTCAAATATTGATCCAGCTATCAATATTTAATAAATTATTAGTAATTTGTCGAATTGAGCAACACTTTGCTCAATTGCAAGTCAAATTATCAACATTTGTTAATTTGACGAATTAAGCAATACTTGCTCAGTTGCTCATCAAATTCTCCATATTCAGTAATTCGTCGAATTGAGCAATACTTGCTCAATTGCTCGAATATTAACCCAACTATCAATATTCAGTAATTTATCAGTATTTCGTCGAATCGAGCAATACTTGCTCAGTTGCTCGAATAATCCACATATATTCAGTAACTCATTAATATTCAACAACTTATTGAATTTACAGCATTTGCTCAGACGAGCAACATTAATGCTCATGAATCGCTGAGCATTTGTCAAACATGCTCGATTCAACAAAACCTAGGCTCATTGCCTAATCAGTCAACAACTGACAAACTAAATACACATCTGTCATGCAGACTCTATGATTCGTGATACATCAATCACGTCAAATTAGGGGATAACAGCTAGGTTTTTGGTTTGGAGGGATATAGCACGTGGATTCATCCACGACGAGAAATGTGCGTAAGTTGTGTCAACGGTTGACGGAGTTAACAAAGTAGTGGGTTCACGATCCGTCAAGTCTCCACACGACATGAAACTAACTTTACCACGATCTTCCATCGTCCCACTATTCCACTCATGAAACCGTCTCACTTACAGGGATCAAGGTGTTCAAAACTCTGACAGTATAAATAAGTCTCTTAATCCATGATTGAGGACAGCGTTTTCAGTCTACATAGAATTTCTCGAGTAATTACTCTCAAGAATTCATCAATCCTTCAGAACTTATCAGAACTCCATAGTTCACCAATTATTGCAGAAACCCACAACAAATACACAATCCCTGATCATCACTGATCCCACACAATTCTCACCTTCCCTCTTACAGATCAAACCATCTCCCTCTTTGCGACCGAATTGACTCTGAAACGACCATTGACTTGGTTTAGGCCAGAGTCCTACAGATTGATCTCTAGAATCTAAGCACTCCCTTTGCAGTATATCTGTGTGAGTTTAAGCAATTTTCCTGGTTGAGGAGTCTCGAAAACACGCTCGACTCTTCATTTTCATAAAAAAAAAATAGTGAACCATTTTACCCCATCTACGCCAGGGCTGAAAGATTTGCGGCTCGGTTGAACATAAGCAATCTCCAGGTCGGAATAAGTATAATTACCCTATTAATAACGGGATCATAATTCTCGACTCTGATATGGATGAACCGAAGCATCCTTAAAAGGCTGTTGGGGCAGTTTTTGAAAAAGACATCGGTGCGGATTCTCAAGAAGAAGTCGAAGTAGCTTCTGTAGATAATGTCAAAGTGACTGCTGTGGAAAACGCTGAAGTGGAAAGGTGTGTTGGTGCATCTCCTGAAGGAGAAACCGCGGTGGTTTCTGGGGAGGATGTGGAGGTAGTTCCTACAGAGGAAGCTGAAGCAGTGTCCAATAGGGAGGTTGAGGCATATCCCAGAGAGGACGCAGTAGCGTCTTTTAACAAAGGTTTTGAAGTAGCTTCTTCTGCCGATGGATCCGGTGAAGGCGTTGTTGATCTCTCTGATGACTAGATTTCTTTGTCCCCCCCCCCCCCTTTAGCTGAGTACTTCCTCGTATCTTGTGAACATTTTCTCCTTATACTCAGTGGCGGTCAAGCTTAAGTTTTTTTTTTTTTTTTTGGGTTTGAACAATGGCTTTTTATTCAAGTTATTTTAAGACCCTAACTGTGGAGTTTTCCAGTAGGGCTATAATAGAGTCTCCCCATTTCATTAATTCGCACAGCCGACACATATAAGTGGTGATGCATTTTTATGTGATCGTGCACTGTCTTCATGATGATTGCATGTAACCCTAAAAACAATGAAGTGAATGCAATAATGGAAACCAGAGGTTGACCATGAACCTTCCTGCCCTCCAATTGATAATGTGTTGTAATCCACATAATCATGTGGTGATCGAGAGGCCGATCTATTATTGGAGTAGATTGCTTTTCGAAGCGCTCTCCCTAACAATCATACGATTCCTTTGCCCCTTTTTCTTTCTGAATGTATTCATTCAATGTTTCTCAAAAGATATGAGATGTTTTTGTTAGGGTTTTTTCTTTCTAGGATTTCTCAAGACTTTGTGTCATGATTCAGGGGTAAAGAGATTTCTAAAAGGAAATACTTTGATTAACTAATAGATTGAAACCCTAATAATTATGAATGCAAGTAGTGCAATCATTTTGGAGGAATTACAAATATTTCATGAAAGTGGAAATTGCTGGAGGAAATACTACGGAGAACGCTAGAGGAAAAGGTAGCACAGCGTTTTGGGTATTGAAAGACTTGAGCTATTGTGAGTGAATTGTCACGCCTTACAGTTTTTCAGCATTGATGAGCTTGTAGTAACCGCCTAAGATAACATATGACACCAGGTATCGTCTTCCCTCTCTGTAGGTGAGACATGATGAGAGGTAACCTTCACTATCATATCTCCAACTTGAAACGTGGTCACCTTCACTTCCATATCTCCAATTTGAAATTGGTTTGGGCATTGTACAACTACTTGATTCTGGGACTCATTGTCTTTGACTGAGAGAACTTCTAAATTTTTGACAAAGCATTTGAAAAGATAAGCATCCTATTAATATCTCCTAATAGCGGATGATGGGTTGATAATCGGACCGAGTTCCCAAGTCTTGAAGGGAGTAGAAGTGACTGGTTGCAGAAAAGGTTGTACAATAAGACTTACTTGTGCTCGAAACCTGCGGAGGAACGACGCCGAGATCTCTCCAGGAAGTTGTGTCGAGTTGTTGATACGGTAACAAATAGTCTTCGGGGTCGGACGGCTTGTTAGAAATTCTTTCAGGTATAGACACTGGCAAAGGACACACTCTCATCTTTGCTTTGTTGCTATGCACCCATGAGCGCCCCAAAACCATGTCATAATTTGAGTATTCTTTGACAATATGAAATTTGGCGTGCGTTAGAGTATCTCCCACCTTGATTTTGAGATTGATGTATCTGTAGGCATCCTTTGGTTCTCCTTCTGCACTTTTAATCACAGTTGACAGTGAACAGCTTCCTGCTTTGAAATCTTCGCAGCTCTCAGAGTTTTGATAGTGATAATGTTGAAATCAGATATTGTATCAGTTAATGTGTTGATGAACTCGACATCCCTTAAGTGAGCGGTGGTTAGGAGTCCCCAGTTGTATTTATTAGTCGCACTTCCCGGGATTGGGGTTTGGGAGCAGCTTCACTGACTGGAAACATATGCTTGCTTGATACGACACGGTTGAGGGCTCCGAACATGTCTTGACGTTGCGCCTTGGAGAAATAAAATATTTCGCATAAATGCTCCATCATAGACTACACAGTTTTGTAGACGGAGTCCCCAGAAATCATGCACCTCCTGACAGGAAGAGGGTCTTTGTAAACTCCTTCATTTCCTAATTGAAGTTCTCCTGCATACACCTTCTCTTTGAAAATGCGTTTCAACTTGTTTCAGTCGCTTGTCGGATGGTTGACAAACCTATGGTAACGACAATACTTGGGATTTGCCATCTCTTTTTCTGTCGGCGGTTGTCTGAGAAGAGGTAGTTTGATGGCATCATCTTGAATCCATGCTTCTAGGAGTTCAATGACTTCATCCATTGGGAATGGAAAATATGGAGCGGCATCTCCAGTTTGTTATTGTTTCACAGGCGTCTTATCCGCAGCTTTCTGGAATGGAGTTGTCTGCGCCGGTGCTGCACGCTTGGGTTGTTGTTCCGCTGCTGGAGCTTTCCTTTTTCCTCCTTCACCCACTACGCTCACAGAAGGCCTGGTATTTTATTGCTTATTTATGAGGCACCTATTTCCTCGTGTTTCATGCGCATCTTCACCTCTGGCTGTTCTGGTTCTTTCTAGCAGTGTTGGCGCTGTCGTAGCTGACCGTTTAGAAGCTTCATGGAGTTCAAAAAAATTCTGGAAACGCAGGTTCTCTAGTAAAGCATGATATATGGGAGCCATACCATTAATGCATGACTTCACCAGCTTTTTTTCGGTCACATTTGGGTCGTGACAATCCAGTGTGTGAATTCTGAATCTCTTGACATAATCATTTGGATTTTTATTGTTTCGTTGGAACATTCTCCCTAAGTCTGAGAAAGTGATTTTCTCATACACGAAGAAATACTTCTTGTAGAAATTGGTGACCATCTAGCACCAGTTAGATATGTTGTTTGGTGCGATGTTGTTGTACCAGGTATACGATCTTCCGGTAAGTGACTTTGAAAATTCTTTCAGGCAGAGGACATAATTATATTCGTGTTCTCCTGAAGATTCCAAAAAATGAGAGATGTGTTCGCGAGCGTTACCAGTACCATCATAGAGAGAAAATTGAGGAGAGGAAGAGAGGAACTCTTTGCACATAAGGAGTATAAGGAGGTTGGTGCTGGTGCAGGTCCGCTGGATTTTCTTTGCCTTAATTTTGGAAAAGACGCTCCAGACCTCACGTGTGATGAAGTTGGACGGATGATTCCTTTCTCGTGAGCAGCATTCAGGGGCAAAACGAACTTCCTCATCTATAAAAGCACACCATGTTGAAGCACTCGCACCAGGAGTGTTAAAAGTACTCCTTATTGGTTCCATGGGTTGATGTGGCTCTTGTGGTAGTCGCTCTATAAGTGTCTTGAGGAAAGTTACAACCTCTTTATGAGTTGTTGCCATGTCCGTCTAAGCTTTAGCAAGAACTTATTGTCTTTCCATCAAATTGACAATGGTGATAGGAGGTTGGCTTCCTCTAACTCCTTCAGCCTCTCGTCCCGATGAAGAAATGGCGGCATCCCTGGTGACAATTGGAGGTGTCATGCTCGAAGGAATATTAGGAGTAGCAGTGTCTCCAGATCTGGTAATCGGAGGCGTCACACCAGAGGGAATGCTTCCAGCATCACTGATGTTGGTGCTAGAGGATGTATCACCATGTGATGTGCTGGCAGGCGGTACATTGGTGTTAACGGCAGGGATACCGGCACCATGAGTGTTATCAGTGCATGCAGCATCAGGGTTGGTAACTGACCCATACCTAAGATCTACCATCTTGAATTTGAGGAAATTGAAAATTGATCTTGCAACCGAGAGATTAATCTCCCACTGTGGTCGCTAGTTGTTTGAGGATAAAAACGGGTTCTGTTGTTTTCGGTAAATTTGGGTGTGTTGATGAGAAACGAATTAGTTAAAAAAATGCACTGCATGGGAGTACTTTTAGATTTGATAGATCTATCTATAAGACTCTTTCCTAAACCAAGAAATGGCCATTCTAGATTCAATTCGGTCACAAAGTGAAGGAGAAGGGTTTATCTTAGGGAGGGAAGCGGAGAAGGTGTTTGAGATCAAAATGTTGAATTATGAAGGTGTGGTTGTTTATGACTTGTATCGGAAAAATGGTTTTTGGATGCTTGTGTTGATAACACTTGTGTCCCCGTTTGATTAGGTTGAAAAACCGATTTATACAAGTCATGTTCGAACACCCCTGATCTCGTAGGAAGTGGAGGTGATTAGGCAATGGAGAAGTGGAGTTGAGTAAAGAGTGGTGATCACCATGTTTCCACTATGAGGGGAAACTAGTCACACCTTCACCCACTATCTCATTGCTATTAACCATCTGTTCTTCTTTGACACGTTCTCATAATGGGCGTATTGCACACCGCACGTTGTAAACCGCCAGACCAATACCCCAGTGAGCATCCCCCAGTTTGTGACATGTTTGATGTCTCGAGTAATTGGGTCAAGTCGTGGTACTTTCCGCAAAGAATAGCATATGGTGCTATTAGGTTAAACAACTAAGTTTTTTTATGAGGCTGATATAAAATATCGTATGTATTCGATGCGCGTAAAGCATCTCCTTTAAGCATCTCAAAATAATTGATGTGCATGAAGCATTGTTGTTTTTGAGCTGGATCGAATCAGTCACGGATTGAGCGTCTTAAAAGTTGGACGACCAGCCATCTTTGGGTGATCGTTAGAGTACCCAATGGGTGAACTATCACTTGGTCGATCACTCCATGTAAATGAATGATGGCCGATGATCATAATGCTACTTTGTTAGTTTTATGAAAATAAATCTACAACGTCCAACTAGGCTGGCGAAGTTGGATGGTCGTGATTGATTTGCGGCAGTTGACTATTGTCGTTGACGTAATTTTTAAGGTTTAGAGGCTGAGCGACCAACCCTATTTTGGCTTGTAGAATCAAATAACTGGGCATTGATTCGAATAGGAAGATTGACCATGTATGAAGATGAGCCGCTAGTGAGTGCTTTGACATCTCCTGGGTCATCTAAAATCGGATCTAAGCCACTCGATTCGGCTGGCGAATATGAGTGGTCATAATCGATTCGCGATAGTAACATAATGTCACAAACATGTATTAGGGTTTAGATCGGCCGCGACTACTCTAGTTCAATCAAACAATTTGACTTGTGATTGACTTCCCTTGGGCAAGTCGATCGAGTGGGAATAAATTTGGGCCACCGGTTAACTAGGCTGGCTAAGTTGGATGGACGTGATGATTTTGCGATATTAATATATTATCGCAACCCAAAACTTAGGGTTTTTAAATAGCGTGTTTGCTCGAGTTTGGGCAAACGATTGAGCGCCCTATAGGCTTGTCGCGGGCAGGTCGATTGACCAAAGGGGAAGTTGGGCCACCAATGAGCATTGAAAAGGAGGGGGTCTAACAACCACACCCAATATTTCGATTATCAATCTGTATGGATAAACTCCGAGTTACTTTATAGAGAATCAACTAGACAGTCAGACTCAATCAATAGAAAATATCTCAAGGAGTGATTATCTCAATCTCTAAATTTGATCTTTACTCAAGCAAATAGAAATCTGCGAGTCTTTATCAAAGAGAGATAACTTGGATGGTACCAAAGACCAATATCCAAGTCTCAATGAATTTAAATCAACAACCAAAAGATCGGATATTCTAATTGATTAAACAACGCACAACCTGTATTATTTCAAATATATAACAAAATATAATGCGGAAAAAAAATAACGCAGACACCAGAATTTTGTTAACGAGGAAACCACAAATGCAAAAAAAACCCGGGACCTAGTCCAGATTAAACATACAATGTATTAAGCCGCTATAGACACTAGCCTACTCCAAGCTAACTTCGGTCTGGACTGTAGTTGAACCCCAATCAATCTCACACTGATCCAAGGTACGATTATGCTCCTAATCCTTTAATTCTAGCAGGATACTGCGCACTTGATTACCTTAGCTGATCTCACCCACAACCAAGAGTTGTTACGACCCAAAGTCGAAGACTTTAATAAACAAATATGTATCACACAGAAAAGTCTACAGTAATAGATAAATCCGTCTCCCACGAATAAACCTACAAGTTTTTTGTTCCGTCTTTTGATAAATCAAGGTGAGAAAGAACTAATTGGTAAAACCAGAATTATATTCCTAAAGAACAGCTCAGCTTTATCAATCACCTCACAATAGTCTTAATCGACGCAGCGAAAAAAGATATTGTGGAATCACTAACGATGAGACGAAGAGTTTGTGACTACTTTTATATCTTGACTATCGGAGATAGAAATCTCAAGCCAATTATTACAATTGTACTCGTATGATAGAAACAACAAGATCATATCACACAACTATAAGAAAAGTAGTATCAGTCTGGCTTCACAATCCCAATGAAGTCTTTAAGTCGTTAACCTGGTTTTAGAAGAAGAAAACCAAAGGTTAAAGGAGAATCGACTCTATCTTGGCAAACTAGTATCACACAGAATGTATGGGGATTAGGTTTCCCATTTGCTAGAGTTCTCCCTTATATAGTCTCTCAAATCAGGGTTTGCAATCAATATTAGATTAGTAACAAAGCATTCAATATTCACCGTTAGATGAAAACCTGATTAGATTCAAGCTAATATTTATCAATCATTAGATCGAAAACATAGCTTGTTACACACACATGAAATGCACATTTGTACCCTTGTGAAAACCGTACCCAAACTTGTATATTAGTTGGTTCAACAATAGTTAACCAAATGGTTAGCCATATGATAACTGTCATATTAACCATATTCTTCTTCACTATAACTAGTCCAAATGACTCAAATGAACTAGTTAGAGAGTTATTCAATTGTAAGGAAATCTCATGTACTACACAAGACACAATCGAAGCAAAAACGATGTGATTCACTCGAATCGATTCATGAACTATAAAGCCACGGTTTGCAATAGCATTCCTTAGTTTATTAAGATAAGTTCACAAACATCGTTTTTAGACATAACCTACTCAAGTTCATGGACTAGGTTCGCGGACGGAGTTCGCGGACTCTAGCAGAAATTCTCGGGTTCCAGAACTACGCCAGTTTGCGGACTGGGTTCGCGGACCGAAGTTTACGTGCTGCTTCGGTCTCACTTGATCAACAAAGTTCGCAAAATTTGGTTCAACCAATAAGGACTTATACATATATGTGTTTCCACAACAATGCTTATATCTTCCAATGGTTATAATGTCTAAACTCTCATTTCAATCATTGAAACATTCTCAGAGGGCGTCATATAGTAGTTATTCATAAACTATTTTTCGTCAGAGCGATTTCCAAAATGATTGAAACATAACATGAATTTCGTCACTAGGTAAAGATGAACTTGGCTAAAGCGAAAGCTTTACCAACACAAATTTAGAGAAATAAATAAGCAAGATATACCGAGCTCGAAATACCTCATGTGGTATAATCTTAGTCTATATAGTAACACGGCTTTTGTCTCAAGATAAGAGATATAGTAGATAGAATTTTGAGTGATAGATAAGTTCAATTCTCCACATACCTTTTAGTCGATGAAGATCCACTGGTTCCTTGAGTAGTCCTTCATCTTGTATGATGATCTCCATGGAGTTCTTGAGTTCAACTACACTTTCTATCCTAGTCCGAGAGACCTTAGCTATAGTAGACTAGAAATCAATACTTTATAGTTTTGATCACTAACATTGACAAACATGCTTGAGATAGCAACGCATGCAAGTTAGACCGAGCAGTGCTCTAACATTGAAAATCCATAGCTAAAACAACGAGAAAACAAGAGTTCTCAATCATTGTTATACAGTGTTATAGTATCATTACACAGCGTAAAAGTCCAATTACATCATAACTTTAACAACAATACTATGGTGATACGTCACTCCCCCTTAGTCAATACTCCATCTCACATGGAAATCCCCCTTACCATATGTAATGTAGGAAATCCTACACTACACCCTTGTACAGATTCTACAATAATCAACTCATCATGGGAGATTAAAAACGACACTTTATTATTTTGTTCTCAGGAATGTTTACAGAAATGGAAGAAATCAAGATTACAACTATTCTCTTGAAGTTTCTCTCTCCTAAAGGCTCTTTCAACTCTCAAAAATACATCATCCTTTTTTGGACATATTGGGTCTCTATTTATAGAGTAGTTACATAATGGATGACAGCTAAGTTTCCCTTTTATCTCGGATTTATGCTGCGATCACATCGCGACAGCCACGTTTCTCCTTCTCGCCAACCTTATAACCATCACAGGTCAGCACATGCTCTTTTCATGTTTCTTCATTCGTCATTCATTACATCATTCCTTAAGAAATTTTGCAACACTCGTCAAATGTTGTTAAGGTACTCGCGATGTCCACGTAGAAGTGTTGTTAATATTTGCAGGAATATCATTGTAGCGATATTCTGGTCCTACATCTTTCCTCTTCTCATGTCTTTCTTGCGAAGAAGAGAAGATCATGAGAATTATAATTCTAAAATGCTACAACTACTTATCTCTTCTCATTGATCTCTATTCTGACACGTTTCTATATCCTTCGCCAGCTGTTTTCACGTATTCTTTCTTCCAATAAATATTTGACACGTCTTTTCTAACCGCTGCGATCTGACCGTTCATGTCTCTTCTTTGCATTTATTGCATTCATCTTCTCGGGAAACTTATTCTTCTATAAATACTCCTTTTATTCTTTTCTTTTCCTCTTTTTACTTTCTTCTTCTTTTTCTTCATAATTTCTCTGCAAGTTTACTGTTCTTCCGCAAATTGCGCATCTGCTATCGCTGTGATTTCTTTCTTATTTTCCAACCTTTTCTTTCATTCCCATACTTCAAAATGGTTTCCGCTGGTGCTAAAAATTTGGTTTCTTTTGGTGAGATGAAAGAAAAACTCAAAAGCAAAGGTTTTACTCTGTCTACAATTCCAAATCAGGGCCCTAAATCCAATCTTTCCATCAAATTATTCACTGATTATCATTGATCTCGCGAGAAGATTATAGTATCGCTAGGTCAACTTGAATCTGGTCTTCCCATTCCTCTCTATGACCCGGAACTTCCATTATTTTATGAAATAATTTCTCACGAGAAGTTCTCGCGAGCGGTATATCAATTGGGTGGAGATTGTATTCGATTACTTCTTGAATATGTTTCTCGTGGGGCTGGTAAAGGATCTCGCTACCCTGAAGATGCTCAAAATCCTCAATTTAAAGATGTTCCAATTGTCTCTACAAATTATACTGTGGAGAACGTTTTTGAAAATTATAAGATAATCCCTATGAAGAGGGATAACACTTGCTGGGGTATCCGTTTTGCAGAAGAAAGAAAATATCGCCGATGACAAAGTCCTCATGCTAGATATTAATTGGCATACATCTACTAATCAAGGCCCTCGCCACTCCAGCGATGACAAGTGGTTCATTTTTCCGTTATGTCTTGAAGGTTCTTATATTTCTGGTTCTCGCGCATTACCCGCGAATCTTTCATAATATCAACCTTGGGTCTTCAACTGGCCTGAAAGAACTAAAGAGGTATGTTCTCTCCAATCTTTTGTATAATTATTATTCACTATCTTCCCCACGTTTTTATATTTTTCGCTAATTACTTCAATCTTTTCCAGATTGACAGGATGAAACTCAGCTACCAGGCTTTTAGGAAACCCATCACTTTCTTAGCTCTTAAATCTTTCACAGATGAAGTAAGTGTAGGACCTAAATATCGCCACAATGATATTCTCACGATAGAAATGACACTTCTACGAGGAACCAAACATTTTTATAATTATTAACAACACTTTGACGAGAATGTCGCAATATAGATCAATGACATTTGGCGAGTGTCACAAAAGAATAATATAACGGTTGACGACTGAAGATATATGAGAAGAATAAGTTTGCTTCACGATGATTACAAAGTTGGCGATGGTGAAGACTAAAGTTATGGCGAGGAGATCGTAGAATAGATCCGAATTAAGGGGAAATCTTAGTTGTCTTCCACTATGTATTTTCCTATATAAAGGGTTCGACTAAATCCAGAAAATGATGATATACTTTTGAGAGCTGAGAGAATTTTGAGGAGAGAGAAACTCCAGAAAGAAAGTTGTATTTCTGAGTTTTGATATTTCTTGTAAATCTCCCTGAAAGTGAATTAATAAAATTGTTGTTGTTCATTCTTGATTATGGCTTAGTTTTCATAGATTTTTGACAAGGGTGTAGTGTAGGAAATCCTGCAACTACATTTTGGCGCTAGAAACAGGGACTGAATTAACGAAAATAGAAGAAAAAGCGAAGAAGAAGATAAAAATTATTCAAGATTAAGGAAATCATTAAGTAAATCGGTGACAAAATTGAAGGAAGAATGATCAGAATCAAAAATGATTGTAGAAAATTGAAAGGTGATGTAATAACAAAAGAAATGATTGATAGATTTCATGAAAATATCAAGGGAAGGATACATAAACGGGATTTTGAAGGAAGGAAGATTATGACAGTGGAGAAGGTATCATCATTGAAAGATTGGGAAAAACAAGAAATCACGTTTACAGCAGCAGAAATACCAGAATAATATTTAAGTCATACATCTCCATTGGTGGTCACAGTAACCACTATACCAATGAGAAAGAATAAATCGATAAAATCTGAAGAAGAATGGGCTATGAATAGAACTTTAGTAGACACGGGAAGTTCTGTAGACATGATATTTTATCATACCTTCAATAAGATGGGATATAAGGATGAAGAAATGTCTCATTCAACATATTATGTTCATGGCTTTGGAAAGTCTATAACAAAACCTAAAGGCGAGATAATGGTACGAATTCTAATAGGATAAATTGAAACACAAATATCATTATGTGTGGTAGATGTGGAATCGCCGTACAATATGATACTGGGAAGACCGTGGATACATGCAATCAAGGCTGTGGCGTCAACATTACATCAATGTATTAAATCTCCTATGCCTGGTGGAATTGGAGAAATTAGAGGAGATGTGAATTTCGCGAGATTGTGCTACCAAATTGAAGTAAGAAATTGTGAAGAACGTCCAAAGCTGCGTAAAGCTCGCAGAAAATTGAACAGAGAATCAAAAAAAAGAAGAGGAATATAAAATTTACATGATAAGGGCAAAAGAAGGAAAAGGGATACCAAGTGAAGTTTCGCGAGAAGAAGATGAATTCGCGAGAGAAATGAAAACTCCAACACCAATGGGAGAATCTGAAGCTAGTTACACCGCAGTAGAGCCAACAAAGAAAATAAATATCGGGAGCGAGGAAGAGCCTAAAATACTGAAAATTGGGACTAAAATGGAGGAAGACGAAGAAGAAAGAACAATAAATATCTTGCGAGAATACAAAGACATCTTCGCATGGAGTATGGATGAGATGCCAGGGATAGACCCTTCAGTAGCATGTCATAAATTAGAGATTAACAAAGATGTGAGACCATTTAAACAAAGAATCAGAAAAATTGCAACAACATACCATTCTCAGATAGAAGAAGAACTACAGAAAATGTTTGATGCAAGAATTATAAGGCAAGCAAAATATCCAGATTAGATTGCAAATATGGTGGTGGTCCCAAACAAAAATAAAGGGATAAGAATTTGCATAGACTTTACTGATTTAAACAAAGCTTGTCCTAAAGATAGTTTTCCATTACCAGATATTCCACAAATGGTTGAATCAGCAGCGGGAAATGATAGAATATCTTCATTAGACGGATATAAAGGATATAATCAAATTCCCCTCACAGAAGAAGATCAAGAGCATACAACATTTTTTGCTCCAAGAGGGTTATATTGCTATACGAAGATGCCTTTTGGCTTACGAAATGCTGGTGCAATATACCAAAGAATGGTGGAGAAAGTGTTCGCAAAATGGATACATAAAACATTAGAAGTGTACGTGGATGACATGTTGATTAAAAGCAAAGAATCTAAAAATCATGTACAAGATTTGAAAGAGATTTTCGATCAAATGCGACAATTCAACATCAAAGTGAACCCAGAAAAATGTACTTTTGGAGTAGCTTCAGGGAAATTTTTGGGTTATATTGTATCAAAAGAAGGAATACAAGTTGATCCAGAAAAGGTACAAGTAGTTCGCGATATGCCAACACCAGCGACATTTAAAGATGTGCAAAAACTGAATGGACTCTTAGCCTCGCTGGGAAGGTTTATTTCGCGATCATCAGACAAGTGCAAACATTTTTTCGATATACTTAAGAAGGGAACAAAATTTAAATGGATAGATGAGTGTGAAAAGGCTTTTCAAGGAATTATAGAACAACTGTTGAACATATCTATTTTACAAAAGGCTGAACCAGGAGAAGAGCTATTGATCTATCTTGCGACAACCACATACGCGCTAAGTGTCGTGTTACTGCGAGTAGATGCGGGGGTGGAAAAGCTAATTTATTATATCAGCAAAACATTTAATTCAGCAGAGAGAAATTATTAGAAGATTGAGAAACTAATTCTAGCATTGGTACACGCAACTTTTAAGCTTCGAATTTACTTCCAAGCGCATAAGGTCAAAGTGTTAACGAGAGTGCAAATTGAATCGGTGATGAAAAATTCAAAAAGATCAGGCAGAGTTGAGAGATGGAATGCGTAAGTAGGGAACTTTGATATTCAATATGAAATTATATCCTCGCCAAAATCACAAGTTATCGCATATTTCTTAGCTGAATTTCCTTTAGAAGATGACGAAGCTGTAGAAGAAATGATGGATATAGACGAAGAACATGGGGACCCAAAAGAGCTATTAATAGAATCTGACAGATGGGAAATATTAGTGGATGGATCATCAAATAGATAAGGAAATGGGATTGGAGTTGTTTTCATTTCACCAGAAGGAGAGAAAACATCTTTTTCGTTTCGATTAGAATTTGCATCCACTAATAATGAGACAAAATATGAAGCTTTAATCCATGCATTAAAGTTTGCAATAGAAATGAAGTTGGAAAATGCTAGAATCACCAGCGATTCACAATTGGTTATTCGCCAGATAAAGGGAGAGTATATTACAAATGAACCATCTTTGAAGAAGTACAAAAAACTTGTTGAAGAATTGTCTGCGAGGATTCCAAAAATAAAATGGAGACACATATCAAGGAAAGATAATAGGCTTGCAGATGATTTTGATTTCATATCAAGTATGATGACGAACCCACTTGCGAGATGCATAAAAATTCAAACACTTTTACAACCGGAAATAAACAAAGAGGAAGAAGAAGTAGATGTAATGATGGTAGAACCTGGCGAGGAAGAAATAGGGAATGATGCTACAGATTGGCGAGCATATCTTTATGCTTATTTGGCGAGAGGAGAAATCCCCAGAAATCGATTAGAAGCACATAAATTGAAAACTAAAGCAACCAATTATGAACTAAGAGATGGGGTATTATATCGCAGATCTTTTAGTGGACCATCGCTAAGATGTCTGACGAGAGAAGAAGGACAAAAGGTGCTAAAAATGTTGCATAGTGGTGATGCTGGTAATCACAGCGGGGGTAGATCTTTAGAATATAAAACAAAAATGCAGGGTTATTATTGGCCATATATGCATGAGGATGCAAAGAAACTTTCAAGACGTTGTGAAGATTGTCAGCGATTTGGGAAGAAGATACATGCACCAGGAGCACCATTATCATCTTCGTCAAGCGTATGGCCATTTGGAAAATGGGGATTGGATATTGTGGGACCATTTGTGCCTGGTTCCGGACAAAGAAGATATTTAATCGTTGCTACAGATTATTTCACAAAATGGGAAGAAGTAAAGGCAGTACAACACATCCGTGATAAGGACATTTTTACGTTCATATTTGAAAATATAATTTGCAGATTTGGGATCCCAACACAGTTGATGTATGATAATGGAAAGAAATTTGAAGGGCAGAATATCGAATTGCTTCTTAATGTATTTAAGATAAAATGTGGAAAATCAACTCCTTTATATCCACAAGCAAATAGTCAGGCTGAGGCAACTAATAAGACAATCGCAGAATATTAAAAAAGAAGTTATAAGGTTATCACAAATCATGGTGCGAGCAAGTGCATAATGCAATATGGGCATATAATACAACTAGACGAGAGGAAACTGGAATGTCACCTTTTTGTTTAACATATGGAGTTGAAGTTGTTCTACCAACAGAGGTTGCTATCCCAACAACAAAAAGAGAGGCGTGAGAGAAAAATCTAAGTGCTGACATGATTTTACATGAGTTAGATGAACTAGAAGAAAAGAGAGAAAAAACTATACAACATATGGAAAATTAACAGCGAAGATTAGCTCGCGAGTACAACAAACGAGTCAAGAAACGTCAATTCCAGCCTGGCGATCTAGTTTTGCGAGAAACGCCAAAATATCAGCAAGAAAGTGGTGGAAAATTAGCGAGAAAATGGGATGGACCATACATCATTAAAGAGATAATTGGAAATGGAGCATACAAATTAATGGATACAGAAGGAAGAGATGTTGGGAAAAGACTTGATAGACCATGGAATAGACTGTTTCTGAAAAGGTATTATCAGTAGTAATTTCTGCGAGGTAAGAAATACAAATACAAGCTGAAACAAATAAAAAATTCTTCTTTCTCTATCACAATTTATGCGAGCATCATCGCAAGAATAGCGAATAAAATTTCGCAGAGATTAAAAGAATGGGACGAACCTTTATGGCGTACACCCTAGTTCGCGAATAAAATTTCGTAAGAGGCAAATGTAAGACCTAATAGCGCGTCATATGAGGGGGTATCTCTTGACATGACTCAGCGATAAGGTTATACCGCTGCTGGAACTTGAGTCATGCAGATGTTGGGGTTAAAGAAAACCTATCCGGGAGAGAGATCTTGGATTTCCAGCTATATAAGGTTATACCCTGGTTGGACGACCGAGAGTCTCTTCCAAGAAGTGCAGAGTATGACCAAGGCGCCGAGGTACACGGTTGAGCCAAGGGTTCCCGGAGCGTACGAAACTCTCTTGCCATCCTTGGTAAGTCTTGGCTACAATGCACTTGGCCTGAAGAAAACCCCACTTAGGGTGCAGTCTTGTAACTATAAGCCATATAGGCATAAAGGACAAGAGGCTGCGAACACAACTGGTTGTTGGCAAATCCGGATAGGGGGATCTAGTCTTGTATGGCCGATGTGCCCTCCTTGAAGGGGAAACCAGGGGAATATAAGGGAGGCACCCTCCATTAGGGAGCTAATAAGTGTCTAAAGACGGCAATGTCATGGGGCTTTATGATCGCAAGATCATTTAGACCTGTCATATTGTCACATGACGAAAATTATACAAAGGCAAAAAGCCTAAAGAGAAAATGTTAAGATGAGATCAATGGGTTTTTGCATGAAAGTGTAAAGACGTCCTGCGATTTCATCGCAAGACGGCAATATCACGAGGCTTTATTTTCGCGAGAAAACCTAGACTTTTCATATTGTCGCAGAGATATTGAAAAGTACTAATAAGACAAGATCAATGGGTCAATACATATAAATGTAAAGACGTCCTGCGATCTTGTCGCAGAAAAATATTAAAGGTTGGCAAAATAAGACCTTTAACTAGGAAGGCATAATAAGACCAACATATTAATATTGAACATTAATTATTTTATTTGAGAATGCAGGAAATATATATTCATCGCAGGAGGCAGATTACTTCAGAAAATAACTATTCAAAATTATATAATTCACCATCTTAAGAAAGATATTAGAGGGCAAGAATAGGAATGAGCAAATAAATTCTTAATATCTTCCTTGAGAAGATTCAACACAAACAAAAGGAAAAGTTATCCAAGTTACATTCCTCGCAAGAAAGAAGCAGGAAGAGAAAGAAAAAATGAAACTCAAACTTCAGCGACAGGCTCATCAGTATTCTTCTCGCCAGATTTATTATTCTCGCCAGAAGATTTATCAATCTCACCAGAAGATTTATTATTATCGCCATCATTCTTTTCAGTATCGCCAACATATTTTTCTTCGTGAATTTCTTCTTCTCTATGAGAGATTTCATCTTCTTCTGGGTTATCGTCTTCAGCTCCTTCTTCTCCTTCAGTAGGTGTATCTTCTAAATCTTTATCCATAGGAATGGGAATTTCATCATCCTCAACTTCTAGAGGAAGAACAGATTCAGGAGGGAGAGAATGGGAGATCAGAATCTTATTCAACAGAACTTAGACAGAAAGATGAACTTTGCGAAGAAAGCCTCTATCACGGTTTCTAATCTCCATATTCTTGAAGTACTCAAGATAATCAAGCCTTCTTTCTGCCTTATCGCGAACGTCCAAACAATCGGAAATGAGAGTCTTGTTTTTTTTGCGAACCTTATATAATTTCTCAGTAACGGAAGTAATAGCAGCAAGATGGCTTCTTTCAGATTCTTCGAATAACAAAAATGACAAGGAAATATTCAAATGAAGATCTCACGAGAAGTAAAACATAGGAATTTATCAGAAAAATCAACAATTGAGGCAGTCAACTGACTACCTTCTTTTTGAGAGGTTAAATTTGGTTTAATGCAAAGAAACAATTCTCCCACTGATTCATATCATCGTCAAATTTATCGCCAACCATACCCTTCAGACGAGATTTCATGTTTTCTTCTTTGGTGCGAAGATAAAGGTTTTCTTTTGCTAGTAAAGAATGAGATTTCTCTAATTGGGAACACTGATCTTTAAGTTCATTAGCTTTTAAACTAAGAGTTAATCTACCCTTGATAAGTTTATCCTTCTCAGCAGCAGATGATTCAATTACTTCCTTGAGTTCATCTTTAAGGGAGCGAAGAGATTGCTCTTGATTATCGCAAATTCTTTGAAGATTATCTAATTGTTGCGAGGAAGCCGCCATCAAACTTGAAAAATTATGTTTTTCTTGGGATAAAGTTTTATTCTCATCTGATAAAGATTCCATCGCCAAATCAGTCTTAAATAACAAATATGAAAGGCGAGCAACTTCGCTACACAATAAATTTTGGCTTTGTGACAATTGATTATTCTCATTAGTAAGATTATTTATGTGATCAATTGAGTAAGTATAAATATTATCTAATCTACTATGTTGGTCCATCCAAGACTCTTTTTCAGCGCGAGCTTCTTCAGCGATTGATTCTAATTCAAATATCCTCATTAATCGAATCCGATTTGAAGCTAAATAAATAAACCAAACATTTAAAAGGAATAGAGTGTAAAAAACAAGGAAGACGAGAAATTATTAGAATGGAGAGACAAAAAGATAGAGGCAGGAAAACTATACCTTTCAGCTCGTCATTATGTTTGAGAAAATTATCGCACTCAAGTGAAGAATTGCGAATCATATGATTCAGAGTGTTACACTCAGAAGTTTTAACTTGGAGGCTTTTTCTTAGAGCTTCAACTTCATATTCCAAGGATGCTCGTGAAGCAGAATTATCAGATCCAAAATACTTGAGTAAAGTCTCACAGGCTTCATATTGGAGAGAATCAGTGGAAGACTTTCTAGCGTTATCTAAGATATTAGATAAAATTTTAAAAGCAATATCAACTCCAGCAAAGGTTTCATTTGATGGAGGAAGAGATGCAGAGGATGAATTAGTAATGATAGCAAGTTGATGATTTGAATCATTTGCGATGGATGCATTATGAGAAGGAGGAGTTTTTGGGAAAGTGACAGTTGAAGGTAATATTGGACTAGAAGGAGCTTCATCCACAACATTTGTAGGGATTTGATTTGTCAAATTTTCTGAAGGAATGGGGGTATTAGTAGCGAGGTTCTCGCAGACAGAAGAAGGAGGATTAGATTGTAAGGGTGTGATGATAACTTTCCTAGATGATAACTCAAGAATAATGATATCATCTTCAAAAGTTTTATTGCGACGGGATTTTTTATGAGGTCTAGCGATGTTCTCGTCATTCTGCAAATAATAATTTAGATAAGAAACAGAGGCAACAATATTGTTATTAAGATAAAATGTGTTTCTTACTACCTTATCATTTGCAGAATCCTTCTTCCTCCTCTTCTCAACAAGCTTCTTGAGGTAGTTAGGGTTTGGAGTTTCAGAATGGGCGATTGGGTTAGCTCCTCTAAAGGAAAACATGACAAGATTTATAATGAATTAAATCAGGAAGATGGAAGAACAGAAGTGAAAAAGTAATTCAAATAGGTAATATAATCAAAATACATACCTTGACGTTTCCATTATAACAGTAGCAGGTGAATATGAAGATAAAGAAAAGTTGCAGACGGAAAGAGAAATAAACAGACAAAGAAGATGAAGAAGTAAAAAGAGAAAATTATTTTCGTAACTCGGCTCCACCTTTTATAGACAAGAGCAGTAGGACCCATTAATAGGACACGTGTTAAAGAAGAGCTACAACACGTGTAGGCAATTAAACTAAATAAATGGAGGTTTGTCGAGAAGAAAACTTGTAAAGAGAGAAGTTGCGAGCATCATGAAGAGTTGAAAATTCTCATATCTTATCTTCTTCGCAGAAAAGACATGAGAAGAGGCAAGATGTAGGACCAGAATATCGCCACAACGATATTCTCACGATAGAAACGACACTTCTACGAGGAACCAAACATTTTTATAATTATTAACAACACTTTGACAAGAATGTCGCAAGATAGATCAATGACATTTGGCGAGTGTTACAAAATAATAATATAACGGTTGACGATTGAAGATATATGAGAAAAATAAGTCTGCTTCACGATGATTACAAAGTTGGCGATGGTGAAGACTAAAGTTATGGCGAGAAGATCGTAGAATAGATCCGAATTAAGGGGAAATCTTAGTTGTCTTCCACTATGTATTTTCCTATATAAAGGGTTCGACTAAATCCAGAAAATGATGATGTACTTTTGAGAGATGAGAGAATTTTGAGGAGAGAGAAACTCCATAAAGAAAGTTGTATTTCTAAGTTTTGATATTTCTTATAAATCTCCCTGAAAGTGAATTAATAAAATTGTTGTTGTTCATTGTTTATTATGGCTTAGTTTTCATAGATTCTTGACAAGGGTGTAGTGTGGGAAATCCTACAACTACAGTAAGAAATATCCTTTCATTAGTTTTAACAATATATTGTTTCCCTTATTTCTTATCTTTATCTGTGTTCACATGAAATCAAAGAATTAGAACCAATAAAGCCTGCGAGAACCAAGGTGAAATCCATAGTTGATCGCAAGGGAAAATCTACTGCTCCTCCCAAAGGGAAGCCTACTGTCCATCGCAGTGAGGAATCTGATGATCCTCCCTTAAAGAAAAGAAAAACCCAACCCTCTTTTTCTTCATCTCCTCAACCTATTCCAGAAAATTTAAGTGATGATTTTGGTGATGATAATGCCTTCCCTACCATAATGGATTCTTCTTCTTCTGAGTCTTCCATGGCTCAACTATCTAAAAATTTTGGCGATGCTACTAATAGTATTGTAAATGATCATGGAGATGAAGCTCTTAATGGGATATCCCATGCCCTCGCCAAAGTTTGTGATGCCCCCGTTCTGGTTGATAATGATTCTCTTCATAGAATCTCACAATCAATGACTCCCAGTCTCTTGAATTCTCTTGGAATCTTGGTATGTTTCTATTTCTTCATCATATTTATGTATTTATTTCTTTGTCAAGTATTAACTTATATTTCTCTCTCGCAGGTTGGAAGACCTTCCTTTGTTGTTGCCTCTGATTTGGATAAGAGACGTGTTAACTATGAAATGAAAGATGCTAAGTTTCGCCAGGATAAAGAAAAGTTAGAAGCTGAAGTTGTTGAGTTTTGCAAGAAGAATAAGCAGTTGGAGACTGAAGCTTCAGTTGATAAGAAAAATATCTCTGATCTTGACAAAGCTAACCAACAACTCTATGGTATGTTTTACTTCCCTTTTCTTTCAATCCTTCTTTCCCTATCGCAGCTTATTCAAACAATAATTTTTGCAGATATTTATGGTCTTACTAATGAGGCTACATTCCTCCAATCTTTTCTTGAACCTGTAGATGAGAGTACCCTTCTTGCTCGCCTTAATAGTTCTTTAAGTAGTTTCTCGGATGATCAAATTAGGTCCCTCTCTGTAGATGAACTTAAATCCAAACTTAATCTTTTAAAGATTGAGCACAGATTCAATTTAAGTTTAACTAATAAGTTTAAATGCCTTTTTCTTGATTCAAAAGAAGAAATCAATAGATTAAGAAGTTAGAATAGTGATCTTATTGACGAGAAAGATCAGGCAATTAAAAATGGCACCAAAGCCCTAGCAAATTTCCATAAAACTCTTCTTAGTATTCAAATGGAAAGAGATAGACTTATCTGCGAGAATAAATATTTTCTTACGAGGGAAACTCAAGTTCGCTCTCGTCTTCTTATTACTAGCGATGATGAATTTTCTTGGGCTACGATGGTTCTTGATAATGCCAGAAATAATTTCGATGTAGATGTTAGTCTTCATGCGGAACAAGCAGCTTTAATTAAAGACATGATTTCTGAAAGAGAAGGTTGTTAACCATTTCTCCTTATCGATTCCTTGTTTTTATTATTCTTCCTTATAAAATTTCCAACCTGTTGTTATATACTCGCGGGATCTGAAAAGAGATGTCTTGAAAGAATAGAAGAACTTGAAGCTGATAAGAATCAACTCGCAAACACTCTTGCTGCCCGCAACGAAAAATATTCAAGATTGAAAGAAAAGTTGAGGGTTACTACTGCGAACTTTAACGTTTATCTTATTGAGGTTCGCAATAATTCCATTAGAATGGTTTGCGATGATCATGACATTTCTCATTCTTTATATTCTGATCTTGCAAAAGAAGTTCCAGCAAAAACTCCAAACCTTGTTATCTCTGATAGCGAAGCTGAGGAATCTAGCAAAGATGAAGATGATAATAATGATGAAGAAGAAGAAGGAAAATCTGGTGAAGAAGAAAAATCTGATGAAGAAGATGGCGATGGATCTAATTAGTTCTGTTTCTTCTTTTTATCTTCCTTGTAAAATTTGTATACTTATTTCCTTTTTCCTGAAAAATCTGATGAAGAAGATGATATTCCTCTGATCGCTGCGAGTTTCTCCAATTTGCTACGAGTTTCTTCAACTTAATGTATAAATTTCTTTTGCTTCCATCTGTATGAATTAGAAAACAATTCTTTTATGCAATATGGTTAATCGACATAATTATTATCCTTTAATTATCTATGTAAATGTGTCATATAATAATGTCTATGTAATTTTCTCATATGATGATGAATAATAATTTCATTATTTTGTGCATTCCCATACTTTCCTCTGTTATTCATCTGCAATATGAGAAAATTGGGTAGAGCTTAGATATCAATTATAAATAAATTCTATTTAGTATATTTTGTCTCAATATCTGCGATGATATCACTAGCAATTAATGGCACAACTTTATGATCTTTGTATATATATCGCAAATCTCATAATTTCTGTGACACTATCGCAATCGTTTGATCTTGTGGTCTTATTATGCCTTCCTACTTAAAGGTCTTATTTTTCCATATTTTTCTTTCAGCGACAAAATCGCATGACGTCTTTACATTTTCATGTATTGACCCATTGATCTTGACTGCGATGGACGAGTAATGATTTTTGGTCTTCTTTCCATACTTGTAGAAAAGATTGCGGGGAGTTGATGAAAGATTGCGGAGTAATCATTATTCAACGAGTATATAGCCTTGGCCGACAGGCCCGGGTAATCTTCGAAAATTTCATCGTGATGGGGATAGATCTGTAACACCCCGTGTTTTTAGCATGGTGCATGCTGAAAGATGCGCCATGGGCTGAGATGAAGCTTCATCCAAAGCTCTTCCGCAGCGTGAAAAAGGTGGATTGGCTTAAGGCCAATATCGTGCCAAAATGGCGCATTATGTTTGGCATTTGGCCAAGGGCCAATGTGCATCATCATGATGCATTAAGCCAGTTGGGTTGGTGGCCTTGAGCTTACAGTGTAATCATTGTGCATTACGAAAGTTATTGGTCTTGAGCCAGTACCGCACAATCATTGTGCATTAGGCCAGAGAGGGCTGGCCGAACGAATATTGCGCAAGCGCAATCATTGCGTGCAATGATTGCGATGAACAGTGAATCGCAAAGATTGCGATGGATGGTGGAACACAAAGATTGCGATGGACGGTGGGACGCAATGATTGCGATGGACGGTGGAACGCAAAGATTGCGATGGACGGTGGAACGCAATGATTGTGATGAATAGTGAAACGCAAAGATTGCGATGGGCGGTGGAACGCAGAGATTGCGATGAACAGTGAAACGCAAAGATTGCGATGGACGGTGGAACGCAAAGATTGCGATGGACAGTGGAACGCAAAGATTGCGATGGACGGTGGAACGCAAAGATTGCGATGGATGGTGGAACGCAAAGATTGAGATGGAGTTGATGAAAGATTTTTGGTCTTCTTTCCATACTTGTAGAAATTCCATTAAGACATATATAGGGAAGGGTAGTTGGTTGAAGGTGCATATGCGGACTATGCACCAAGTGAGCTTCATAGCTTATCCGGAAGTGTATAAATGATGCCTAAGGCTCATTTATAGTTGTGTAGCCTTGATAGAGGGCATTTGATGCTTAGGCATCACTATGCCACGGCGCGGACCCGATGATGCATAATCATTGTGCATATTTGACGGAATGGCCTACAGACCATGACATTACTATTTTTGCTAGGCTATGGCCTAGCAAACGAGTTGGAATAACTTTCTTTTCCCTTCGAGGATGAACTACTGTCTATGCTTGATTCCTTTAGAGTAGGGAAGGATACGTAGGCACCCATAATGAGTTGCAGCATTGCCGGTCCAGCACGTTGGCCCATCATATCATCTAAGATCGGTATATCGAAGCAAGAGATGATTGTGGCCAGACTTGATGAGGCTAAGTTGCATGCTAGTAAGTGGATGCTCATACTTCCTATCAAGTTATAAAGAGTTGGTAAGCGAGGTGACGTGGGAAATGGCAAGGGCTTGGTGCGGCCTATGCCTAAGTCCACGTCTTATGCCTTAAGTATGGACAAGACACGACGGTATGACGGTTGCTTATCTAGCTAGGAAATTCAGTGATGAATTCCCTACGCTAAGGCAAAGGCAGAGATGCATGCGAACTGCATTGGCATTGGCCTTGAACCCTTTTGCAGAACAAGGGTAAGTTGGAAAGGTGAGGAAGCTTAAGTTAGCTGCATCATGCTCCACGAGCATGCTTGTAAGGGCAAATGAGCATGCATTTTCCTGGGGATGAGGCCCAGATCGTAGCAACATCATCGTGGAGCACCGGGGGAGTTACATCCTGCGGGGCGACGCGCCGAAGGCGTAATTTTCTGGTCCATCAAAGTTGATGCTCATAGATAAGGATACGTAGAGTAACACCCCGAGTATATATCCTCATCAAGTGTAATACCCCATGTTTTTAGCATGGCGCATGCTAAAAGATGTGCCATGGGATGAGATGAAGCTTCATCCAAAGCTCTTCCGCAGCGTGAAAAAGGTGGATTGGCTTAAGGCCAATATCGTGCCAAAATGGCGCATTATGTTTGGCATTTGGCCAAGGGCCAATGTGCATCATCATGATGCATTAGGCCAGTTGGGTTGGTGGCCTTGAGCTTACAGCGTAATCATTGCACATTAAGAAAGTTATTGGTCTTGAGCCATTACCGCACAATCATTTTGCATTAGTCCAGAGAGGACTGGACGAACGAATATTGCGCAAGCGCAATCATTGCACGCAATGATTGCGATAAACAGTAAAACGCAAAGATTATGATGGACGGTGGAACGCAAAGATTGCGATGAATAGTGAAACGCAAAGATTGTGATAGACGGTGGAACACAATGATTGCGATGAACAGTGGAACGCAAATATTGCGATGGACGGTGGAACGCAAAGATTTCGATGGACAGTGAAACGCAAAGATTGTGATGGACGGTGGAACGCAAAGATTGCGATGGACGGTGGAACGCAAAGATTGCGGGGAGTTGATGAAAGATTTTTGGTCTTCTTTCCATACTTGTAGAAATTCCATTAAGACATATATAGGGAATGGTAGTTGGTTGAAGGTGCATATGCGGACTATGCACCAAGTGAGCTTCATAGCTTATCCGGAAGTGTATAAATGATGCCTAAGGCTCATTTATAGTTGTGTAGCCTTGAGAGAGGGCATTTGATGCTTAGGCATCACTATCCCATGGCGCGGACCCGATGATGCATAATCATTGTGCATCTTTGACGGAATAGCCTACGGACCATGCCATTAATATTTTTGCTAGGCTATGGCCTTGCAAACGAGTTGGAATAAGTTGCTTGTCCCTTCGAGGATGAACTACGGTGTAGGAGCGGAATATCACAGCAAATGATAATTTACGAAATTGTGGAGAGAAAATACATCTTGCGAGCAAAGAATATTTTGCGAGCAAAGGAAATCACGAGAAAAGCAAAAGAAGTTCGCGAAGTGAACTTACGAAGGTTCGCAAGATAATTCTCAAATCCGAAATGGCGGAACAACACAACTGTCATATTTGGTAAGATCATACAAATAGCCATTTAGGCATGAGAAGTAGGGGATGTCTTTTGTGAAGGGAAGGATAATTTTAGGAGGAGAGAGAAATTTTGAGAGAGATTTTATTTTCTTTATCATCTTCTTCCCCAAAAAATTCTAGAGCTCCAAATATTCATTAATGGAGTCTCAATTGTAAAATCATGTAATGACATACAATCACTAGTGAAGCACCGTGGATGTAGATCACATTGATCGAACCACGTAAAAATCTTTGTGTCTCCTTTACAATCTTAGTATTTTAATTCTTAGTTTCATATCAAATTAATTAGATTTAGGAATCATTTTAATGGATTCTTATGAGGGTGTAGTTGTGAGATAATCCGCAACTACATAATTGGCGCTAGAAACATGGAAACCTAACCTTGTTGGTTCAAGAACGGGATGAACCTAACCTTGTTGGTTCAAGAACGGGATGAACCAACATGGAAACCTAACCTTGTTCGCATTTCTATAACTTAGCATGTTTGTTCTGTGATGTCATCCCCTATGTCCAGAAAAGGATGATGTATTTTTGAGAGTTAAGAAAGTCTTTGAGGAGAGAGAAACTTCAAGAGAATAGTTGTAATCTTGAATTCTTCCATTTCTGTAAACATTTTTGAGAACAAAATAATATAGTGTCATTTTTAATCTTCAATTATGAGTTGATTATAGCAAGATCTTAACAAGAGTGTAGTGTGGGAAATCCTGCAACTACAGTGGGGTTTTCTTCAGGCCGAGTGCATCATAGCCAAGACTTACCAAGAATGGCCAGGGTAGGTTCGTCCGTCCCGGGCAACCTTGGCTCAACCGTGTACCTCGGCGCCTTGGTCATACTCTGCACTCCTTAGGAGAGATCCTCGGTCGTCCAACCAGGGTATAACCTTATAAAGCTGGAAATCCAAGATCTCTATCCCGGATAGGTTTTCTTTAACCCCAACATCTTCATGACTCAGGTTCCATCACCGGTATAACCTTATCCCTGAATCATGTAAAGAGATACCCCCTTTGTGACGTACTGGTAGGTCTTACATTTGCCTCTTGCGAAATTGTATTCGCGAACTAAGGTGCACGCCATAAAGGTTTGTCCCATTCTTTAAATCTCAGCGAAATTTTATTCGCGTTTCTTGCGAGCATCATGACTCTGTTAAAATTTCTTTTCTTTTGATCTTTTCTTCTCTTGTACAACTTTTCAATTTTATCTCTTCCACTCAAACAGAATACTCTTTGCAAAAAATTTCTCTAAACAATTCATTCACAATTTTTCTTAAATTTTATCCTTTTACCTCTCTACTTACTACTTTCTGGTTCTTCTTTTCTGTTACGTTTTGTTGTTTTCTCTTTATCCGCGAGATTCTCGCCATGTACTTCCTCTCGCCGCTCTATTGTATCAATCATTAACCTGTCACATCTCTGTCGTTGCTTGATGTTGTATTTCCAATTACTATTCTTTTCAGCTCTTTCTTCGCAAGATTTTACATCAATCTAATAACATTTTTTTCTTTCTCCCCAATCTCCTTTGATGACTCCAACACCATTAGGATGAAGGAATTTAATACACTGGTGAAAAGTAGATGCCACCCCTAATATCCCATGTAGCCAAGGTCGACCAATCAGAACATTATAGGGTGATTCAATATCAACAACACACAATAGGATCTTAAAAAATATCCCCTTTAATGGAATTTGCATTGTGATCTCCCCTTTGGGCTTGTTAGCAGTACCATTAAAACCATAGATTTTATATGTTGATGGTATCAAATCCTCATCTTTTCCACCCATGGTTCTATAGGTATGATAGAATAAGATATCTACAGAGCTTCCCGTGTCAATTAAGACTCTATCAATAGCCCAAGAATCTTCTACTTCATTATTATTTTCTTCATCTCCTTCTTCTGTTTGCCTTGGATTTATTTCCAACCTTACTACCAATGGATTATCGTGCAACTCGCCAGGTTCGGGTACTTCTTGTGCAGTGAAAAAAAAGAGTTTGCTTCTGCCATTCTTCTAACGGCGAGACTCTCGCTATGTTCATTATTTATTTTTTATATGTGTCTCTCACGAAGACTCTTCTTAGAACATTATCGTGAAAATCCTCAATAGTTTTGAAAGAATGTACGATGGAATTGCAAAACAAATTCTTCGCCTTGGCTCCAACCTCTATGACAAAGGTTTCTTCTCCTTTTACAGTATTCACTCTGCGATTATCTGGTGGTGGTGGTAATTGCTGTGATTGCTGGTGTCCTCTTAGAAAATGATTTAGCTTTCCTTGATCAATCATTCTTAAAATTATTCTTTTTACATTCCTGCAATCATTTACTGAATGACCATGAAAATGATGATAAGGACAGAATTCTTGAATACGATTATTCGGATGTGGTTCTTTTCCCATGTTCCATGGCGATGGTATATCTTCCATCAAAATGATAGCTTCCCAAAAAATTTCTATACTAGCATTTAGAGGTGGCATCTTAATCTCCTCCCATATTGTCTTCTGATTACCTTGACCTCTAAAATTATTTTGCATTTGTCCACCATAAGTCTCTTGGGGATGATCAAGCCTTTGAATTTTATTATTTCCCCCACGATTGTAATAATTCTTCTCCCTTTCATACTCTTCTTGATCTCGACTTCCCATGGATACTATCTTCTGTTGGTTATTAATCACCACTTTCTCTGGTTGATTCTGCGAGGTGCTCACTACATTGTTAATCATTTTAGGAAGTAAACTTCCATTTGCTGCTACTGAGATAGGGTTTACAACTGGATATGATTCCATTTCAAAAAAACTTCCTCCAAAGCAATGTATTCCTCTTGTAATTATCGCAACTCTATCATAGTGATTGTATTCTTGATTCTGAAAATTTGTATGTACATCAAATTGGTCGCAAACATTGCATTGATGAAGGATAAAATAAGATATCTCTCATCTACTCTTCCTGTCATCTCGCTACACATTGTTTTCCATCTTATGGTTAGGTGTTTCAAACTCTCGCCAACCCTCTACTTTAACCCAAACACATCTTCAATACTCGGCCGCGATGAATTGTTGCTTATGTATGCGCCCAAAAATGTAGCTTGTAAATGATCAAAAGAAGTGATAGTATTTTTTGGTAATCCCTCAAACCATTTTAGCGCCTCGCCAGTTAATCTGGACGCAAAATACTTGCATAATACAACATCATGGTTCTCCCACTGTAGCATACACCTAACATAAGCCTTGACATGTTGAACATCACATGTAGTCCCATCAAAAATACTGTTTAATGCTGGTAAATTGCATTTTTGGGGGTATTCCTCTTAGTTGCACTTCTTGTGTGAATGGAGTTCTCGCTGCTTCCTCAATAGCTTCATCAAGTTTCCTTCTACCTCCATCTCTTCTGTTATTTATCAATCCCCTCATTTCTGCTAATTCACTTAAAATTTTCTCATTCGCAGTTGGATTTTGTTCTATTGGCCCTTTTAGTGAAGCTTCCCTTCTCCTACGTTCATGTCTTTCCTGTCTTGCGAGAGTTTGTATATATTCATCTACATCGTCATCCTTCCTTCTTCTGCGATTTTCATCTTCACCTCCTTCTAAAATTCGCATTTGATCATGTCTTCCAATTTCTTCTCCGCGAGTTTCTTCATTTCTCACCATTTCTCTTCGCTGTCTTTCTAATCTTCTTTGTATTCTGTCATACTCTTATTGAACATTATCATTATTGCGATTTTGTGTGCGTCTCCTTTCTCGATTATCATGGTTATTCTGCCATATTGCCTCTTGAAACTCCTGTTCTTCCACTTCTGCTCTCAAACTTTCTCTTTTGCAGGCTAAGCGTGCTTGTTCAACATAATGTCTCTCAATTTCGTTCTCAATGATTCTTTGATTCCTTACATTCCCTCGCCCATGTAATATTCTTCTACCTTCTTCTCGATTTTCTTCATCATCTTGATTATTCTCATCTCTTTTATTTCTATTACTTCGTCTTCCATTCAAAGTTTCACCGCGTGGATCATAGCGATCATCAATTACCCTCTCTTCTCCATGACGTTGTTCTCCATTTGGATTTTGTGTTTCTTCTTGTATGTTTTCTCTAAAATTTCTCATAAGAGAGTTTCACCTTGATTCTTCTCTGAATGATCTTGATCTTGATCTAGCAGTACTTCTTGATCTTCTACTTTGTAACCTCAAATTCTCCATTCTCAACTCATGATTTTGTCTTGTTAAATTTGCACGTTCTTCCACCTCTAGCCTTCTTTCTTCCTGTATTCTTTGTCTTAAATCATCTGCTGTTTTATTTTCTCCCTCTCCATGAATTAATCCTTCAACCACTCCTTGATCTCTTTCTTCTCTGCTTTCATTTCTTAATTGTCGATTTTCTTCTTCTTCCATCGAATCCGATCTCCAAGTATGCACACTCACTCTATCGTAATCCACATTTCTATCTTGTATTGGTGTTTGTTGATTCGGCTTTTGAATATGATTTTCCCCTTCATTCCTTGTTCTATTTATTCTTGTTCTCATCCTTGAAGATTCTCCCAATTCGTTTGTTTCTCCACCTGCAAGTCTTTTACTCCTCCTCACGGTTGTTGGTGGTTCTGATGTATTTCTTCTTCTTCTAACCATTTCTTCAGCCTTAACAATTTCTTCAAAACTTCAAATTGTAACTACAGATTTCTCAATTTGATTCTCCCTATTTCGGGCGCCAAAAGGTAGTTGCAGGAAATCCTACACTACACCCTTGTAAAGATTATACAATAATCAACTCATCATGGGAGATTAAAAACGACACTTTATTATTTTGTTCTCAGAAATGGAAGAAATCAAGATTACAACTATTCTCTTGAAGTTTCTCTCTCCTCAAGACTCTTTCAACTCTCAAAAATACATCATCCTTTTCTGGACATATTGGGTCTCTATTTATAGAGTAGTTACATAATGGATGACAGCTAAGTCTCCATTTTATCTCGGATTTATGTTATGATCACATCGCGACAACCAAGTTTCTCCTTCTCACCAACCTAATAACCATCACAGGTCAGCACATGCTCTTTTCATGTTTCTTCATTCGTCATTCATTACATCATTCCTTAAGCAATTCTGCAACACTCGTCAAATGTTGTTAAGGTACTCGCGATGTCCTCGCAGAAGTGTTGTTAATCTTTGCAGGAATATCGTTGTAGCGATATTCTGGTCCTACATGTTTGTAGTATGAACTACATATTAATTCTCCCCCTTTTTGTCAACGAAATTGGCAAAGGTACAAGAACGGGATCCAAATGAAATTTCCGTAAGAGATATTTCATGACCAAAGGTAAATGTATATCATCTTATTTAGATGCAATCATAAATATGAA
Organism: Papaver bracteatum; assembly: GCA_023529315.1. Lineage (NCBI taxonomy): Eukaryota > Viridiplantae > Streptophyta > Magnoliopsida > Ranunculales > Papaveraceae > Papaver > Papaver bracteatum. The sequence continues at coordinate 1,452,485 of JAJJWX010005036.1, read as the reverse complement.
GCTAAATGCATTCATCAAGGAGTCTATAAAGATACAATATAACCCCTATAATATTCCACAGCCGCACTCCCCAAAGATATGGCAATTAAGCGCAAGTTCAAAAGAACTCTCCCACATAAAATGTCATTCCCAAGGGAAAAACAAGAGCAAACTTAATTTCAAAAGAAAAGAATAATTTCTTTGGACTCAACAAATACCATACAAGTATGAATTTGGAATCCCAAAAAAAATATTCAATCAAATTGACCGTAAGCGAACCATGATTAATTTGACTAAATATGCTCAACACAAGTAAACTTATGGAGACTTAAGAAATCAATTAGGTTAATCACAAGAAAACTCGCAATTAATCTAATTTCCATACTCAACCAAACTAATTACAAAAGTAATCAATTTAATTGGTCACACTAGACATAAGAAAAATCTATGGAGCAATGTCTAAGTTAATCATGAATAACCAACCCAGTCAAAGAAATGCTCAAACATAAGAAAACTTATGGAGTGTTAACTAAATAACCACACAAGATGATTAATTTAGTTTAACATGTTCAACATAAAGTACCTTACGGAACAACAACTAAGCTAATCACAAAAGCAATCAACTTTTGTTGTTTTAGTGCCCAACATAAGACACTTCATGGAACAATACAGTATTTACACAAAAATTGTGGATCTGAGATCGACCTTATACCGTGTGTAGTTAAAGGAATTCCCACACTACACCCTATTCAAGAATTTATCAATATTTACGACATAATTTGAAGATTAAAGACACTTTTTCATTAATTTGATCTTAAGGAATTACAGAAATCAAGAACACAGAACACTTGATAAAAGATTTTCTCTCTCCTAAAAACTTTCCTAGCACTCAAAAATTCATCCCCTTTTCTGGAACTATTCATCTCCTTTATATAGGTATTTACATAGTGGATTACCGCTCATGACAGCTCATTTACAGCTAAGATCCCCTTCAATTTCGGATCTGAGTAACTGCGATAAATCACAGTTAGCACCGCCTTTATCTTTCGCAGGATTTATTGATATATCGCAGACATGTCACACTTTCTTCATGTTTCCGTCGTTTTCAGTCATTACGTCATTGTTTAATTCATCTTTGGATGTTTCGCAGAATATCATTAATGTATCGCAGAACAGTCGTTTACTATCGATGTATCGCAGTACTGTTGTTTATTTCTCAGGAATATTGTTGTGACAATATTCTGATCCTACATCTTGCCTCTTCTCATATCTTTTCTGCGAAGAAGATAAAGATCATGAGAATTTAAGCTTCTTGATTAATCGCAACTCCGTGTCTTTTCACATCTCTGCATCCATCGTTAGATATTCTACGCGTGTTTTTTATCCCATTTATCTCTTGACACGTCTTTTTTCAACCGTTGAATTCTGACAATTCATGTCCTTTCTTCATTAAATGCATTGATGTTCTCGAGAATCTTCTTTTATTATAAATATCTTCTTCGCTAATCCCCCCCTCTTCTTTTTACTCTCTCTTTCCTCTTTTTTTTTTTTTATTTCTTCTTTGCAACTCTTCTGTTCTTCATCTTCTTCCGCAAATTCCGGATCTATTACTGTTTCAATTTTATTTCTTTATTCTTCTTCATTCAAATCATCGTTCCCGTACTAAAAAATGGCCCCTGCTAAAAAATTAGGTCAATCCACCTTTAAAAAACACCAGAAGAAACTTCAATCCTTAGGTTTCATACTTTCTGAGATCCCTGATCAATCTTCAGACTCTGATCTCTCCATTGATCTAATTTCAAGATTTCCTTCTTCTAACGAGAAGATCCTTGTTTCGCTAGGTCAATTAAAAGATGGCCTTCCTATTCCTCTTTATAACCCATATCTCCCTCTTTTTTATGAGATTATTTCTCATGTTAAATTTTCGCGAGCAATCTGCCAATTAAGTGGAGATTGTATTCATCTCATTCTTGAATATGCCTCACGTGGAGCTGGTAAACGATCCCTTTATCCTGATACTGCGAAATATCCTGATTTTGAAAATATCCCAATTATTCCAGCGAAATATACCGTGGAGAATTTCATTGCGAATTATCAAGTGATTCCAATGAAGAAAGAAAGCACGTGTTGGGCTGTTTGTTTGAATAGGGATAAAAAAGTTGCGAAGGATAAAATTCTTATGCAATATATAGACTATCATTCCACAAGAAACAATGGTCCACGCTTCTCCAAGGATGATAAATGGTGCAAATTTCCTCTCCTCCTTGAAGGTCCATATATTTCTGGTACTCTTAACCTTCCCGCGAATCCTGCATATCTTACGGCTTATCATCCTTGGGTTTTTAATTGGCCTGAAAAGAATTCTGAGGTATATCTCGCGAAGTTAATTATTATTCGCAAACTTAGATAAGTATATTATTCTTACTAGTTATTTAATTATCTTTTATCAGATTGGAAAAATGAAGGCTAGCTACGCCAATACTGGGAATCCCAATCTCCTAAAAATCTTGAAAACCTTCACAGATGAAGTAAGAAACATTCTTTTATAATTTTTAACAATATATTGTTGCCTCTGTTTCTTATCTTTATTTGTGATTGTTTTCAAGGAAATTCCTTTTGTCGCGGTGGTTGAAGCCAAAGATAAAGGCAAAAGAGTATTAACTTCAAATGAAAGCTCTGGTACTTCTCCTCGCCATAACAAAAATCAAACCACAGATGATCCTCCAGAGAAGAGAAGAAAAACTCAACCACTTCTTCCACTTAGAGAGACTCCTATTATCGCTGAAAAAGATAAAGAGTTTGAAGAAAATGATGGGGTATACCATGACGTCACTGTGGGCACTTCAACACATTTTTCTTCCACAAGAATTAGATCTGCGATGGGTATCTCTCAACCTGAGACTCCAATGGATCAATTATCAAATATTTTTAGGAATCCCATGCAAGGTGTTGGTGAGGATGATATCACTCGTACTTGCGATTATCTCTCGAAAATATGCGATGCTTCGATCTTAACTAATAATAAAGATCTCAAAGGCGTTTCTAGATTTATCGACTCAAGTTTTCTTCACGCGCTAACTTCGCTGGTATGCCCCTTTCCTTCATTTTTCTTGTAGTAAATTTTATATCTATCATGTGTATCGAGTAAATTTTATATCTATCATGTGTATCGAGTAAATTTTATATCTATCATGTGTATCGAAGATCTTTTACTTATCCTTACTCATTTTCTTTTTTCTGTCGCAGACGGCTAGAGCTTCTTTTTCTATTGCTTCAGAATTAGAAAATAGATTATAAACATCGCAGAAAAGGCTTACTGATTCGCAATCTGAATCTGCGAAACTTCGTGAAAGAAATAAACAATATGAAGCTGAAATATCCCTTCTTCGCGAAAAATGTAAGCAATTGGAAGCATCTGGAAATAATGAACTCCTTAATAAAAATAAATCGCTTGAAGTAGAAGTTGAAGTTCTTCAACAGAAATTAGTTGATAAGGAGAAGTTCTGCAAACAAATTATTGGTATAAATCTTTTCTCTCTTTAACATTTATTTATTTTTATTTTTTTTACTTTTCTTCATTCTTGCTGTTTCATAGCTTATTCGAGCAACCATTTTGCAGATGCCTATAATCTTACTGATGAAGCTCTTATTCTCAATTCCTTTGATGAACCCATAGATTAAACCACTATTCTTCAGCGTCTTAATGACACTTTAAATAATTATTCAGACGAAAAAAATTAATACTCTGTCCCTTGATGAGCTTAAATATCAGGTTTCCCTTATGAGAATGGATTATAGATCTACCTTGAGTATGTCCAATAGTTTAAAGACTTGCAAAGATGAATTTAGAGAAAAAAAATCAAAGTCTTAAAAGCCAAGAAGAGTGAACTTGAGAAGGATAAAGAACGCATTACTCTTCAAGGCGCTGAAGCTCTATCAAAATTTCGCAATACCCTTATTGATACTGAACTTGAGAGAGATAAACTTAAAGATGAAAATTTTAAACTTCTTAAAAGAGAAAAACAAATTTGTTCCCATCTTCTCATTCAAAATGATGATGAATTCGCATGGGATGCGGCAATTCTCGATAACGCTAGGAAAAACTTAGCAATAGATGTCAGTCTTCATACCGAGCAAGCAACCTTGATACAAGAAATGATTCATGAGAGAGAAGGTTATTTATTGCTCCTCTAACATCTTTATATTTTTTGTAGTTTCTTGATAAATTTCTAACTTGCTATTGTATCATCGCAGAATCTGAAGAAAAACATTCTACAAGAATAGCAGAACTTGAAGAAGAAAAAAGTGGTCTTGTGAATAATTTTTCTTCCGGCAATGATAAAATCACTAGACTGCGAAAGAAAATAAAGATATCCAACTCCAATTTGCGTAGTAACCTTCTCATCGTTCGCAATAATGCTATTGAGAAAGTCTGCAAAGATAATGATCTTCCTCTTAGTCTATATCCTTGCCTTTTGGAAAATATCCCACCGATTCAAGTACCAGTTATTTCTCACAGTGAGGCTGATATAGATGAGAATGAAAGCGTAGATGAAGAAGGAACTGATGATGAAGATAATGAAGACGAAGATGAATATAATGGTGAAGATAAATCTCAATAGTTTTGCTTCTTCTTTTTGATCTTCTCCTATATTTTTCTCTTTCTTTCTTGCGATAATTATCTGTGACAAATTGTATCATTCTTTCTGCAAGATATTTGTAACTCTTGATGTTCTTCAATATATATAAATCTTTTTTCTCATTACTTGTATGAATTTATCATATAATGATGAATAACAATATTTATCGTTCTTATACATCGTTCCCATACTTTCCTCTTGTTATTAATCTGCAATATGATAAATGAATTATCGCAAATATTTCTGCGAACAATTTATTATATTCTTCGCAGACATAACTTATCTTGTGGTCTTATTTCGCCTTCCTAGTTAAATGTCTTATTATGCCAATTTTATGCGACAAGATCGCAGGACATTCTTACTTTACATGTAATAATCCATTGATCTTGCCTTATCATTATTTTTATCCCTGCGACAATATGATAAATCTAAGCCATCTTGTGAGATTAATCTCTCTTTGCTTTTAAGATTTATGGCATTGCCGTCTTTGCGATGAAATCGCAGGACGTCTTTGCGATTTATTTCCTCTTATTATTGATTTCATTTATCTCATATTTTGATCTTATCGCAAAAACCCATTGATCTCATCTTAACATTTCTCTTTAGGCTTTTTGTCCAGTCACGCGGCAATATGACGGGTCTAAACATTCTTGCGAATATAAAGTCCCATGACATTGCTGTCTCTGTCACGCGACAATATGACGGGCCTAAATATTCTTGCGAATATAAATCCCCATGACATTGCTGTCTTTTTTGATACACAGCTCCCTAATGGAGGGTATCGCCCTTATCTCTCCCCCCGGTTTCCCATTCAAGGATTATACATCGGCCATACAAGACTAGCACTTTCCCATCCGGTTCTGCCAACAACTGTTGTTTTCGCAGCCTTGTCCTTTATGCCTTATATGGCTTATAGTTACAAGACTCGCACCCTAAGTGGGGTTTTCTTCGGGCCGAACACATCGTAAGCCAAGACTTTCCATGGATGGCCAGGGTAGGTTCATCCATCCCGGGCACCCACAGCTCAACCGTGTACCTCGGCGCCTTGATCATACGTTGCATTCCTTAGGAGAAACTCTCGAGCTCCCAACCAGGGTATAACCTTATATAATTGGGAATCCAAGTTATCTTTCCCGGATGGATTTTCTATAATCCCAAATCTCCATGACTAGGTTCCAGCAGCGGTATAGCCTTTCCCATAGCCATGAAAAGAGATACCCCCCTTATGACGCACTTTAAGGACATTTCCTCTTACGGAATAGAATCCGCGAACTAAGGTGTACGCCATAAAAGTTCGTCCCGTTCTTATATATTTTTAGGCGATTTGCGCCCTTCTTATGCATTTGCATTAAAAATTCTTATATGATTAGAAATCATCATCTTTTTTCTTTTTAATAGAAAATTTCTCATTTTTGAGCAGAGTTTTTCTTTTAATTCTCACAACAGAGTTTTTCATTTGTTCGCAACATGATATTGTTGCACTTCTTTTCTTCTGTGACGAATGATTATTCACAATTTCTTTTTACTTATTTATCTTATACTTGTTTGTTCTCCTGCGAAGAATGAAAGTTTCTACTTTTCCCCATCTTCGTATGATTAATCGCCATTGAATCTTTTGGGAAAAAACTATTCTTGAAGTATATCCTTTCCCCACAACTCTATATTGTCCACCATCAATTTCTCAGCTCTCTGATTTTGCCTCCTGTTAGGTTGCCAATTACGATTTCGGGCATTCCTTTCTTCGCAAGTATTAATGTCAACTTCATAACACTTTTTGCCTTCAAACCAATCACCTTTAATTATCCCAATACCATGAGGATGTGGAAACTTTATGCATTGGTGGTATGTTGATGCTATACCCAAGATCCCATGGAGACATGGTCTTCCAATTAAGGCATTGTAAGGAGATTCTATATATACTACACAAAACTTGATTTTTGAAGATATCTTGTTCAACGGAATTTCCATAGTAATTTCTCCTTTTGGCTTATTTGCAGTGCCATTAAAACCATAGATCTTGTAAGTTGAAGGGATTAACTCATCATCTCTTCCACCCATTGTGGGATATGTATGATAAAATAAAATGTCTACTGAGCTACCAGTATCAATTCAAACTTTATCTATTGCCCAAGAATCATTTACTGCGTCATCATCATCTTCTTCTCCTTCTTCTCTGTATTTTGGATTTATCTCTAGCTTCACCACCAATGGGTTGTCATGCATCTTCCCAGGCTCTGGTATCTCTTCCCGGGGTGAGGGTATGTTCTCCATCAGAATAATCGCTTCCCAAATCTTGTCTATTCCGGTGTTTAAAGGTGGCAATTTAATGTCTTCCCACATATTCCTCTGACCTCTTTGCTCTCTTGAATAATTCTGCCTCTGTCCACCATAAGTCTCCTGCGGTTGATCAAACCTTGGGACCTTATTATTGTTATTGCGATAAAAATTTCTCTCCTTTTCCAATTCCTCCTAATCTCTACTCCCCATTTCTACTATCTTATGTTGATTATCAGTCTCCATTTTCTCTCGCGGGTTTTGAGAAGTACTTGCTACTGTATTAATCATCCTTGGTAATAAACTTCCATTTGCTGCGGCTAAATTTGTGCCTGTGTGAATTGGATAGGACTCCATCTCATTTTTTTTTTCCTCCAAAGAAATATATTCTTCCTGCAATTCTCCCAGTTCTGTCATGGTAATTGTGTTTTTAACTCTGAAGACCTGGATATATAATAGATTCGTCGCAAACATAGCATTTATGAAGGATAAGATGAGATATCTTTCATCCACTCTTCCTGCCATTTCACTACACATTGTCCTCCATCTTATCGTTAAATGCTTTAAACTCTCTCCAACTCTCTATTTCAATCCAAACACATCTTCAATTCCAGGTCGCGTAAAGTTATTGCTGATGTATGCTCCTAAGAAAGTAGTTTGCAAATGCATGAATGAAGTTATTGTATTCTTTGGAAGACTTTCGAACCACTTCAATGCTTCGCCAGTTAAACTTGACGCAAAATATTTGCACAAAATGACGTTATGGTTCTCCCATTGTAGCGTACATCGAATATAAGCTTTGATATGTTGGACAGCACACGTTGTCCCATCAAATATACTGGTCAACACCGGTAAATGACATTTTGGAGGTATCCCTCCTAATTGTACCTCTTGAGTAAATGGATTTTTCGCAGCTTCCTCGATTGCCTCATCAAGTTGTCTTCTTCCTCCTTCTCTTCTGTTATTTATCATTCCTCTCATTTCTGCTAATTCTCGCAAGATTTGTTCATTTCTATCAGAATTGTGATCCATTGGCCTTTTCAACGCAACCTCTCTTCATCTGCGTTCATGTCTTTCTTGTCTTGCGATGTTTCGCGCTTCTTCTCCAACATCTTCATTTTGCCTTCTTCTTCGATTTTCTTCTTCTTGCAAGTTAATTTGCCTTTCATTCTCTTCTCCGCGAATTTCCTCATCCCTTATTGTTTTTATTCGTTGCCTTTCTATGTCTCTACGAATTCTCTCATATTCCTCATTGATATTATCATTATTAAGATTTTGCGCACGTCGTCGTTCTCGATTATCATGATTATTCTGACGCAACGCTGTTTGAATTTCTTGTTCTTCTACTTCTGCTCGAAATATCTCTCTTTGTCCTGCTAAATGTACTTGCTCAATATAATGCCTTTCAATATCATCTTCGATTATTCTGCGATTTCTTCGAATCTCTTCATCACGTAATATTCTCCTTCTCTCTTCTTGATTTTCTCCCTCATCCTGATTATGTCTAATGTCTAAAGTTTCACCGCGTGGAATGTAACGATCATTTATCACATTCTCGCCAATATTTTGTATATGGAGATTTTGTCTTGTTTCTTCTCTATATGATCTTGAAATTGATCTCATGCTACTCCTTGATCTTCTATTTGCAGCCTCAAATTTTCCATTCTTAATTCATGATTTTGCCTTATAAGATTGGCACGTTCTTCTGCCTCTAATCTTCTTTCTTCCTGTATCCTTTGTCTCAAATCATCTACTACTTCATGTCCTTCATGAATTAATCCTCCATCCATTTCTTGATTTCTTTCCTCTTCCTGATTTTCCGCCTCTTCTATCGAATCCGACCTCCAAGTATACACACTCACTCTATCGTAATCCTCATTTCTATCTTGTGCTCGTGTTTGTTGATTTGGTGGTTGGATTGAATTTTCTGCTCCAATTCTCATTCTACTCTTTCCTAATATGATCCTTAAAGATCCCTCCAATTCTCATGTTCCTTCCCCTGCAATTCTTTTACTTCTTCTCACTGTTGTTGGTGGTTCTGATGTATTTCTTCTCCTTCTAGCCATTTCTTCAATTCTAATAATCTCTTCAAATCTTCAAGCTGTAGTTTGAAATTTCTCAAATTGATTCTCCCTGTTTCTGGGCGCCAAAATGTAGTTGCAGGAATTCCCACACTACACCCTATTCAAGAATTTATCAATATTTACGACATAATTTGAAGATTAAAGACACTTTTTCATTAATTTGATCTTAAGGAATTACAGAAATCAAGAACACAGAACACTTGACAAAATATTTTCTATCTCCTAAAAACTTTCCTAGCACTCAAAAATTCATCCCTCACTCTGGAACTATTCATCTCCTTTATATAGGTATTTACATAGTGGATTACAGCTCATTTACAGCTAAGATCCCCTTCAATTTCGGATCTGAGTAACTGCGATAAATCGCAGTTAGCACCGCCTTTATCTTTCACAATATTTATTGATATATCGCAGACATGTCACACTTTCTTCATATTTCCGTCGTTTTCAGTCATTACGTCATTGTTTAAGTCATCTTTGGATGTTTCGCAGAATATCATTGATGTATCGCAGAACAGTCATTTACTATCGATGTATCGCAGTACTGTTGTTTATTTCTCAGGAATATTGTTATGACAATATTCTGATCCTACACCGTGGAATAAGCAAAGATTCATTCTATTTTCCATCACCATTTGCACAATGAAATACAATATACATAATCTTTAAATCACAAAAGATTTTAACCTATATTCCATCAAAACTTGACAATATAGGCTTAACTTTTGTGTTTTTCAAAAGTCTATTCATTCTTTTATCAATACTTGCATATCAATTCACGAACGACTTTACTTTTGACAAAGTATGGGTCAATCAAGTTTACGGACGTAAACACACACATCCCATAACAATATTGCAATATATAAAACCATAATGGATTCATACTGCAAAAATCATCTTCCAAACATTTTTAGAATTTAAAACAATAAATCTAAAAACAAGAAGATGAAAACTTTGGACATAGCTATGTGTAATCACAATAATGGCTATTCCAAACAACTATTTATTTTTCTAAACAAAACATAAAAAATAGAAGATTTACTAGGCAATAAGACCTTTGAAGAATTTTTTATCGTCCCTAAACTCCTTGTCGTCAATATCCATTGGAATATAAGGCTCATTAAGGTAGGAGTTTATACCAATAAACCTTCTAGGTTGTTGTTGTCGAACCAGGGCCTTCTGAATCTCATGAGTCTTATACACAAAAGCCTTTATTTGTTGAATCTCCTTTCGCATCTCCTTCAACCCATCAAGAACATCATAAAACTTCTGAGAATTTGAAGGAACGGATCTTGGCTTCCTCACATTCCTTATTTTTCTTTTCAAAGTTGGAGTTAGTGGAGATTTTTATTTTTCCTTTATTATTGATGGCTTAACAATCATATTACCATCTTTTCCATTAGAAGACATCATACTTGGAGTTTCCATGAACGTATGAGTTTGTGAAAGGAAATCACAATTAACTCAACAAGTAGTCTTGAGATAAAAAGAGGTTTTATAGAAGGAAAAATGATGTAGGGTTCGAAACCTGTAAGCAGGTTCGTAAACGAACAACTCTCAACCCTATGAAGAGTGGAATTTTCGATAGTACCTTTTCTTTTTGTTTGATAGACAAAAGAAAATCTAAGAAGAGAAGAAAATAAACTTTTCCTAAAGCCTGAGAGGTACAAATCATTGTCTCTTTTGATCAGGCACATGAGACAAGATTCCAAAGACAACACAATCAAGTTGCATTGTAGTGAACAACAATTTGTCCACCATTTTACTCTAGAGAGGAATCCACAGACCTCTGTCTATCAAAACGACTTGACCATACTTTATTTTCTAATGGTCTTGTTTTATCCTTGGAAACTAACTTCTTAGATGAAGATAAAATCTTACATACCTCAGCGGTCTTCTGAGCAAGTTTAAATTTTCTTGCTAAATGATTTTCTCTTCGTTGAAGTTTTTTGATGTGCCTTTGTTTGTGTTTGAACTTATAACACTTTGAAAGTTCATGACCCTTTAATGAATAATATGAACACGTTATACTTGGATAAAAATTAGGCTTCTGAGATGTGCAAGTAGATAGGCACATAGTGGAGCCTGAAACATTATAAACGGAGTTTCCAAAGAATGGGTCAACTTTGTCTTCCAGAATAGTTGGATTATCTTCTGAAAGAATATCAAGATTGATATGTGTATTGCTACATTTATCAAAATCAATATTTTCACCAAGAAGTGCAACACTTGATTTCTCGTCTTCATTAGAGTCATAATTGTCAGACATTTCATCAAGAGTTGCTGCAAGACCTTTGTTCCCAGTGTATTTTCTTCGATTTGGACACTCGTTTGCAAAATGACCAAATCCCTTACACTTAAAGCACTGAGGCATATGTGCATCATCAGTTTCATCAATATCCCTGTTTTTAGGAGGAACACGACTATGAGGTTTGACTGATGCCTTAGGCTTATCTCTGGAGAACCGTTTACTTCTCTTCAATAGAAGATCCCTAAACTGTCTTGTGATTATCGAGACTGATTTGTCAAGATCTTCATCTGATGAATCTGTCTCAGAGTGATCGTCTTCAGATATATACACTTTTTTACTTTTATCAAGTAATTTAGTGTCCTTTAGTGCTTTGAACGCAACATCCTTAGATTTGGACGAATGTTCATGATCAAAGATCTTAAGCTTTTCAACCAGCGTATTTTTGGAGAGAGTATCAAGGTTATTTCCCTCAACGATGGCATGCTTCTTAGAATCGTATCTAGATGGCAGCGATCTGAGAATTTTCATCACAATGTCATTTTCAAGAATAGTCTTACCCAATGCAAAAGATGTATTAACAATTTCAGACACTTTGTGATTAAACTCATCAAATGTTTCTTCATCTGCCATACGAAGGTTTTCCCAATCGGAATTAATATTTTGAAGTCTAGCTTCATTTTTTCTGGAATTACCTTTGAATATGGTAGCTAAGATATCCCAAGATTCTTGCGACTTAGTGCAATTAAACACATGGTGCTGAAGATTTGGGGTAATGGCATGTATGATGGCATTCAAACCGTTGGAGTTTTGATTTGCTGCAAGAATCTCGGCAGGAGTGTATTCACCAATATTCTTTGGAACGTTTACACCTCCAACTTCCTCAACGGGAGCATAATATCCATTAACAACATATACCCATGATTGGAAATCATGTGCTTGAATAAAAGCTCGCATAACAATTTTCCACCATAAGTAATTAGAGCCACCGAAGACTGGTGGTACGTTAATTGAGATAGCACCTTTGTCCATAGAGTCAGATCGCTACAAACACAGACTTATAAGGTCTTAAACGTGTTTGCCTGCTCTGATACCAATTGAAAAAGTGGGGGTCTAACAACCATACCCAATATTTCGATTAGCAATCTGTATGAACAAACTCCGAGTTACTTTCTAGAGAATCAACTAGACAGTCATACTCAATCAATAGAAAATATCTCAAGGAGTGATTATCTCAATCTCTCAATTTGATCTTTACTCAAGCAAATAGAAATCTGCGAGTCTTTATCAAAGACAGATAACTTGGATGGTACCAAAGACCAATATCCAAGTCTCAATCAATTTAAATCAACAACCAAAAGGTCGTATATTCTAATTGATTGAACAACGCACAACCTGTATTATTTCAAATATATAACAAAATATAATGCAGTAAAGAAATAACATAGACACTAGAATTTTGTTAACGAGGAAACCACAAATGTAGAAAAACCCCGTGACCTAGTCCAGATTAAACATACATTGTAATAAGCCACTACAGATACTAGCCTACTCCAAGATAACTTCGGTCTGGACTGTAGTTGAACCCCAATCAATCTCACACTAATCTAAGGTACAGTTATGCTCCTACGCCTCTGATCCCAGCAGGATACTATGCACTTGATTCCCTTAGCTGATCTCACCCACAACCAAGAGTCGCTACGACCCAAAGTCGGAGACTTTAATAAACAAATATGTATCACAAAGAAAAGTCTACAGTAATAGATAAATCCGTCTCCCAAGAATAAACCTACAAGTTTTTTGTTCCGTATTTTGATAAATCAAGGTGAACATGAACCAATTGATAAAACTAGACTTATATTCACGAAGAACAGCTCAGCTTTATCAATTACCTCACAATAGTCTTAATCGACGCAACAAAAAAAGATATTGTGGAATCACAAACGATGAGACGAAGAATTTGTGACTACTTTTATATCTTGCCTATCGGAGATAGAAATCTCAAGCCAATTATTACAATTATACTCGTACGATAGAAATAACAAGATCAGATCACACAACTACAAGAAAAGTAGTATCGGTCTGGCTTCACAATCCCAATAAATTATTTAAGTCGTTAACCTGGTTTTAGAAGAATAAAACCAAAGGTTAAAGGAGAATCGACTCTAGATTAGCAAACTAGTATTACACATAATGTGTGGGGATTAGGTTTCCAAGTTTCTAGAGTTCTCCCTTATATAGTCTCTCAAATCAGGGTTTGCAATCAATGTTAGCTTAGTAACAAAGCATTCAATATTCACCGTTAGATGAAAACCTGATTAGATTCAAGATAATATTTATCAACCGTTAGATCAAAAACATAGCTTATTACAAACACATGAAATGCACGTTTGTAGGCTTGTGAACACCGTACCCAAACTTGTTCATTAGTTGGTTCAACAATAGTTAACCAAATGGTTAGCCATATGATAACTTTCATATCAACCATAACTAGTCCAAATGACTCAAAGGAACTAGTTAGAGAGTTGTTTATCTGCAAGGAAATATCAAGTACTACACAAGACACAATCGAAGCAAAAATGATGTGATTCACTCGAATCGATTCATGAACTATAAATCCACGGTTTGCAATAGCATTCCTTGATTTATTAAGATAAGTTCACAAACATTATTTTTAGACATACCCTACTCAAGTTCGCGGACTAAAGTTCACATGTTGCGCCGGTCTCACTTGATCAACAAAGTTTTCAAACTATGGTTCAAGCTGAAAAAGCGGGGGTCTAACAACCACACCCAATATTTCAATTAGCAATCTGTATGGACAACTCCGAGTTACTTTCTAGAGAATCAACTAGACTCAATCAATAGAAAATATCTCAAGGAGTTATTATCTCAATCTCTCAATTTGATTTACTCAAGAAAATATAATATGCGAGTCTTAATCAAAAAGAGATAACTTGGATGGTACCAAAGACCAATATCCAAGTGTCAATCAATTTAAATCAACAACCAATAAGGCCAGGTATTCTAATTGATTGAACAACGCACAACCTATTTTATTTCAATTATATAACAAAATATAATGCGGAAAAGAAATAACATTGACACCAGAATTTTGTTAACGAGGAAACCGCAAATGCAGAAAAACCCCGGGACCTAGTCCAGATTAAACATACACTGTATTAAGCCGCTACAGACACTAGCCTACTCCAAATTAACTTCGGTCTGGACTATAGTTGAACCCCAACCAATCTTACACTGATCCAAGGTAAAGTTATGCTCCTACGCCTCTGATCCAAGTAGGATATTGCGCACTTGATTCCCTTAGCTGATCTCACCCACAACCAAGAGTTGCTACAACCCAAAGTCGAAGACTTTAATAAAAAAATCAGTTTCACACAGAAAAGTCTACAAGATAGATAAATTCGTCTCCCACGAATAAACCTATGAGTTTTGTTCTGTCTTTTGATAAATCAAGGTGAACAGGAACCAATCAATAAAACCAGACTTATATTCCCGAAGAACATCTCAGTTTTATCAATCACCTCATTATAGTCTTAATCGATGCAACGAAAAAAGATATTGTGGAATCACAAACGATGAGACGAAGATATTTGTTATTACTTTTATTTTTTGCCTATCGGAGATAGAAATATCAAGCTAATTATTAAAATTGTACTCGTACGATAGAAACAACAAGATCAGATCACATAACTACAAGAAAAGTAGTATCGGTCTGGCTTCACAATCCCAATGAAGTCTTTAAGTCGTTAACATGGTTTTAGAAGAAGAAAACCAAAGGTTAAAGGAGAATCGACTCTAGTTTTAGCAAACTAGTATCACAAAGAATGTGTGGGGATTAGGTTTCCCAGTTGCTCGATTTCTCCCTTATATAGTCTTTCAAATCAGGGTTTGCAATCAGTGTTAGCTTAGTAACAAAGCATTCAATATTTACCGTTAGATGAAAACCTAATTAGATACATGCTAAAATTTATCAACCATTAGATCGAAAACATATATTTTTATACACATATGTACTACATGTTTGTTGGCTTGTGAAACCGTACCCAAACTTGTACATTAGTTGGTTCAACACTAGTTAACCTAGTGGTTAGCCAAATGATAACTTTCATACCAACCATATTCTTCTTCACCATAACTAGTCCAAATGACTCAAATGAACTAGTTAGAGAGTTGCTCAATTGCTTAGATCTATATGTACTACACAAGACACAATTGAAACAAAAATGATGTGATTCACTCAAATTGATTCATGAACTATAAATCCACGGTTTGCAATAGCATTCCTTAGTTTATTATGATATGTTCACAAACAATGTTTTTAGACATAACCTACTCAAGTTTGCGGACTGGGTTCACGGACTTAAGTTCCCGGATGGAGTTCACAAACTCCAGTAGAAATTCTCGGTCGAGAACTTCCACCAGTTCACGGAATGAAGCTCATGTACTTCTCCGGTTTCACTTGATCAACAAAGTTCGCAAACTTCGGTTCAAGCAATAAGGACTTATACATATATATGTTACCACAGCAATGCTTATATCCTATAATGGTTATATTGTCTAAACTCTCATTTCAATCATTGAAATATTCTCAGAGGGCATTATATAGTTGTTATTCACAAACTATTTTTCGTCAGAGCAATTTCCAAAATGATTGAAACATAACATGACTTTCGTCACTAGGTAAAGATGAACTTGGCTAAAGCGAAAGCTTTACCAACATATATTTCGAGAAATAGATAAGCGAGATATACTCAAATCGAAATATCATATGTGAATATTCTTAGTCTATATAGTAATACGACATTTGTCTCAATATAGGAGATAGAGTAGATAGACTTTTGAGTGATAGATAAGTTCAAGTCTCCACATACCTTTTAGTCGATGAAGATTCATTGGTTCCTTGAGTAGTCCTTCATCCTGTATGATGATCTCCATGGAGTTCTTGAGCTCAACTACACTTTCTATCCTAGTCCAAGACCTTAGCTATATTAGACTATAAATCAAGACTTTATAGTTTTGATCACTAACATTGACAAACATGCTTGAGATAGCAATGCATGCGAGTTTGACCGAGAAATGCTCTAACAATATCCCCCTTTGTCAATTTTAGTGGAAAAACTATTAATACACATGGAATACAAAATATATAAATAAACTTTGTAGCTCATATTCCACATGTCGTCTAATCTTCAACAATACTTGAAATCTTCGTCACTTCCAAGTAATCCAATGATCCCAAAAGTTGTAAGTTTAGCACCATCGTTGTTGAAAATCCATAGCTATGACAATGAGAAAAGCAGTGGTTCTCAATCATTGTTATATAGTATCATTACACAGCGTCAAAGTCCAATTGCATCAGAAATTTAACAACAATACTATGGTGATACTTCACTCCCCCTTAGTCAATACTCCATCTCACATGGAAACCATTCCCCCTTACATAATGATCCGAAAATCATATGTATTTGTAGTATGAACTACTTATTAATTCTCCCCCTTTTTGTCAATAAAATTGGCAAAGGTACAAGAACGGGATCTTAATGAAATTTCCGTAAGAGACATTTCATGACCAAAGGTAAATGTATCATCCTGTTTAGATGCAATCATAAAGCCTAAGCTAAATCCATTCATCAAGGAGTTTATAAAGATACTAGATAACCTCTCTAATATTCCACAGCCGCACTCCCCACAAAGATTTCGCAATTAAGCGTAAGTTCAAAAGAACTCCCCCCCATAAAATGTCATTCCCAAAGGAACAACAAGAGCAACCTTAATTTCAAAAGAAAAGAAGGATTTCTTTAGACTCAACAAATTACATACAAGTATGAATTTGGAATCCAAAAATAAATATTCAATCATATTAAGCAAAGCGAACCAGGATTAATTTGACCAAATATGCTCGACACAAGTAAACTTATGGAGACTTAAAAAATCAATTAGATTAATCACAAGAAAACTCGCAAATAATCTAATTATCATACTTAACCAAAATAATTTCAAAAGTAATCAATTTAATTGGCCACACTCAACATAAGAAAATCTATGGAGCAATGACTAAGTTAATCACGAATAACCAACCCAGTCAAAGAAATGCTCAAACATAAGAAAACTTATGGAGTGATAACTAAATAACCACACAAGATGATTAATTTAGTTCAATCATGTTCAACATAAAGTACCTTACGGAACAATAACTAAGCTAATCACAAGGCAATCAACTTTTGTTGTTTTAGTGCTCAACATAAGACACTTCATGGAACAACACAGTATTTACACAAAAATTGTGGATCGAGAATCGACCTTATACCGTGGAATAAGCAAGGATTCATTATATGGTTCCATCACTATTTGCACAATAGACACAATCCTTGAATCACAAAAGATTTTAACCTATCTTACATCAATAATTGACAATATATGCTTAACTTTTGTGTTTTGCCAAAAGTCTATTCATTCTTTTATCAATATTTGCATATCAATTCACGAACGACTTTACTTTTGACAAAATATGGGACTATCAAGTTCACGACGTAAACACACATATCCCATCAATATATTGCAATATATAAAACCATAAAGATTAATACTGCAACCATCATCTTCCAAACAAGTTTAGAATTTAAACCAATAAATCTAAAAACAAGAAGATGAAGACTTTGGACATATCTATGTGTAATCACAATAATGGATATTCCAAAACACTAGTTATTCTTCTAAAAAAAAAATAGAAGATTTACTAGGTAAACAGAAATAAGAGTTTATTAAGAACCTCATATCTTTCAATGAAACCATCAAAGAATGTATCGTTGATTTCCTTTATTCTCTTGGCCGTAGACACACCATGTCCGTGTGTTAGAACACTAACTTTGTGATCAACCACCCGACCAAGTTTTCTAGCTTTGGAACAGTCCATGATAAGCTTCTTTTGATTCCCTATCAGAATATTCTGATTAGCAAGAATTTTGGTCTGACCATCTAGAAGTTGGTTTATTTTCAATTGAAGATTTGCAAACTCGACCCTTGAATTATTTTGGAAACGAATTAAATCCTTGACAAAATCATCAATCCATGAATTGTTATCCTTTTTTTCAAGCAACTTCTTTAGAACCAGCTCCTGAATTGACTTACGTTCCTGATTGTCTTCCTCCATATCAAGATGCACAATCTCTTGATATCTTGCAGAGTTCTCCATAGAGTTTTAGGGAAGGGAGACCACAATATAGAACATGTATATATGCGTTTGTCAAAGAGAGTAGACAACTCTGGTTTTGAAAACCCTAGAAACTCACAAAGAAGAGGACGTGGACGTTTGTGGACTACCAAAAAAATGACTCAAACTGAAATAATATACAACATACTTGAGTATTCCCCAATTATTTTCCTTGCACCTCTCAAGTTAGAAAAAACGAAACAAATACCTGGAATCAGGTAGTAGTGTGGAAATTAATTCCAATATGATCATTGGGAAAGGTGTTGTATATATCATCTGACTGTTTGATCTTTGTTTTCTTCGTCTTTTTTCGTTTGATTTACATCCCTGAAGGATAAGACACGGCGTACTTAACAAATCCATCAGATGGCTTTCTATGAGGACTAAGTCTAGGACCTCTTACAATTGTTTCAAGAGGATCAGAATGGATAGGAATCCATTTTCTAGACTTAGATTTATCAGAAACATCCTTATTAGTATAATGAATGCTTTTATTAGCAACACAAAAATTTATGCCAGAATGCACTATAGCCCCGTGATGATTTCTAGAATAGAAATCATTCTTATAAGGTTTCTGGTTTCTTGTAGGCATATGATTCACTGCATTAGTCGACTGACTATTTGTTCCATTGACAGTGAAGAGAAGAAAATTATGAAGCTTAGAAATTTGTTTCCTTCTTGAAAAAAAATGGATAGCATAGTGATTCTTTTTCCCACAAAAGGTACAGGTTCGTGGAGAAGAAGCAATAATTGACACCTATCTTTGCTTCATAGCCATATGAGAAGACTGTAAGTTATGTAAACCTTTCTTAACACAATCTTCTTCTAGAGAACATTTCTTCATGTGTTGTAATTCATGAGAATTAGTTTGTACAGAATATTTTCTCCTTAAGACAGAGTTTTCCTTTTCCAAGTAATTACACTGTTCATGGGCTAGAGTAAGAGATGCACTTAGTTTCTCTTTTTCATCACGAAGTATGTTGAGATCTGATGAATGAGTCTCGAGAAAATGTTTTTCTCTTATTGAGTTTTCCTTAACAACTTCCTCAAGAGCACTAATATTTTCACGTTGTAGAGTAATTTCTTGTAGAAATTTTCTCAATGTTCTTAGAGAAGGACACAACAATATTATAGAGATCACGTTCTCGATCAAGAGACTTTTCAAATTCATCAATAAGATGATCATGATCATCAAAGTCAACAATCTCAGCTATATTTTTTGAAATTCTGGTGAGCACCTTTTCAGCTTTTTCCAGAGTGCCACATGCCTCATGAGAGGAATAAATGTCATTATCAAATTGAACATTCTTTCTACCTAGTGATTCGGAAGAATCTACTAAGGAATAATCCTTTGAGGTGTTTCTAAGACACTTGACATAATCAAAAGCTTTAGGATACATTTTGGTATGCGCAAAGAAGATCTTGTCCTCAGACTCATATTGCCACAAACACAGACATGTAAGGTCTTTAACTTGTTTTCCTGCTTTGATACCAATTGAAAAAGCAGGGGTCCAACAACCACACCCAATATTTAGATAAGCAATCTGTATGGACAACTCCGAGTTACTTTCTAGAGAATCAACTAGATTCAATCAATATAAAATATCTCAAGGAGTTATTATCTCAATCTCTCAATTTGATTTACTCAAGCAAATACAATATGTGAGTCTTAATCAAAGACAGATAACTTGGATGGTATCAAAGACCAATATCCAAGTGTCAATCAATTTAAATCAACAACCAATAAGGTCGGATATTCTAATTGATTGAACAACGCACAACCTGTATTATTTCAATTATATAACAAAATATAATGCGGAAAAGAAATAACACAGACATCATAATTTGGTTAACGAGGAAACCGCAAATGCAGAAAAACCCCGAGACCTAGTCCAGATTAAACATGCACTGTATTAAGCCGCTACAGAACTATCCTACTCCAAATTAACTTCGGTCTGGACTGTAGTTGAACCCCAACCAATCTCATATTGATCCAAGGTACAATTATGCTCCTACGCCTCTGATTCCAGCAGGATACTGCGCACTTGATTCCCTTAGCTGATCTCACCCATAACCAATAGTTGCTACGACCCAAAGTCGAAGAATTTAATAAACAAATATGTCTCACACATAAAAGTCTACAAGATAAATAAATTCATCTCCTACGAATAAACCTATGAGTTTTGTTCCGTCTTTTGATAAATCAAGGTGAACAGGAACCAATCAATAAAACCAGACTTATATTCCCGAAGAACAGCTCAGTTTTATCAATCACCTCACAATAGTCTTAATCGACGTAGCGAAAAAAGATATTGTGGAATCACAAACGATGAGACGAAGATATTTGTGATTACTTTTATATCTTACCAATCGGAGATAGAAATCTCAAGCCAATTATTACAATTGTACTCATACGATAGAAACAGCAATATCAGATCACACAACTACAAGAAAAGTAGTATCGGTCTGGATTCACAATATCAATGAAGTCTTTAAGTCGTTAACCTGGTTTTAGAAGAAGCAAACCAAATGTTAAAGGATAATCGACTCTAGCTTAGCACAACTAGTTTCACACAGAATGTGTGGGGATTAGTGATGAGCACGAAAGTGCGACGCATTTTAACCTATAAATACATTAGCTGGGACTCATTATTTCTCTAATAAATTTGTTTTAGTTGTTTTTGGAAGAATAAGCTCTTGTGGAGAATTGGCACCAAAAAATGTTATTTGCACCCGAAGGACACGTGTTATTCGGACTCTCTCAATGTTGGATAAGGGACACCTTCCTTACTATTTACACCCCATAAGGCAAGTGCTAAAGGGGCACCCGAACAGGATAAGGGGGAGGTCATCTTCTTCTTTTTGAATTTTGAATTTTGGCGGGAAAAATGGCCACATAATTAGGGTTTGATAATTGAAGTGGTTTCGCTAAGATTAAAGAGCTGAAATTGAGTTGGCATATTCCTTAAGCCTAAACAAGCTTGGTATGGTCGTTTTATTTGATCAGAATTGGTTAGAATGGTGATTTGAAGCAAACAGATAGAAAAGCAACTTGGCGGGAAAAATAGTTGCAGCACAGTTCGAATTAGGGTTTGGATTTTGGAGGTCTTATAGTGAGACTAAATGGCTGTAATCATTTGGGTAACTTGATTTCGGTCTAACAGGACTGGTAATGTGTTCAGTTCCGATTGCAATTGGCTAGAATTGTGGATTCAATGTAAACCAGTTCCGGCAGAAACTAGGGTCCCATAATTGAAGGTGTGCTAATGAAATTTAAAGGCTGAAATCAACTGGGTTTTCTCCAATGGACCAAACAGGGTTGGTATAAGCTGTGATTTCGAAAATATAGGGAGATTATGTTCGGTTCAAGCAAAACAGGGGAGAATTATTGTCGGCCTTTTGTTACTTGACTTGGGAGAGTTTTTTTTGGTTTAGTCTTTGTTGTGGATTGATAATGACTGGTAGAGATTAAACAGGGTTGGTAGGTTGGTCAGATTCGAGAAAATAGGTGGTCTACGTCAAGTTTGGTTAAAACAGAAAAGAAGGTAAACTCGGTGTTTGTTTTCACGGGAAGTTACGTGTAGATAGTGTGTTGTACGAGTTTTGACTATGTCTAAACTGTATATTGCATGAGTGGAAGTGTGTTGGAAGCAATTAAGCACGTAAAAGACAAAAGCAGAGAAGAAATTGGAAACAAAATCTTCATAGCATGCAGGGAAGGAATATTTCAGGATTTTGGTTAATGTTCGGTATATCGCTGAGGATAAAAAGATATCATCTCTTCTAAAATATCAATCAGCCAGTTTGGAAAGAATTGACAACTATTATTGACGCGTGAAAGGGAGGAAAGAAGAATAAAATCTGTGAGACTTTAAAGCAAAAATATGGGGCATTAACTCGAAGTTTTGACAGCCCTGTGAGTTTAAATACAAGACTTGGATTCCACAGAGGGGATATAAAGAGTTTGAGGAGAAAAAGAACATTAGACACCTACTGACTATCGCAGAGAACTGTCGTTTATAAACAGTCTTTGCAACAGTCAGTTTGGCACGCTTATTTTGAATTTGCAACAATTCTTGTAACGGTGAACTCTGTAACGTAAATACAGTGTTGCAGTTTCATTATAATATTAGTTTTCTTCAATAAAAACACCATTTGAGCTATGAATTATATTTTTGAGTGTGTTTTCATCATGAGAAGCTAAACCCCAACACTGGGTCGACGGAGGAATCTGAATTTCATTCATGGGTGAATTTATTTTATTTTCCATTTGACTTTTGCACTAATTAAGATAGAATTATGATTTGAATTAATTATTTATCATTTTATTTGATGGGTCATGCTTGCTTAGGTGTTTGATGTCCCATGCTTACGATTTATAACTAATATTTTGAGAATCTACTTTGGCAAAATAAGAGTCGGTGTTATTTTATTTATTGAGTGATAATTGTTGTTAATAAATAATTGAGCCCTATGATATGAACTCGGTGGAATCCTAGACCCAGTAACTCTCGCTTTTGTTTATTATTTTCATTAAACCTTTAAATTTAATCTCAACAAAGGCTGTGTGAACGACAACCTATTTACTACAACAATAATTAAAAATCTTATCATTTTTGGCGCCGCCGACTCGGACTTGTTTTTAGATTAATTTTTAGGTTTATTTTTATATTGTACATTTTTTTTTTATTTAATTTTTCCTTTTTATGCGTTTCTTTTTGTATTTCTTTTCAGGGACTTTTTGAGGATGATGACTTCTTCTGAGGAGACATCACCTACGATGACGCTGGCGGAATATAAGCGTAGAAAGTCAAATTATCAGGAAACCTCATCTAAGTTGACGCTTGCTAAATATAAGCGTAGGAAACGGTATGGAATTTCTGCTCCACGTGAGGTAAGTGAAGAATCTCCTCTAGAGATATATGAGAAGTTTTACAAACACACACCGCATAGTTTGGAACAAAGATTGAGTGTTCTTGTATGTCAAAGATTATTTGCTGATGATGATGAATCTGGTAGTGACTCTCTATTCCAAAAAGAACATATAGATGACCTTGTGGATGATTGTGTGGATGATTTTCCTAATTCCATAGATGAATCTACCTCACAAGATCATTCACCCGACTTAGAGGTTGTTTCTAGACCCCTAGACTTCCAAAAGTTGCCTAATTTAGGGTTAGAATTGTGTGCTTCTGAAGTGTTGTTGGATTACTTTGCATCTAAGTACCCAGAGGACTTGCCTATTCCTGATATCGTGCATGAATCAATTGATATATCCCTAGTCTCAATAGAATCCCCATATTTTGTTCTTTACGCACTTCCATGTGCAGTAAAAACTTGGTTTAGGGGTAAATCTTGGTTTTTGATAGTTTCAGCGTCTCCGCGTTTTCATGACATAAGTGTGAAGTTGTCGTTTGTAAATATTGTATTTTGGGTCGATCCCCAAGTTTTCAGGTTATTAGTTTACGGGGATCTTTTATGTACATTCCAGTAGGTATAATTATTTGTTTATTTTATTTCTTATTTTTGAATTTCCCATCATAATTTTTACGTTGGATGACTCAATTACATTGAGGACAATGTAATATTTAAGTGTGGGGGAGTGGGTATTGACTTTTTATTTCTCTTTTAATTTTTTCAGGAATTTTCTTGCGTATTGTGACCAGCTCTTAAGCGGGTCTAAAAAGAGAATAAAAATATAAATATTATGACAAACTGTGTAGCGGGTCTAAAAAAAAATTATTATGATTGTTAGGGTTATGACTAGCTATGTAGCGGGTCTTTTTTTTTTCTTGCATGTTATGACCAGCTGTGTAGCGGGTCTCTAAAATAAAAAAAATTATGTGTCTTGTGTATGGCATTTGTCATGACCAGCTATGTAGCAGGTCTAACTCTCCTTTATTATATGACCAGCTGTGTAGCAGGTCAATTTTTTGTTTTTCTCGAGGACTAGCAAAATGTATGTGTGGGGGAATTTGATGAGCACGAAAGTGTGACACATTTTAACCCATAAATACATTAGATAGGACTCATTATTTCTCTAATAAATTTGTTTTAGTTGTTTTTGGAAGAATAAGCTCTTGTGGAGAATTGGCTCACAAAAATGTTATTTGCACCCGGAGGACACGTGTTATTCAGACTCTCTCAATGTTGGATAAGGGACACCTTCCTTACTATTTACACCCCATAAGGCAAGTGCTAAAGGGACACCCGAACAAGATAAAGGGAAGGTCATTTTCTTCCTTTTGAATTTTGGATTTTGGCGGGAAAAATGGCTACAGAATTAGGGTTTGATAATTGAAGTGGTTCACTGAGATTAAATAGATGAAATTGAATATGCATATTCCTTAAGCCTAAACAAGCTTGGTATGGTCGTTTGATTTGATCAGAATTGGTTAGAATGGTGATTTGAAGTAAACAGATAGAAAAGGAAATTGGCAGAAAAAATAGTTGCAGCACAGTTCGAATTAGGGTTTGGATTTTGGAGGTATTATAGTGAGACTAAATGGCTGCAATCATTTGGGTATCTTGATTTCGGTCTATCAGGACTGGTAATGTGTTCAGTTCCGATTGCAATTGGCTAGAATTATGGATTCAATGTAAACCAGTTCCGGCAGAAACTAGGGTCCGATAATTGAAGGCGTGTTAATGAAATTAAAAGGCTGAAATCAATCGGGTTTTCTCCAATGGACCAAACAGGGTTGGTATGAGCTATGATTTCGAAAATATAGGGAGATTATGTTCGGTTCAAGCAAAACATGGGAGAATTATTGTCGGCCTTCTGTTACTCGACTTGGGAGAGTTTTATTTGGTTTTAGTCTCTACTGTGGATTGATAATGACTGGTAGAGATTAAACAGGGATGGTAGGTTGGTCAGTTTCAAAAAAATAGGTGGTCTACTACAAGTTTGGTTAAAACAGAAAAGAAGGTAAACTCGGTGTTTGTTTTCATGGGAAGTTACGTGTAGATAGTGTGTTGTACGAGTTTTGACTATGTCTAAATTGTATATTGCACGAGTGGAAGTGTGTTGGAAGCAATTAAGCACGTAAAAGATAAAATCAGAGAAGAAATTGGAAACAAAATCTTCATAGCATGCAGGGAAGGAATATTTCAGGATTTTGGTTAGTGTTTGGTATATCGCCGAGGATAAAAAGATAGTATCTCTTCTAAAATATCAATCAGCCAGCTTGGATAGAATTGGCAGCTACTGTTGACGCGTGAAAGGGAGGAAAGAAGAATAAAATCTGTGAGACTTTAAAGCAAAAATATGGGGCATTAACTCGAAGTTTTGACGGCCCTGTGAGTTTAAATACAAGCCTTGGCTTCCACAGAGGGGATATAGAGAGTTTGGGAAGAAAAAGAACATTAGACGCCTACTAACTGTCGCAGAGAACTGTCGTTTATAAAATAGTACTCGTAACAGTTAGTTTGGCACGTTTATTTTGAATTTGCAATAATTCTTGTAACTGTGACTTCTGTAACGCAAATACAGCGTTGCAGTTTCATTGTAATATTAGTTTTCTTTAATAAAAACACCATTTGTTCTATGAATTATATTTTTGAGTGTGTTTTCATCATGAGAAGCTAAACCCCAACACTGGGTCGATGGAGGAATCTAAATTTCATTCATGGGTGAATTTATTTTATTTTCCATTTGACTTTTACACTATTTAAAATAGAATTATGATTTGAATTAATTAGTTATCAGTTTATTTGATGGGTCATGCTTGCTTAGGTGTTTGATGTCCCATGCATACGATTTATAACTAATATTTTGAGAATATACTTTGGCAAAATAAGAGTCGGTGTTATTTTATTATTGAGCGATAATTGTTGAGAATAAATAATTGAGCCCTATGATATAAACTCGGTGGAATCCTAGACCCATTAACTCTCGCTTTTGTTTATTATTTTCATTAAACCTTTAAATTTAATCTTAACAAAGTCCGAGTGAACGACAACCTATTTACTACAACAACGATTAAAAATCTTATTAATTAGGTTTCCCTGTTGCTAGAGTTCTCCCTTATATATTCTTTCAAATCAGGGTTTGCAATCAATGTTAGCTTAGCAACAAAGCATTCAATATTCACCATTCACCGTTAGATGAAAACCTGATTAGATACGAGCTAATATTTATCAACCGTTAGATCGAAAACATAGCTTGTTATACACACATGTACTACACGTTTGTTGGCTTGTGAAAACCGTACCCAAACTTGTACATTAGTTGGTTCAACACTAGTTAACCAAATGGTTAGCCAAATGATAACTTTCATCATATCAACCATATTATTCTTCTCCATAACAAGTCCAAATGACTCAAATGAACTAGTTAGAGAGTTTTTCAATTGCTTAGATATTTATGTACTACACAAGATACAATTGAAACAAAAACGATGTGATTCACTCGAATCGATTTATGAACTATAAATCCAGGGTTTGCAATAGCATTCCTTAGTTTATTATGATAAGTTCACAAAAATCGTTTTTAGACATAACCTACTCAAGTTTGAGGACTGGGTTCGCGGACTTAAGTTCCCAGATGGAGATCACAAAATCCAGCAGAAATTCTCGGTCGAGAACTTCCGCCAGTTCGCGGACTGAAGCTCACGTACTTCTCCGGTTTCACTTGATCAACAAAGTTCGCAAACTTCGGTTCAAGCAATAAGGACTTATACATATATGTGTTACTACATCAATGCTTATATCCTCCAATGGTTATATTGTCTAAACTCTCATTTCAATCATTGAAACATTCTCAGAGGGCATTATATAGTTATTCACAAACTATTTTTCGTCAGAGCAATTTCCAAAATGATTGAAACATAACATGACTTTCGTCACTAGGTAAAGATGAAATTGGCTAAAGCGAAAGCTTTACCAACACATATTTCGAGAAATAGATAAGCGAGATATACTCATCTCGAAATATCATATGTGTATATTCTTAGTCTATATAGTAATACGACTTTTGTCTCAAGATAGGAGATATAGTAGATAGAATTTTGAGTGATAGATAAGTTCAAGTCTCCACATACCTTTTAGTCGATGAAGATCCACTGGTTCCTTTAGTAGTCCTTCGTATTGTATGATGATCGCCATGGAGTTCTTGAGCTCAACTACACTTTCTATCCTAGTTCGATACCTTAGCTATAGTACACTAGAAATCAGGACTTAATAGTTTTGATCACTAACATTGACAAACATGCTTGAGATAGCAACGAGTGCGAGTTTGACCGAGCAATGCTCTAACACAAGCAATAAGGACTTATACATATATGTGTTTCCACAACAATGCTTATATCATCCAATGGTTATAATTTCTAAACTCTAATTTCAATCATTGAAACATTCTCAGAGGGCGTTATATAGTTGTTATTCACAAACCATTTTTCGTTAGAGCGATTTCCAAAATGATTGAAAGATAACATGACTTTCGTCACTAGGTAAAGATGAACTTGGCTAAAGCGAAAGCTTTACCAACACATATTTTGAGTAATAGATAAGCGAGATATACTCAGATCTAAATACCTCATGTGGTATAATCTTAGTCTATATAGTAACACGACTTTTGTCTCAAGATAGGAGATAGAGTACATATACTTTTGAGTGATAGACAAGTGCAAGTCTCCACATACCTTTTAGTCGATGATGATCCACTAGTTCCTTGAGTAGTCCTTTCTTCTTGTATGATGATTTCCATGGAGTTCTTGAGCTCAACTACACTTTTTATCCTAGTCTGAGACCTTAGCTATAGTAGACTAAAAATCAAGACTTATAGTTTTGATCACTAACATTGACAAACATGCTTGATATAGAAACGCATGTGAGTTCGACCGAGCAGTTCTCTAACAAACATGTCGGCAATTCCTTAATCATTTGTAGGAAAATCCAGGTCGTCTAACTAGGCTGGCAAAGTTAGATAGCCGTGATATTTCTGAGACCGTATTTGTCCATCTAGCTCCTTTGAGCTCTTCTTCACAGCGCGATCTCCCATGTTTGGGGTTAGCGTTTGATTACACTGGAGTGTGTTAAATGTAGTCCGACCGGTTGGAGTATTAGTGTGCTCGCCGGTGGTCACTACGGCGATTACCTAGTTCTACTAGTAGTAGGATATGCTTGTTGGATCGTGCGGCTAAATTGTGTGGCCGTGATCGTTTCTGAGAGTGATATTAACAGTCTATATTTTCCTTAAGGAATTTAAGTGTGTTTGATCGAGCTAACTTAAAAGTGTGTTGATACAAAATTCTCTCTGTCACAGAGTGATGTAGCCCATGTGAGTGTACTTCCATGCAGATCTCAATATCAACACCTCGGGAGACTCGTGTTACTCTGCTAAGAGTGAACATTTAATCGTCATGGCATGCCAATATTGAGAGTTCGGCTGGAAGCATAGCGTAGGAAAATAATAGGCATGTCAGTGCATTAGTGAATAATGCAATAGGTTAAAATTTACAAAATATCTGGGATTGTTGCTTCACGCACCATTCTGGATAAATTTCATATAAATGTTCTGAATTGCTCAATACATATGTAAGTTGAGACGTTTGAGCACTCATCACTTTTAAATGGTTTTTGTTCCTTTGCAGGGTGATAGCATATTAAAATACAGGGTTTCACGATTTTATCCCTAATCCGAAAACCACCATCAACAATACTGCAATGGAGCAACGTACCCAATTTATTTTATGAGACCTTCTTAAACATAATACCCAGTTAATTTTGTACGACCCTCTGAAATATAATACATAAGCGACTGTTTGGTACCCTGTTAATTTTGTACTACCGTGAAAGATCAGGTAGTTATTTTAATTTATACGACAATGTTAGTGAGGTACCTAATTTATTTATAGGACCGTCTAAAAGACAATATAGAAAAATAAACTTGGCGGCGGACACTATGGCTAAGCAGCTCACTACTAGTGTTCAGGATTGTAAATCTGAACACATTGTACAACTGGGAATCTCTTTCTAAATAACTTCAGTGACAGTAATTCCTAAGCAAAAATGTGAAATGCTTAAAATCCAAGTATCAGAACCAAAACCAGTACTAACATTTTATGCACTTAAATTCCTGAAGAGCTAGTTTCAGTCACATGCACATTGATAAAAACCAATTCCTGACTCAACAGTTTGACACTTTGATAAAGCACGCAAGGAGCCAAGGATAACTAAATGTATATAATTTTTATTATCAATATTTACAAATACAGTGAACACAAACATACGTATCCGGATTAATCCAAGTTTCTGAAATTATTTTCAGATATGCTAAAAGAAGAATCAGTAGACTGACCTCGCAATTTAAATGCATAGGGGACTTAATTATGTATATATATATATATAACATTAGCAGTCGTACCCTTAATGTCAATGAACCAAAATATAAATTTTGTATCGATTCATCATGAAGTCACTGTTGACAATATAGGCATAATAGATCAGTAATTTTACTTAAGATGGATGCACATTAACATGGACTATAATCAACAATGGGTATGCAAGTGCCTATGTTGACCTTAATTCTTCAAAACCAAGGAGCACGTCAAAGCCAGTTTCTGTACTTCCTACATAACGTATTATGGAGTAAAGCCAACGCAGTTTGATGATATTTCCAATCCATGCACAAACATGAGTAGTTCTTAATAAAAATTTATAGACCTACTTTGAGCATTATCCATTTACAGAGATTGATATGTATATTGTACAACTGCAAACACCAACTCGACAACACTTTGGGCATACCCCGATTCTAAAATAATTTTCTTATTAGATATAGTTATATTTGCATCTAATTAATGTGGAATCTAGTTTCTAGACTTACCAGTGTCAAGTCCTTCTACTCTTGAATTGAATGGACGAGCCTTTTACTAGTATAAAACAACTTAAAAGTGTTATTACCACGACCAGCAGAACTGTTAGTCTCCAACAACCCTGATGTTTCCTTGTAATTCTCGATTGTATCTCGGTTGAGTGGATGCAACTTATCTTCGTATGTTAACCCATTTATGCTTTCTTTTTATTAGTATGGACGGAATGTTTTGGAAGCTCTTAGCAGCATTCTTTAAAATAGACCCTGCACTTTGAACGTCCAAATCATTATTCCCAATACATGGAAGAGTTAAGAAACTGCTAGGTGAAAAACCGAGTTGGAGTTTGACATTTTAAACATAAAAGAACCGAAGACTGATGTAAGGACCCTCAAGCTCGTCAACGCTATTTGACAAGTCAAGAGACATTTTAGATGATAATAACTCGATTAGTTTAACATGAAAGTTAAGTATAGGAATTAATCTAACAACAATCTAGATATGAAACTAGTATCATTGGTTAGAACTCGGAAAGTTATGCGGAATGGACTACTCGAACGTGTCAATCGGATATCGGATGAATAATATATTATCAGTTTTGTATGAAGGGAAAGTTAGTAATTTTTCTTTAAACCGCCTGGCCGCCCTTAACGTTTGGGTGGGTGCACTTATCATGGGTAGTTGGCCTTATTACCAAGACGTGTCAAAGAGAATCTCATTCTCTTTTCTTCTTTCTATTTTTTCTCATTCTCGTTCCTTCTTTCTTTCCCCTGTTCTTCACGGCTGCTGATTCTGAGAGAGGTGTGAGAATCGATTTAAGAGGGTTAAGCGATGAAGATGTTCTGATGATGTGGTTGTTGGTGGTGTTCTTGTTGTTTGATCGTGAGAAGAATGAGATATGGCGATTTGTAGATAAAGCATAAAGTTGAGGTTTCATCTGAGTTTAAGATATGGAGGAATTGATTAATTGAAGGATAATTTGATTAGTTGGTGATGAAGAACAAAAGGGGTTAGTGTTTAATTGAAGTTCTGAAGATGATTCGGTGATGAGTTGGTGAGTTACGGTTTCAGGAGAAGAGTTCTGAGGAGATTTACAAAGTGAATATGATGCTATAGATAGATGATTATAGGTGGGTTTAGTCCATTAAGAAACAAGGTGAAGTTAATTAGATATTGGAGATGTTCTGGGGAAGAATTGAAGCATTAGGGTTCATGTGTTCTTCCTCAAATTAGAACTAGGGTTTCTGGGAAGTTGAATTGAAGATTTTAATATGAAGGTGTTAATGAAGCTGAGATCGATGATTGAAGTCGTGGATGCAGACTCGGGGGAAACTGTAAGTTGAATTGTATTTGCTGGAATGGAACTAATCTGAGGTAATTGTTCTCCTTAGTTAATCTAGTTAGTTATTCTTTTCCATCGTTAATGTATATGATTGTTGATGAGCTCAAGACTTGACATGAATGTGAAATGGATATGTGGTTGGTAAAACAATAATTCATAGGATGCTAGTATTTGGGTAAGTTATGAATTGTTGAAATTAGATCATTGTGTGTTGGAACTGTTTGTATAGCTGAATTTATGAAATTAATGTCTAGAGAAGTATGAATGGATGTGCACGTGGTGGTTTTATATAATGGATGTAACTGTAAGTATTGGTGATGATACTGATTGAGTGTTACCAGAGATGTGGTGTTGAGTTGCTGGTAGTAATGAAAGTAGTTGTAACTGAATTGTGATGGAATTGAGGTCTGGTGGTGTAGGTGTGTGTGTGTGAATGAAGAGGATTAGAGAAGTAATGATGTTGTCATTGAACTGTTGTAAGTTGGTTGAATAATGAATAGAGTATGAGATGGATGGGGTGATGGGAGTTTCTAATGGTTCATTTGGGGCTTTCCACTCCTATTGTAGGTAAGCAGAGTTTATGGTTGTAATTTAGTTATGAATCTTACATAACTTGAACGCATGACTGAAGTATCACAGTTGAAGTGGATTTGAAGTTGTAGATAATCGTACTAAATTACAAGTAGTGATGGTACTGCATTTTAGTTGTAATTAATCTGAATTTGGTGGTGATTACAGAGTTGTAGATTATAAATGCTGTGAAAGCTTGTTGTTACTGCTTTTGCAGGTAAACAGAAATTGAAGTTGTAATTGTAGTTATGAAATTGTGTAGTTTGATTGTGTGATGTTGAAATATTAGTAAAGGAGATGTCAATATGTAAGAATTTTAGCTGAAGTGAAGATGAAATAGAGCGATTGCCTGTTAGCCATTCCAGTCAGTTTAGCTGACTCTTTTTGGTTAGCTGACTCAGTGTATCTGACTGAGTCGTATCTATTGACTCACCGATTTCTTGGACCGAGTTAACCTTTTGACTTGAACCCTTGACATTGACTATGTTGACCTTTGACCGTTACTTGACCTTTGACCGTCAGTTTGACCGTTAGAGACTATTAGTGACTCGGATGGACTGGACCTTAGTTTAACGGTCTGGTTTGGTGGTTTGGTGGTTTTGGGCTTAGAACCATTAGTTAGATTTGTATGATCCTTGTATGAGCCTTTTTGGATAATCTCTTAGAGTACTTGTATGATTAACTGTTAGAGCATTGCTCGGTCGAACAAGCATGCGTTGCTATCTCAAGCATGTTTGTCAATGTTAGTGATCAAAACTATAAGTCTTGATTTCTAGTCTACTATAGCTAAGGTCTCGGACTAGGATAGAAAGTGTAGTTGAGCTCAAGAACTCCATGGCAATCATCATACAAGACGAATGACTACTCAAGGAACTGGTACTAAAAGGTATGTGGAGACTTGAACTTATCTATCACTCAAAAGTCTATTTATCTCCTATATTGAGACAAAAGTCGTTTTTCTATATAGACTTAGATTATACATATTTGGTATTTCGAGACGAGTATACCTCGCCTATCTATTTATCGAAATATGTGTTGGTAAAGCTTTCGCTTTAGCCAAGTTCATCTTTACCTAGTGACGAAAGTCATGTTAAGTTCACTTTGAAAATTCCTCTGACGAAAAATGGTTTGTGAATAATAACTATATAACGTCCTCTGAGAATATTTCAATGATTTAAATGAGAGTTTATACTATATAACCATTGGAGGATATAAACATTGTTATAGAAATACATATATGTATAAGTCCTTATTACTTGAACAAAAGTTTGCGAACTTTGTTGATCAAGTGAAACCGGAGAAGTGCATGAGCTAAGTCCGAGAACTAGCGAAGTTCTCAAACCCAAGAATTTTTGTTGGAGTTTGTGAACTCCATCCGGGAACTTAAGTCCGCGAACTTGAGTAGGTTATTTCTAAACACGATATTTGTGAACTTATCTTTATAAATTAAGGAATGCAATTGCAAACCGTGACTATATAGTTCATGAACCAATTCGAGTGAATCAAATCATTTTTGCTTCAATCGTGTCTTGTGTAGTACATGAGATTTCCTTGAAATTGAACAACTCTCTAACTAGTTCATTTGAGTCATTCAAACTAGTTATGGTGAAGATGAATATGGTTGATATGAAAGTTATCATATGGATAACCATTTGGTTAACTATTGTTGAACCAACTAATGTACAAGTTAGGGTACGGTTACACAAGCCTACAAACGTGCATTTCATGTGTGTATAATAAGATATGTTTTCGATCTAACAGTTGATTAATATTAGCTTGAATCTAATCAGGTTTTTATCTAATGGTGAATATTGAATGCTTTGTTACCAAGCTAACATTGATTGCAAACCCTGATTTGAAAGACTGTTGGAGCATTGCTCGATTGAACCCACCAAGCGTTGGTATGTCAAGTTTGGTTGTCATATTTTAGTGAAGCGAAACTCATTTAAGAGTCGCTTGATTTATATGTACTAGAGTCAACTTCGTATAGGTTAGCTTGAAAGTATTAGGATGAGACATTACAAGTATTGCGAAGATTTGAAGATGTGAAGAAAAAGACGGAGCTACAACAACAACATAATCCTTCCACTCGAGGTTAGTGATATTTGAGTTGAAATGTTTCATTCCCTACCGTATCTTTCAAGTCGTGCATATTGAAAACATAAAACTGCGAAGCATTAACACTCAAGATAGACATAGTATTAAGGAATACTATATGAAGTTTCTTGCTTAACCATTAAACTTTGTATATAAGACATCAACATAATCGTATGAATGCTATTGTGATTATGTATGGGTATGAGGTGATGATTTCATCCTAGGGAACAATGTTTACATATGTTCTAAGGAAGTAAGTTCATGATACGTGTAGTGAACCGAAAGAGAAATCGACAGGCGTTATTGGGGTTGTTCTTCATTGCATATCTTATGAACGACCAATATGTGTGATGTGTATAACCGTTTACAACTTGTGTGTGTTCTTGGTAAAACTATTCACATAAGGCCTGACTTTTGTATTGGTATAACTTTTATTAGTAAAACCAATCTTAAGTAATCACCTGGGGTATGATCGGGTTGTGTATGTATGAACTTATTACTGGGAAGAGGGGAACCTATCCTAGTAAGAGGAGCAGTGCATCACAAGGGGAACCGATCCTTGTATGAGGTGCAGCAAGGTTTATGGAAGAAAGAGGAACCGATCCTATGAACATGTGCACCAAAGTTTTGGAATGGGGGAACCGATCCTATGAACATGTGCAGCAAAGTTTTTGGAAGGGGGAACCGATCCTATGGACATGTGCAGTGCATACAAGTTAGATACCATATATATGTGGGGAACCGATCCTAGTACCTAGTCAGCCATTTCTTTGGTAAAGCTAGTGTAACTATGCACAGTACTCACATGGAAACCCATGAGATGTGATTGAGTGGAACTTGATCAATCACATAGTTCTTGAAAGACAGATGAACCAATTCTAAACTTGTTTGGAAGTGTGGTAAATCGGTTTCAAGTGAGCAAGCATGGTAAAGACTTGCAAGAGTAAGATGTCGACACTCTTTGAACATGGTGCATTAATGCTTATTCTATTTTCTTCAAAGATATTCCTTAAAGGCTGAGAAGGAAGTAAATCCCAAGATCGAATTTAAATAAGTTAAGAATCTTTTTAATTAAGGGTTTTTAATTATATATGGAAAATAAGAATTAGTAATGTGCATTTGCTAATTAGATTTTTCAAGGAGATTTCGATCATTATTTTTGGACTGTGTATTCACAGGAATTATGAAAACCGAATCTGGTGGAGTAATGAAAATATCTTGAAAATATTTTCGGTTATGGAAATTCCTTGGTGTCCAAACTTCCTTCTCTATAAATACTTTAAGTTTGCATTTCTAGCAAACTAATCCTGCGTAACCTAGACTTCCTCTTTTGTCTTTGTTACTGGTGAGGCGCCTATCGGAGATGAGAGTAATATAATTAGGTGAAATCCCTTACGGCCACTCAGTTTAAAGTCTTCTTTGGGATTGAGAAGCTCTAGCGCGACCCATTGGTGGGAAACTAGATATTGTTGTTTATCTTTAGTTTTCTTATTGATTTGATTGACTAACGGAGGTTGAATATTGATTGCACCTAGTTTGTTTATGCTTGAGAATCTTCTCTTCTGATATAAGATTCACTCAAACTAGTTCAAGGTTTCGACAGGGATCTTTAGACTGTTGTTAGATCTAAAGACGATCTTATGATAATCCATTGTTAACAGACTCCGTTCTGTGTGTGATTGATTACAAGAGATTCAAGTGATTGTGTGCAGGTGTTTATTGAATATCTAAGAAGATTTGAGGACAAAGAAGATATAAAAGATTTCTTACTTGGTGTTTTTATAATCTTTGGTGTGCACAATACTTGTTTGGGAAAAAGAGGATCCAATTAATAATCTGTTTATCCTTGTGGTAGATTGGATTAATTAATTGAGGAAGATCGACATCAACACATATCACTTGGTTGAAGAGTGTTGTTGGCTTAATCTTAGTGATTGCCTTTGGGTGATTTAACGTAATATAGATCTTGGAACCTGGCAAAGGAGTTTATGTTAAGATAAACAAGGGAACCTTTGCGCAACTCATATCACTTGGTTGAAGAGAGTTGATACCAAACAGATTTGTTGCTCCTTTATTATTTGGAATACGATCCAAAGGAATTGGTCCAAGTACGTGACTTGTTTACAGGTTGGAGGCGTTGGAATACTGAGGGAACTAGGTGAACTATAGGTTTAGTTGCTTGGTCTCAACTATACGAAGTTGTCTTATTTTGTATAGCGGCTTAATTCTGAGAGTATTCAATTTTGGACTTGGTCCTAGTGTTTTTCTGCATTTGCGGTTTCCTCGTTAACAAAATCTTGATGTGTCATTTACTTTATATTTCCGCATTATAAATGTTTTATTATAATTAAAGTAAATTGCACAAACGTTAATTCATATTTACTTGATACGTGAATCCTATTGAGTTTGGTTAGGTCCAAACCTTTGTATCAAGTAAACACACTTTGTTATTGTATTGTCTCGATCTAGTATCCATAGACGATCACACAAAGTGTGAACCGATTTGTTGTATTATCGACTTAGTCTATAGACAATCACTTTCGGGGAAAGGACTTATAGGAAGGGAAAGTTATAGCTTGAGGTATATTTGGGGTACCCTCGCCTTTTCAAAGACTATATAAGGGAAAACTCTAACAACTGGGAAACCTAATCCCCATATATTCTGTGTGATACTAGTTTTGCTAAGCTAGAGTCAATTATACTTTAACCTTTGGTTTCTTCTTCTAAACGAGGTTAACGAATTAAAGACTTCATTGGGATTGTGAAGCCAGACCGATACTACTTTTCTTGTAGTTGTGTGACCTGATCTTGCTGTTTATATCATACGAGTACAATTGTAATAATTGGCTTGAGATTTTTATCTCCGATATGCAAGATAAAAAGTAGTCACAAACATTTTCATCTCATCGTTTGTGATTCCACAATATCTTTTTTCGCTGCATCGATTAAGACTATTATGAGGTGATTGATAATACTGAGCTGTTCTTCGGGAGTCTGGTTTATCAATTGGTTCATGTTCACCTTGATTTATCAAAATGCGGAACAAAACTCGTAAGTATATTCGTGGGAGACGTATTTATCTATTACCATAGACTTTTATGTGTGATACCGATTTGTTTATTAAAGTCTTTGACTTTGGGTCGTAGAAAATCTTAGGTGTAGGTGAGATCATCTAAGGGAATCAAGTACGTAGTATCCTGCTAGGATCATAGATGTAGGAGCATAACTGTACCTTGGATCAGTGTGAGATTGATTGGGGTTCAACTACAGTCCAGGCCGAAGTTAGTTTGGAGTAGGCTAGTGTCTGAAGCGGCTTAATACAATGTATATTTAATCTGGACTAGGTCCCGGGGTTTTTATGCATTTGCGATTTTCTCGTTAACAAAATTCTGGTGTCTGTGTTATTTCTTTTCTGCATTATATTTGTTATATAATTGAAATAATACAGGTTGTACGTTGTTCAATAAATTAAAATATCCTACCTTTTGGTTGTTGATTTAAATTGATTGACACTTGGATATTGGTATTTGGTACCATCCAAGTTATCTCCTTGTATTTGATAAAGACTTGCATATTTCTATTTGCTTGAGTAAAGATCAAATCAAATGAGAGAGATAAAAACTCTTTGATATACTTTTCTATTGATTGAGTCTAACTATCTAGTTGATTCTCATAAAAGTATATTGGAGTTTGTCCATACATATTGCTAATCGAAATATTGGGTGTGGTTGTTAGACCCCTGTTTTTTTATTAACATTTAGTCTTTATTAACAACGATCGATTTAAAGGACAAACCAGTGGATCATGGATCTCGAGGTAGGCGTGGCTTTTCATCAAAAGAGGTGGGAATACTTTTAACTCTTTTGAAACCATTGTTATTTCTTTTACAAAAGTTTATGTTTAACAAACTCATGCATTGTCTGTTTGTGCATTTCATATATTGTTTAGTTTGTATCATGATTGTTCTGTTGATTCTTTGGATCTTTCCATGAATTGGAAAGGACTTGTAATGTTTGTCATTATGAATTGTTATGGTAAATGAGAATTTCCACCGGTGGTATATAGGATACGCTCCTTCGTATTTATACCTATTTACTTTCTGATTTTATGCTTATTAGGTGTGGAACAACCCCTCATCAATATATCTATGTAGGTGTGGAACAACCCAGCATCACTGATATAATTTTTTTGAAGAAGGAGTTTGTCCATATACATGTTTGTTTACTTCAAGTAACTTGGTCACTTTTTGATGTTTTGGAAAACATGAATTATTTTCCAAATCTTGCTCATGATTTCTTTAAAGTTAAATGTTATTCCTGCTGGGCACCCGTTCTAGGGATGATGTGCTCACCCTTTCCCACTTTCAATTTCAGAGACAGATCAGAGGTGCACAACGAAAGCTTCGAGGGGTTGACTCCGTTGATTAGTTATCTTCTGATATGTTTATATTTTCAAAACAAATGACTATTGTATATGTATCATCTGAGGGGAGTTCTTGTATATATAAATTTCAGAGCGGGGCTAGTTTTTGGATTAAATTTTGTAGCAGATTTCTTAACTGAATGCTTAAGTAAATGATTTAGATTCTTAGTGCCTCTATATTTAGTTAATCTCTTGGATTAGTCAGCTACTAGCTTAGGGGGCGTTGCAACTGAAACCTCCTTTGGCCACGTTGTTGCAACAATGTGGATCAGCTACTGCATTACTACTGTAATGACTGAATTTGGTGTTGAAAATGATTGGTTGCAATTATAATATTTTTTGGATGCCAGTTGTTAGCCTTCTATATCATTCAGTTACTGAAGTCCGTTACTAGTACTCATGTCAGAACCTCAGTATCCAAGAATTCAGGGGTCGAGGGGCGTACCAGAGCCATGGTACCCTCACCAAATGTCCAAATCTGAGATGATTTGCTGATCCAGTTTGCAAATCTGTCCGACTCCAAGCCTGGCACCATAATCGACAAATTTCTGTTTTTGTCAACTCCATTAGAACCGATTTGATAAGTGACAATCAATTGAAGAATGTTTATGTGAACCCTGAATAGAAGAATGTGATCCTAAGCAAATAAGATTTATATGGTCAGTAAAGTTTCAAATGTAGAATAACAGTCCTTTCTCCATAAAATTCATGTATCTCAATAAATATATTTTCCTTTTTGAACATATTTTGCTGAAAATCATGGAGGCTATACTCATTAATGTGTCAAATTTCCTTCTTTATGTGGATTACGCTAATTCCAGCAAAAGGTTATTTGCATTATAATTACCCAGAAACGTACTGCAATGAGAATGGACATAACGAACAGGTGTATATGTGAGATTCTGCACTTAAATACTGTAATTGATGTTAGCTGCTAGGTATATTAAGAGGAAGCAATCAAAGTTGGAAAGATGGAAAGAAAGTAATAAAAGTATACAAAAATATTTTTAAAGTGGTCTAGTAACACATTCACTATACACAAATTAGAGGACTTCAATTAGATTCCATGGATTTAATGGCTACCAATTTCACACAAAAAAAAATGCAAAATGCAAAAGGATATGTTAAGTCACATTCCATATTGATTGATCAAACCAGAGCCGTGTTTCCAAATTTTATTCAACGAACAAAAATTTATACTATGATGCAACATAATGACTAAGATTTGAGCAAGTCAGCTGAAAATGAAGTCACTAAAACAAGCATAAATACACCAAAATTTGAAGCAATATAACATTATGATGAAAAATAAAAGGGGATATTAAAACCCAACCTATACCGGTATTCTCTCAATCCTTTGAGCAAGTTTTCTATCCTATAACTCTTTGATTTTTTTTCAACTTATTGCTCTGCTTATGTAAGAACAGGTAGAGGAAATCCACTTCCAGACCCCGTAAAAGTATTATTGAATTTCTGCAAGTTGTGCTCAATGTAGCTAATGAAAAATATTTTAGTGTGGAAGACATTGTTAACTCAAAGATTGAACTGTGGATCTTCACTGTCTCTCACTTCTTAAATCACAGAGCCATCCATGAAAAGAAGTAGATGATTAACCAATTTCTCTAAACCTAACCCTAACTCCAGATTTTAACTCGACCAGGGAGATTAAAATGGTAAAAAACAATACAATTCACCAAGTGGTATAGATGGTGGATTTTCGATAAGGGATAAAATCGTAAACCCATAATTGTATATGCTCCTGATCCAGCAATCAGATGAGTATTGAGGCTCAATGTCTCTTATTGAAAGCATTAAGAGATTATCAAAACAACTCCATGTCGGCGAGGATACGGTTACTCTTAGCATGAATAACAGGCCTTTAAAACCCTAGGTGTCCCTAGTGGACGAGTTATAGTCTCGTGAGGGATTACGAGAGATATACCCACAAAACCTACTCTAACTTCAAAGCGTTCCAGCTTCCCAAGCATCCAAAGATCTATGAGGACATAGAATTTCTGCATGCTAGTAATAAGAAGTTAGAAATACCAAAGAACATATTCATTCTTTAATTTTGAGTGAGAAATAACCACACCATAATGAAAGAAACGCGTGTTTGAGAACGATCAATAAGCATTTCGCCTCGACTTCTGCCTCACTTAAAAGGATTTTATGATAATTGCACTCAATAAGACGGCTTTTTTATGGGTCTCACATGTGTGTAGGTATGAATAAAGAGAGAATCCTACACACGTTGAATGGTGGGAAGGTAGCCTTCCGAATTATTTCTGGAGACTCCACAAAATCGTGGAA
This sequence comes from Papaver bracteatum, assembly GCA_023529315.1. NCBI lineage: Eukaryota > Viridiplantae > Streptophyta > Magnoliopsida > Ranunculales > Papaveraceae > Papaver > Papaver bracteatum. The sequence continues at coordinate 1,411,472 of JAJJWX010005036.1, read as the reverse complement.
AACAAAAAATTTGGTCTGGTGCCTTGGTTGATATGAAAATAGGTAGTCTCCACTAATGATTGATCAGTAACTCTAATAATGCATTTCTCCCTGCTCCTAATTCGCATCACCGGCATGATTAAATCCATTATTTAACACTCCAATTCGTAAGAATATTCGAATGTAGTTCTCTAACACTTCCAAGTTCAGTTATGTCGGTCAGAAACTCTATGTAAACATACCTAGAAGGATTCTAGTGAGTCTAAAATCTCTACAAGTTGAAGGTTTTTTATGCAAAATTTTGAAAAATCTATATGCAAAATACTCCCCCACACTTAAACTTGACATTGTCCTCAATGTGTAAAATCGAAAGTTCTGAATTCTGACATAACAGAAGATAAAACGCAAAAACTGTGCAAATTGGTAAGGAATATAGAAAAACTCCATTTCACAAAAGTTGTTCATATACGTGTTTTCTACACAGTGTCAAAAGGGCACAATGTTTAGATAAACGGTCTGACAGTTATGGTTTCTGAACTGAACTACGCGCAGTCTGAATTTTTCTGACGAAAAAGTTCTGGATTCAATGAAATTAAACATGGGGATGCACATATGATATGAAAACAATAAAAACGAAAAATAAAAGAGTTTAAGATACAAAACCTATGGGTTGCCTCCCATTTAGCGCTTGGTTTAAAGTCGTCAGCCCGACTTGGCATTGTCCTTATTACTCATCCAGAGGGAGCAAATCTTGAAGCTCTATCTCCTCCACATTCACATAAGCGATGTTTTCATAGTATGGATTCAATCTATGGACGTTGACCTTAGAAGTAGTCCCATCTCTAAGACTAGTGATATCAACTGCACCATGAGAATAAACATTAGTAACAACATATGGTCCAATCCATCTGGACCTTAGCTTACCAGGAAATAACTTAAGACGGGAATGAAATAAAAGAACTTTCTGTCCCACAACAAAATTCTTCCTAGAAATCATCTTGTCATGGAAAATCTTAGTCTTTTCCTTATATATACGAGAACTCTCGTATGCATCATTACGTATCTCCTCTAGCTCATTGATTTGTAGTTGCCTATGTTTCCCTGCTTCATCATACTCCATGTTGCACATCTTTACCGCCCAATAAGCCTTATGCTCAAGTTCAACTGGGAGATAAAAAGCTTTTCCATAAACCAACCGATATGGAGACATACCAATCGGTGTCTTATATGCTGTTCTGTATTCCCAAAGTGCATCGTTGAGTCTATAACTCCAATCCTTCCGTGTAGTGTTAACGGTTTTCTCAAGGATGGACTTAATCTCACGATTTGAAATTTCAGCTTGCCCACTAGTTTGTGGGTGATACGGCGTACCAATATTGTGTGTAATGTTGTACTTCTTGAGAATAGCATGGAAGGATTTCTTGAAGTGCGAGCCTCTATCACTGATAACCACTCTTGGTGTACCATGTCTAGAGAAAATATATTCCTTCACAAACTCACAAACAACTTGAGAATCATTAGTAGGGGTGGCTTTAGCTTCCACCCATTTTGAAACATAATCCACAGCAAGAAGTATATAAAATTTTCCATTCGAATTAACAAAAGGACCCATAAAATCAATGCCCCACACATCAAAAATCTCGACAGTGAGAATAGGATTGAGTGGTATTTGATTTCGAGCACCTAGATTGCCAGTTCGTTGACATCTATCAAAAGATTTGCAAAAAACATATGCATCCTCAAACAGGGTTGGCCAATAAAATCCACTCTCAAGTACTTTGAGAGCGGTACGTTTAGAACCAAAATGACCACCATAAGCATAAGAATGACAAAAAGATAGAATTGACTGAAATTCAGAGTTAGGTACGCACCTGCGGATAATTTGATCAGCACCATATTTCCACAAGTAGGGCTCATCCCACACATACTGTTTGGCTATTTTCTAAAGCTTTATCTTTTGAAAATTAGACATAGTACTAGGTACTTGCCTTGTAACCAAATAGTTCACTATATCAGCGTACCAAGGTGTTGATTCTTCAATTGATAAAAGTTGTTCGTCTGGAAAACGATCCTGTAATGGGAGTTCTTCTTCGGAAACAACAAGTCTACTAAGATGATCAGCAATTGTATTCTCAACACCTTTCTTATCTCTAATTTCTATATTGAATTCTTGTAGCAAAAGAATCCAACGAATGAGTCTTGGCTTAGCCTCCTTCTTTTTCAATAGGTACCGTAGTGCTGCATGATCAGAATATACAATCACATTAGTACCCACCAAATAAGCTCTAAATTTTGCTAATGCAAATACTATAGCCAACAACTCCTTTTCAGTAGTTGAATAGTTAATTTGAGCATCGTTTAGGATCCTTGATGCATAATAAATCACATGTGACCTCTTGTCTACTTTTTGATCCAAAACAGCTCCTAATGCATAATCACTTGCATCACACATTAACTCGAACGGAAAACTCCAGTCAGGCGATTTAATAATTGGTGCAGTAGTCAACAATTCCTTCAATTTATTAAAGGCATCCTTGCACTCCTGGTCGAAGTTAAAGGCAACCTCCTTTTGCAATAATTTGCACATCGGCATTGAGATTTTGGAGAAATCTTTGATAAACCTCCTATAAAAACCTGCATGACCAAGAAACGAGCGAATTTCCCTCACCGAAGTGGGGTATTGTAAGTTCCTAATCAAGTCTATCTTTGCCTTGTCCACTTCGAGCCTTTTAGAGGAAACGATGTGGCCAAGTACAATTACATGGTCTACCATAAAGTGACATTTCTCCCAGTTTAAAACCAAATTAGTGTCTATGCATCTTTTAAGCACAAGTTCAAGATTATTTAAACAAATATCAAATGAATCACCATAAACACTGAAGTCGTCCATAAATACCTCAATGATGTTCTCCACGTAATCAGAAAATATACTAACCATACATCTCTGAAAAGTGGCAGGCGCATTGCAAAGACCAAATGGCATTCTTCTATATGCAAATGTACCGAAAGGACAAGTAAAAGTTGTCTTCTCTTGATCCTCCGATGCAATAAAAATTTGATTGTAGCCCGAATAACCATCTAAAAAGCAATAATATAAGTGTCCCGCTAACCTCTCTAACATCTGATCAATGAAAGGCAAAGGAAAGTGATCCTTGCGGGTAGCCGAATTGAGATTTCTGTAGTCTATGCACACTCGCCATCTTGTTTGAACTCTTGCAGGAACGAGTTCATCATCTTGATTTCTAACAACAGTGACACCTGATTTCTTAGGCACCACTTGCACCGGACTAACCCATTTGCTGTCAGAAATTGGGTAAATCACCCCCACACTCAGTAATTTGAGTATCTCTTTCTTTACGACCTCCATCATTGGGGGGTTAAGCCTACGCTGAGCATAACGTACTGGCTTTACATCATCTTCCATAAGGATTCTATGCATGCATGTGGATGGACTAATGCCTTTAATATCAGCAATTGTCCAACCAATAGCTGTTTTGTGCTCTTTCAGAACCCGAAGAAGGCGTTCTTCTTGTATTGCTGTGAGATTCTTTGCAATAATGACTGGAAGCTCTTCCCCATCACCCAAGAAAGCATAATTTAAGTGATTAGGTAGGGGTTTTAGCTCTAATTTAGGTGCCTGCACAACAGAAGGTAAAGGAACTTCATCAGAAATAGGTAAAGAGATATATGAAATATTACCTGTTTTGAATTCTGGTGATGACGTTAAAGCACCACATGTCTCAACAAACTCCTTGGGAATATCAACATCCAAGTTAAGAATTCCATGGATGTCCAAATCAATGCTACTTTGTAGCACAGATTCTAGTTCATCTTCTTTGTTCAAATCAAACATCTGTTGTGCCAACGAACCAATAACATCAACAGAGAAAGCGGAGTGCACATCACTAGGATAACGCATAGCTTCAAAAATATTGAAGCGTATAACCTCCTTATCAAACTCCATAGTGAGTGTACCATTGTCCACATCAATCTTCGTCTTCGCTGTTTTCATAAATGGTCTCCCAAGAAGTAACGAAGTAGATGAAAAATTATCTCAATTATGCATATCCACAATGTAAAAATCAACCGGAAAGATTAACTGATTCACTTGAACTAACACGTCCTCCATGACTCCCTTAGGATATATATTGGACTTGTTTGCCAATTGAATAGTAATCTTCGCCTCTTTTAAAGGTCCAAGATTCAAAGAATCATAAACATCGGCTGACATAAAACTTATGGATGCTCCCAAATCAAGCAAAGCATGCTCAAACCTCTTGGTACCAATAGTCATTGGCACGGTGAAACCCCAGGATCTTCACACTTTGTAGGCATCTTCTTCAATAGCATAGCTGTGGCACTTTCTCCCACTTGAGTAATCTCATTAGCAATCAACCTATCCTTCCTTGTACACAAAACCTTAGCATACCTGGGTACGGTTTTGATGGCCTCAATAAATGGGATGTTGATTTGTATCTTGCTGAAAATGTCCATGATCTCCTTGTCTTGAGCTTGCTTCTTTGATTTGGAAAAATGACTAGGGAAAGGAGGTGGTGTGGTAAAGGTGGGAACCGTGTCCTTAGGTTGGCCAGTTGAGGTTGGCTTTTCCTTTGGGACGGTTTCCTCCTCTACTTCCTTTTCAATGTCGTTACTAACCTCTTTTTGTTGTTGTGGCTCTTCAGTTTGCTTCCCACTTCGTAGAGTTACAACATTGACATTCGCCCTTGGATTCACAAAAGTTTGTGATGGAAACTTCGCCGAATTCTGAGCTTTAATTTCATTCATGTTTGTAGCCAACTATCCCATTTGAAGTTGCAAGTCTTTTATAGCCATATCTTGCTTTTGCAAAATTGTATCTTGACGCTGAGCATTTGCATCTTGCTTTTGCATCATCATTTTCATCATCTCCTCCAAACTAGAACTTTGATTCTGCTGTTGAGGCTGAGGTGGAGGTTGTTGTCGGAACTGTGGTTGTTGAAAACCACTTTGTCGCCCATAAGGATTAGGAGCTGCAGCTTGCTGATTTGCATAACTTAAATTTGGGTGATCTTTCCAACCTGGATTATAAGTATTAGAGTAGGGATCATACCTTGGCCTCTGATTAGGGAACATAGCATTCACCTGTTCAGACTCTTCTTCATACGAAGGAATAATCACAGTTGCCATTCGTTGTACCACCTTCTCTATGTTGTTCATCCGTTGTTCTGATTGTGCAGATTCCCCCATCTCGCTAACTCTTCTGATATTAGAGTCATTTCTGGTGTAGAATTGTTGAGCATTAGCATCCATACTCTCAATCAAACTGGTTTCCTCCGAAATCGTCTTCTCAGTAAGTGAACCACCGGCAGCTGCATCAATCAAATTCCTCTGTTCTGGAAGTAATCCTTCATAGAAGTATTGAATGATAAGTGTTGAGGATATATTATGGTGTGGGAAGCTTTCCAAAAACCTCTTATATCTCTCCCAATACTCATATAGAGACTCCCCAGACATCTGTAGAATGCCACTAATCTCCTTGCGAACGGATGCCGCTTTGGAAGCAGGAAAATATTTCTCCAGAAATAGCTTTTTCATTTGATTCCATGTTGTAACACTCCCTGAAGGAAGAAAATACAACCATTCTTCTGCTAAGTGTGTCAATGAGAACGGAAAGGCTTGTAGCATAGCCATTTCTCTGTCTGCGGTTGCATGCCTCAGACTTGTCATTGTGTTCTGGAACTGTTGAAGGTGTCGATTTGGATTTTCACCTGGATGTCCCTTGAACTTTGGTAGATGATAAAGTAGATTCGACTTCAGCTCCACTGGTTCAGTGATTGTAATGCACAGTGGTTGCGAATCTAAGCACGGATATGTCAACTCTCCTAACTTTCTCTCCGGAGGTGGAGGTGGTGGATTATTGTTACCGCCTACCATTGTTGAAGTAGAAGGTTCTTCTTGCAACTTTGGACGAGATTGTAGTACCGTTCCTTTGCGAGTCTGAATTCCACACCTCTGGTAATTCCAATCCTTCGATGCCAGAGATTAAGTACCTGAAATAAAATTCTCAAAAGTTAAATCAAAAACTAAAAATAAGACTAAAAACAAAAAGAAAACAAAAAGAAATAACAACTAAAGCTACTGACTGCTCCCCGGCAGCGGCGCCAAAATTTGATGCGTGTCGTAGGTGCTCAAATTAAATTATTTATTTCCACACAATTAACTGGTAATATAATGGAAGTAAGGATCGTTCCCGCGAAGAGCAGGGAGTTTTAGTTGTCGAAAATGTCACAATGGGGGATTTTTGTTTTTGATTTTAGAACAAAGTAAATAACAAAGCAATTAAAAATAATAAAGTTGCAAGCAATGGAGAGAAATATGATCAGGGAATCCTTCTTCGTTACTAAACCGTCATCAAGTTATTATATTCATCCATTAATACTATTAATCACACATTATTACCAACCGTGGAATAACATCTAGCTCAGTGCTATCCCCTAAATTCCTTATATCACTGGGTACGGAAGCTCTCCAATACCAGATTCTATTCGTCTAAACCACCTAGTAGTAGCTCACTCAAGGTGTAATTTTTCCGAATGCTTTATCTTTTGTGAATTATAGATTGATCCTAGTAGTTAGACTCTTAGCTCAAGGTCCACTTTCTAGTGTTGTTTATACACACAATCGCTACACAGAATCCCTCTGCAAGGTCTTGTGTTCACTAATTTTGTATGAATTATTCGACTATTACTTATCTCCTAACTCAATACTAGCATTTGATTAAATCAACAAATTAGTTCAGTTGGCCACCTAAACAATCTATCAATTAATCATAAAAATTCTAATTAGTAAAAACAATCAATAATATGTGAAGAACTTCAAAATAGATGTATATAATAACTCAAATCATGTCTAGAACTTAGAATTCATCCCCAATCACTAAGAAGTTTAGCTACTCATGGTACTAAAAAACCCATGAGTTTCATAAAATAAAATGGTAAAGAAATAGTTACGGTGATGAATCGCTCCAAAAACCCTAGCTTTTTCTCCCTTGAGTTCTCCTCTCCAAAAACGTGATAAAAGATATCTCCTCCAAAAATATTAGAAGTTCTCTTATATAGGTGTCCCATTGTAGTTGTGCCCGTGCACCAAATCCTGGTCGAATGGTTGCCAAATACTAGCCAAGACTCCCAAAAGAAACTCACGCCCAAGTCATGGTCGTGCAAAAATACTAACCCAACATCTATTAGGCTTCACATATACGTAAGAAATCCAGCCCAAAACCAACTCAAGGAACTGACAGGCATAATTCCATTCCACCCATATTTCTCTCAGAGAATTCTCTCTGTGAGCGAAAAAATCTGCTGGAATTGGTTTCTCCACGGGCACTCAAGCCACCGTGAAATATAAAACTCCCTTGGTTTTCTCATGCAACTTCCCTGACTTCCATACCGGCAGTAAACTTGAGCTTCTCCAACCGTATATATGCAGTAACAGCATTTCTCGCCGTAGTCATCATCACCATCTCAAGTTCCATCAACCACGGCATCAACTTCTCATGAGTTTCAACTGGCTTCTCTCGTTAGAATCCAAAACCACAGCTCCAGTTCCATCTTGATCATCACGTCTCCATAACTCACTGCCGATAATCACCAACAGTTATCTTCTACTTCCATGAATGGCTCGAGTAGAAGCCAACAACTTCATTCTTTCACAAACTCTCGACCAATGTCAGCAGCACCATCCTCTCTATATTCTGCCAAGCTCAAACACGAGGTTCTTCCGTTCATGTGTCAGCATCACTTTCCAGTAGTCACCATCGTAAATTCTGACAGTAACCACAGCTGGCTCATTTGCATCACAGCCATCAATGAAAACCATGGCAGAAATCACATTCTCGAACTGTCCATGGTCATCTCCATGCAATATCGGCAGCGTCCATCTACTCGTCTCCCTGTGAATCAGTTGAGCTCCATTTTAATGGGACTCTTCAACTTCCAGTGGCAGAAACTCGTCCATCTCTTTCTATTAACGGTAAAACTGATCTCCTCATTCCCTCGGCTGCTCTTCTTTATATTACCGTGTCCCTGCATAGTCATTGAATAACAGCAACCATTCAAACCCTTCCCTGTTCTCGGACATTCTCGCTGGACATGAATCACAGCTCAAATTCAAACTCGTCACGACCATTATTTGCTTGAGCCAATCACTGCCAATAACTTAGCTGCTAGCAACACCTTCTCTGTTTAAAATCGAGCCATCTTTCTCAGTTACAGCCATTCCAACGTATCAGCAACATCTCCTTTCTTGGTCACGAGCATCACCATCATTCCCTGCTCTTCTATACGGCAGCAGTCATAGCCTCCAACCTCGTTGTTGCTCTTAACTTGAATATTCGAAAACTCCTACCAACTGTTGTTTAATATCCATGCACTCGAGAACATCCCCATCACTACCATATGGTAATGGCAGCAACACTCGACAATTTCTTTTCATGCCAATGCAGTAATACCAAGCTTCATTATCGTCTGCGGAAGTCACTTTCTAATCATTCATTTGTCTCTTTCGCCCATCATTGGTTTGTCTCCCAGCTTCTTCATATGATGTCGGAATGACTCCATTCTTCCGCCGTTGGCTTCGTCTTTCCGTCCTATTTGAGATGTTAGCATGCACTCCTAAGTTCGAACGAGTTCCACTTGGTCTTTGGCCCTTCTCAGCTTGCGGCTAACTTCTTTTATTGCACAGTTAAGTGCCAATTCACTTCTTTTGGATGATTCACCTAGCAAAACAAAAATAAAGAAAAACAAGAGTAATATACAATAATTCGCAGGAAAATATAGCAAATATTAGCATGGATTCAACACTAAATATGTGCAAAATATGCACTTAACACCGGCCAACCATGCCCAAGCCGGTCCCACATCCCTTATTTTATTATTATTATTATTTATAGTTGAACCAATATTTCCTCAAACCAAGGAATATTGGTTCAACTATCAATATTCAACAAATCATCGAATGAGCAATATTTGCTCACGTTAACTATGTTTATTTATACATTATACCTCTGTCTCAATTCGTGAGTCTCAGAAAATTTTCAAATCATGTTCGACTCAACAATACAAGGACTCATCGTCTCATGAAGTCATGAAGTTAGCAACTGACTAACTAAATACATGTCTGCCTTACAGACTCCACAATCACACGAGACATCAACCGTGTTACATGTGGGGATATTAACTAGGGTTTTGGTCTGGTGATCCATGACATGTGTGTTCATACATACGATGATAATGTGGGAAAGTCGTGCAATCAGTTGGAGGAGTTAACAAAGTAGTGGATGGAAAATCAACCAAGTCTACGCACGTTGAACAACTGGTTTTAACACAATATCCACTTTTCCACTCTTTGATTCCATCAACTGTCACACTTCATGGGATCATGGTGTTTACAATTCTAGCAATATAAATAAGTCTCTGAATCATGATTGAAAAAAGGACAATCTCACGTCAAACAGACAACATGAGATTAACAACTCAACATTTGAGCAATTACTCTCAACAGAGTAAAATTCAATCATTCAGAACTTACCTTATTTTCAGAATACATAACACACCTACGGTATTTGATTACCATTGATCTCACACATTTCTCAGCTTCCCTCTTACAGATCGACCTATCCTATCTTGTGACCGAATTTACTCGGGAACGGCCATTGTCTTGGTTTAGGCCGGAGTACTACAAATTGATCTCTCAAATTCAAAGCACTCCCTTCTTGCAGTGCATCTGTGTGAGGTTAAACAATTATCTCGGTTCAAGGAGTTTCCTCCGCACGGTCGTGTCCTCAATTCCGTAAAAACCAGCAACTCGTTTTTTTCCATCTACATATTGGCGACCACAGTGGGAGATCATTCTCTCGGTTGCAAATCTTACTTCTCACAAAAATGGTCAGTCTTAGGTCTGGTTCAGTTACCAACCCGGATTCAACACCTGACTCTAATATTGTAATCTCTAGTGGTACTTCTAACATCACTCCTCCGGTGCAACCTGCCACTACTACTCCTTCGAGTACTGGTGCTCCAGTAATCACCCCTGCAAATTGCGGCACTGACACCATCAATAATCCACTCTTCGGCCGGTCTCCTGAAGAAGTCAGGGAAAATCCACCTGCCATAGGTGATCTCATGAAAGTGCAAGAAACTCTTTCCAAAAATCAAACTGATATAGATACCACTCATAAGGAACTATTTAATTATCTCAAGACTCTAACAGACAAGATGTCATAGAAAACTCAAGAGAAAGGAAAAGCTAAAGAAAAGTCTTTAGACGCAGATCTCGAAATCACTCCAATCCATATCGTAGATGATGAAGAAGTTCCCAAGGATGCAGATAATTTACAAGTGAAAGAACCATCCAGTTTCATCACTCGTGAAGACCTGGAACGCCTCTTGGAAGATCGTGGAAAATACAAGATGCCTTCTTTCCACCATCACCAACCTCCATACCATGCTGCTACGTAAAGGATCCCTCTACCAAAAGGTTATACCTATCCAACATTCACCCTTTATGACGGTGCGGGCAATGCTCGAGAACATGTTTCTTGATTTTTGGAAGCATTGGGTGAACATGAGCACAACCATAATGTCCATCTGAAGGAATTTTCAAAGTCTCTGAAAAGCAGGGCATATACCTGGTACAACAACATCGCACCAAGAAGTATCAAAAGTTCGGGAGAAATGGTTAATGCTTTCTACAGAAAGTATTTTTTCATTTCAGAGCAAATCACTCTCTCTGATCTCGGAAGGATGTTTCAAAAGAGCAACGAACATCCTAGCCATTATGTGAAAAGATTCAGAGTTCAAGCCTTGGATTGTCATGATCCAAACGTCACAGAGCAACAAATCGTGGACTTGTGCATCAATAGAATGATTCTAATCTACAGAGCTTTATTGGAAAATCTCAGGTTCCAGACTTTCTCAGAACTTCATGAAGTGGCCAAGAGATCAGCAACTACTGCACCTGTTTTATTGGAGAGGGCTAAGACTACAAAAGCTGAAGAGTCACAGGAGACTCGAGATAGCAGATGTTTAATAAACAAATAGTACAATCTCCAACCTTTCACAAATGTTTTTACAGAAGGGAGCAAAAAAAAGTCGAGTCGCAGCGCAAGCATACTTCCGCAACCCCTTCAAAAGCGCAAGGGAAGGATAATATGCAAGTTCCTGCCCAACACACAGAAGTTGATCCAGAGACACCTGATTTCCCCTGTTCCATTGAGGAAGTTATTGAACTTCTAGATGCCTTGGTTCAAGACGGCGCGATTAAACTCCCATATGTCAAAAAAGACCCAACTGAAGAGGCCAGGGAAAATCCTTGTTATTGTCGCTTTCATAGGTTTGTCAACCATCCCACAAGTGATTGCAGAACTTTGAAGCGCATATTCAAAGAAAATATTGAACCAGGAGAGAACTCAAATTGGAGACTGAAGGAGTGCACAGGGATCCTCTCCCGATCAGAACATTCACTCTTTCTGAATCACTTGTCAAAGAAGCAGTTCAATCCTTAATCGAGCATGTCTGCGAATTACTATACTTATCAAAGGCTCAAAGGGGAGACATGTTCGCTGCACCGAATCACATCATGTCAGGGAAGCGTTTGTTGATTCAATAAGCATTTCCTGATCCTCCCTCAACAACAGATGAAGAAATATACGACTTGGGACTTCTCACCGCAGTCTATCTCAAGGGAAACGAGTTCAAACGAGCATTGATTGATTTCGGCACCGCTGTCAATGTTATCCTTCTGAAAACTCTCAGAGCTGCAGATATCAGACGACAAGAAGTCATTCATGCCCTAGTAATAATCACAGATCATGAAGGAACACCCAGAGACCCTTATGGCCACATCACTCTCAAGGTGAACATAAACTCAGCCTGGGCAGAAACGAAATTTTACATAATCCGAGAAAATCCGGGATATGATATGATTCTTGGGCGGACATGGATTCACGCTGGAAAGGTAACACCAACACCTTCAATTGCACATTTCTCTGTTGAAGAAACCTCTGATTCGGAAGAAGAAAAAGAAGATACTTCACCATTCGAGTATTTGAAGGAAGTCAAAGCCCTGACAGAGCTAACATAAAATCCTGAAGAAGATGCAAATGCTTTCATCAAAAGGTTTCATACTCATGCAAGTCTTATTCCTCCTCATGTGTCCATATCATCAGTTTTCAAATGTGCTTATTTGGTCCGAGGACTTTACTCCACAAACAACTTAGCAATTGAAAAATGCTATGAATGGATAACCTCGCCTCAGCAATATTTCACCAAATGGTTAAGTTCAGAACTTCTTCAAATCGAGCATATCATCGAAAAATTTATTGATGAAGACATAGCCAAGCATGATAAACAGTATCTCAAATACTCTTATTTGCACGAATGTCCACATGTGCCGCAAGGTTTGAAGACTTCAACAACATGGAATTTCACTGCACGAGGAATTCTGAATTAGCAGAAGATATTCAGAGCACGTAGGGTCAAGCCTAACAAATTCCAGGAATGAGATTTAGTTCTCAAAGCAACTAAGCGTCATTTCCATTCTGCAAAGAATTCCAACTGGGAAGGACCTTTCAGGATCTCTAAGTATGTTGCTGGTTGTAGATACCGTCGAAATCCGTTAAGATCTCTCTAATATCCAAAATGAGAATCACGTGGAAAATTATTAATGAGGGAAGCCGCCACCCAACTTAGGGAGTTGGGACCCAATAAAAACACTGGTCCAAAAACATAGAAAGAGTTCGGGAATCAAAATACGAGCTAGGAAGGTGTGAAGCACCTAGCCCGTCCAACGCGAAGACTGGCCTCTACTTTATAATTGGGATATTAGGATATCGATTGTTTAGACAAGAAATAAAATAATAAGTTTATCAAATGTAACCAAAATAATTATTATATGCTCGGTTCCACACTTTAGACGATTAAGTAAAACCTGCTCTCAAAACAAAATCCAATTGTTATTATTATTATGGAAAATAATCACCAATTAATATTAATATAACAAATGGAAATCAAGATAATTTTCAAATATCACAAATCAATTATTATTGTTCAAATCAGACGAACCATGAACCAAGACGTCAATATGTTGGATGTATTACGAAAAGTCTCTCAAGACGCACTACCGATAGGGCCACACACCTTACTTAATCATCAAACAGATAATATGTATAAGCCAATCAAGACAAACAATTATGACGAAAATTAATTAAAGTCCACTAGATATCATGTACTGACTCCATGCAACACTAACTCAGGTTACCACAAAATATTACTAATTGCTTTGATCATGCATGTGATCTTCATATGCAAATACTAGTATATGATATGGATGAATAAAAGATGGAAACCAGACGTACGTGGACGTAAGGACCAAAGCACACAATATCGAAACAAGAATATGGACAATTTTTATTCAACTGTTAAAGGAGTTTCGTATCCAAATATAGTACGTCAATCAAGAAATAAAGAGAAGTATTGATCGACCTGTTTTCGCAAGGAGATGATTATATTGTTACTTAGATCATTCAAGAATCCAAGGATGATGCCGCAAATCGATCGTACTGAATATCCACTGTTTTCACTTTCAACGTTTTTCCTCTCCCCTCTCTGCTCCTCCAATTGCCTCCTAGAATTCTCCCCAAATTCCTCCCACTTTTCATTATTATTATTACTAAATTTTTTCCTCTTCCAGTGACACAACAATTAACTCTCTATTTATAATCATTTCCCCTTAAGTGTAGCCCTCGGATTAAACGACCTAAATCCTATGGCTCAAATCAATAACCTAAATTCTATTGCCTTATTTCAAAATTATTATTCTTAAATTCTAAATATTAACCAATATTACCAAAAATCCAATATTTTTCAATTAATTCTAAGAGTTTTGTTAAATGGAAATACTTTGGGACAAAGTTAATGATGTCGACATTTTCTACACATTTTGGTTGGAGGATGACCAACTTAATTTTGGTACATAGGAAATGGGTACTAGTGGGCTTAATGGACCTTGGTCGGTGGATATCATTTTTGGCTCAAGTTAACAACACTTTTGGCCTTGTTAAATGTAGATTATGATCGGACTTATTACCACTTGCGGACAAGGCACTATGATTGGGTGCATATTTAATGGATGAAAAAGATAGGTAAGCCTATTTTCATTAATGCACGGTGGACCTAATTTAGGCTTCCTTTTATGATTAAGATTTCAGATACGATTTCAGGGCATACTTTTCCGGCCCATGCAAAATTAGGGTGTCTACAGTTTTCCCTTTTTGGCAGCGGTTTGCTTGCAACTGAATGCCAAAAACATACACACCAATTTTGCACGAGTTCAACCATTTTGTTGGATTCCTTATTTATAAATTACTCGGGATGACATTAGAAAGTTCAGTCGAATTATTTCTAAGTATTTTGATTTTGCACGAGTACACATCCTCGTGATATATAGATCACGACGAAGCGATACTCATGGCATACCAGCTATTGCGAAAACAGGCGGCTATTTATTTACAATGATTCTTCTAACAAAAGGCTACGTCATCTCGATTGCAATGTCTGAGTAGAATCTCCTCAATATGAAATCATCTCTAGTCCTTGATACGATCCATTAGAAGCTTGGGATATACGAATTTCCTCACGCATTCTTGATTGCCACAATCCTTATGAAGAAAGTACACTTTCACTTTCACTTCCTCTTTGAGCTTTGCGTCCAAAATCTGGGTAAACCCTGTAATTGATGACCTTGCAAAAGAGCTTTAGTAGCACATGTTCCTAATAAATACTATTTTTTTATTTTTTTAATATTAAGAACAAATCCTAGAAAATTATTTTCAAAAACAAAAGATGAAAAACAAAATACTCAATATATACAAACGTTTAGGAATCCTGACCTGCCACGTGTCTAATAGATGCCACCAAAAATATTACCGTCCCCTTCCAAATTTTCAAATATGTCAATCCTCCCAGCTATAATTAACTTCACATATTAGCTTCAAACTGTAAATATGTTTCACAATCTTGTTGCTTTCCATGGATGACCTTTGATGCTTCAAATCTTCAATTTCTCCTTGCGACTCTTACTTTCCTCTATCTCTTTTAAGTGCTACTCAATTTTCCCAAGTGGCTGTTTAATAACCATTTTTTTGTCATTCTTTCTTTTCTTTTTTTTAATTCTTTTTTTTTTTCATTTTTTTTTTTCATTTTTAATTTTTATTTGAATCTTTCCGTTTGGACGTCCGTTGCTCATAGAACTTTAGGAGATGACTTACAAGACTAAAGATGACATACAAATGGACTTAACATATCTCTCTCTAAATTATTTACTTGACAAAGACCGAGCACTATAATAAAGACTGAAATGTTCTAATGACATGGGCCCAGTATGATGATGGTGGTGCCCCTAGATTATTTATTTTTTGTTAAGGGCCTAATATAATGACGATTTTGCCCCCTTTTTTTGACACTATAAAATTGAAAATAAATTTTTTTTTTTGACTGACTGAAGGGGACAAACATGGTGATGACTCTGCCCCTATTTTTTTGTTTTGACAAGGGCTTAACATAATGACGACTCTGCCCCAAGTAGATTTTTTTTTTACATTATTCTTTTGGACTGATCGACTGAAGGGACATGATGACGACTTTGCCCCTAGACTATGATATTATGAGAGAGATATTGGTTTTCTAAAAAAAATCTCCTTAAGTTTTATGAGCGTTCGCCGCCCTTAGATAGATTTGAGCACTTACCTAGGTATGGTATTTCTTGGGTCGAGTAACACTATCTGGGCCTGGATCATATTGGCTGCCCCGATCAAATTGTTGAAAAATTCTTCTATTTTGTATGATTCTTGGATCTTCTCGAAATTCTGCTTGCTTCATCTTGTTGAACCCTGTATCCTAAAAATCATTCATTACCTTCTGATTAAATGCATTCTTGAACCTTATAATCGGAAAATCATTCATTTTCTTCTGATTAGTAGCTTTCTTGAACCTTATGCTGAGATAATCACTTATTGCCTTCCGATTAATTTCTTTATTGAACATTTTGTTGGGAAAATAATTTGTTGTCTTCTTATTAATATCTTTCTTGAATTTTGTGCTGGTAAAATTATTCATTACCTTCTGATTAATTGTTTTCTTGAACCTTATGCTCCGATTATTATTCCTTGTCTTCTGATTATTTTCTTTCTTGAACCTTCTCTTGGGAAAATCATTCACTTCCTTTTGATTAATTTCTTTCTTAAACTTTATGCTGGGAAAATCGTTCTTTGCCTTTTGATTAGCTGCTCCATCATTCTTCAAGTACAATAACACGTCCTTGTAAGAAACCATTTCCTTAGGTAGAGTATTCGTCGTCTTGCCTTTATTTGGTGGAAAAATCTCATCTTTATGTGTTTTGAATCTTTCTCCCTTCTTGACATGGATCTTCAACATCCATTCTGGTCTTAACTGCAATGGTTTCTCATCAATTAAATTCACTACTTCTGCCCTCTGATCTGGCACATTCTTGCATTGTATCCACATCTTGGTCGTATCCATCTTCTTTCTCTAAGGTGCCCTTAAAGGTTGTTTTTTCTTGTTTGTATTGACAAACTTTACTTCTCTAGTCAGTTCAGGTTTTTCTTTTTGGTGGTTCCACAGTCCCCACGGTTTGCCAGTATTCTCACTTCCTTTGTTCTTCAAAACATTTTTCCTACAAACAAAGTCTTTTTGGTTTTTTTAATTTTTTTGGATTTTTTGGAATATTTTGAAAATTGGAAATAAAAGAAGACTTATTTACGAATTCAGGTGATTTAAAACCCTTAACCAGTCGAATAGACCCTGAGATGAGGTGGCTTGTAAATAGGTCTGCTTCTTGCTACATTTTGAACTTCTTCACCACCCTCAGTTCTAAATGGATTCCACCTTGTAGATGAAGATTGATTTGTTGCATGTACTGGATTAGCAGACAAGATATCTGAGAGGTAGACTGAACTCTCGAGTGATTGAACGGGATAAGACAAGAGCTCTGAAATATGCACATGCCTAACAGGTGCGGGTTGCTTTGGTAGAAGGTCAGAGATATGCACAGGCTCTGCTGAGAATCGGTTGGAATTTAGCACGTTCCTCGGTTGCTCAACTCCATAATAATCTGCCATTAATTCAGACAAAATAACATGACGATTAGTTGTTGAATTAAATGAGTTCACATTTTGTACCTGATCCGTGAAGAGTTCACTGATGTGGACGGGCTGATCCATCGCAATTTCTTGCTTGTTGATTGAGTCGGCTAAATTGGTTTCATTTTCCGCCAAGACAAAATTGACCATGGGTTCCCTTTGATGATATTGCAATGAGTTTGTATTCAGATGCTTTCTCTCCCTATAATTCCTTTGTGGACGTCCATATCTGCCCTGATTCCAGTTTTGGATCTGCCCCTGGTATGGTCCTGTAGGTGATGCAACTGACACAATATTCACTTGATTTTCTTCTGTAAATGTGGCCCTTCCGTAATTATTCCCATTAGACTCCTCTGGGTTGGTCAAACTTGTCATTCTGCCAGTGTCCAATGCATTTTCAATCTGTGAACCCGCCTTCCATAAAGAGAGTAATGTTGGATGGTAAGATGATATCATCCGGTTCCAATATTCATGGTTCAAACAATTCATTATAATATTTACAATATCCTCTTCGGTTTATATCTCATCGATCTCTAATGCCTTGGTCCTCCAACGTGGAAAAAAATATGTAAATGCCTCATTCGGTTCTTGTTTGACCGCCTCAAAGTGTTTCCGAGTAAACTGAATTTCAGGAACTAACATAAATCGTCTCACAAACATATCGACCATATCCTTCCAAGTTGAAACTAGACTGGGGTCTGTCTTCATCAGCCACTTTAAGGCCGTTCCAGTCAGACTTCTTTGGAACAATTGGACTAACAACCCATCATTAATACCCAGTGGATTCAAGTACCCAACATACATGCGAATATGGATTTTCGGGCACCCAGTTCCATCATATTTATCCATATCTGGAAATTGAAAGCCAGGAGGTAAACGAATATCGGGATAACGATATAGACCATGTGTATCAATTGTATTCTCACCCATTTTTTGCAAGGTCCTTTCAGTCTTTTTGAGCCTCTGGGATAACTTTTTTTCGCGTGCCATGGTCTCTCCCATTTCAAAAAATGTCATCTTTAACATTTCAAAACTATTCTCTTTAACATTTTCATCATTATGGTTATTTTTGTCATTTTTCCTCATTTGAGACCCTGCATATTTTCCTGTGGACTTAGCAATGGCCTCGAGAGTAAACTTCTTGGTCTCTGCTTCCACTTCTGTGAACTTGGTATCCAATATCTTTTGGAATTATTCGCGCAACCATGACAATGCCCCAGTGTCGATATTCAATTCAGATTCTTTGGTCATGTTTCTGTTTTCAAGGAAGCAAAAGAATATATGGTAACACAAGGGTACTTATGCCTCGGATTTTGTGCAACAATGAATGCAATTTATAATTAATGCAGGTTTTACTAACTTTTGGGTAGGATTGGGCTACCTTAGCAGAATATACCTCAGACGTAGTCGAAACTAGTCTTCTTTGGTACTGGGCTAAGGCTTGTGGTGTTCGAATGATAATGCCCAAAGGGTTCAGCTTTACTAACCACGGATTTTACTAAGAATCGGACTTCGGACGATGCGAAATAACAATGCAAGATAATATGGGTGCGTGCAATATGTGTGTGCAAACACCGAGTGGTGTAAAATCAAAACCCTAAAATCCCAATTATTTTTTCGAGTTAGATTCTCAAAGTCCCCAGTGAAGTCGCCACTGTAGATACCGTCGAAATCCGTTAAGATCTCTCTAATATCCAAAATGGGAATCATGTGGAAAATTATTAATGAGGGAAGCCGCCACCCAACTTAGGGAGTTGGGACCCAATAAAAACACTGGTCCAAAAACAGAGAAAGAGTTCGGAAATCAAAATACGAGCTAGGAAGGTGTGAAGCACCTAGCCCGTCCAATCCGAAGACTGGCCTCTACTTTATAATTGGGATATTAGGATATCGATTGTTTAGACAAGAAATAAAATAATAAGTTCATGAAATGTAATCAAAATAATTATTATATGCTCGGTTCCACACTTTAGCCGATTAAGTAAAACCTGCTCTCAAAACAAAATCCAATTGTTATTATTATTAGTGAAAATAATCACCAATTAACATTAATATAACAAATGGAAATCAAGATAATTTTCAAATATCACAAATCAATTATTATTGTTCAAATCAGACGAACCATTAACCAAGACGTCAATATGTTGGATGTATTACGAAAAGTCTCTCAAGCCACACTACCGATAGGGCCACACACCTTACTTAATCATCAAACAGATAATATGTATAAGCCAATCAAGACAAACAATTATGACGAAAATTAATTAAAGTCCACTAGATATCATGTACTGACTCTATGTAATACCAACTCAGGTTACCACTAAATATTACTAATTGCTTGCATCATGCAAATACTAGTATATGATATTGATGAATACAAGATGGAAACCAGACGTACGTGGACGTAAGGAGCAAAGCACACAATATCGAAACAAGAACATGGACAATTTTTATTCACCTGTAAAAGGAGTTTCGTATCCAAATATAGTACGTCAATCAAGAAATAAAGAGAAGTAATGATCGACATGTTTTCGCAAGGAGATGATTATATTATTACTCAGATCATTCAAGAATCCAAGGATGATGCCACAAATCGATCGTACCAAATATCCACTATTTTCACTTTCAACGTTTTTCTTCTCCCCTCTCAGCTCCTCCAATTGCCTCCTAGAATTCTCCCCAAATTCCTCCCACTTTTTATTATTATTATTACTAAATTTTTTCCTCTTCCAGTGACACAACAATTAACTCTCTATTTATAATCATTTCCCCTTAAGTACAGCCTTCGGATTAAATGACATAAATCCTATGGCTCAAATCAATAACCTAAATTTCATTGCCTTATTTCAAAAATATTATTCTTAAATTCTAAATATTAACCAATATTATTACCAAAAATCCAAGATTTTTCAATTAATCCTAAGAGTTTTGTTAAATGGAAATACTTTGGGACAAAGTTAATGATGTCGACATTTTCTACACATTTTGGTTGGAGGATGACCAACTTAATTTTGTTACATAGGAAACGGGTACTAGTGGGCTTAATTATGGCTGCCAACGGGTACCCGATTACCCGGAACCGACCCGGACCCGGGTGTGTCGGGTCCGGTTCCGGGTCCCAAGATTGGAACCGTTAGCTAAACCACTACCCGACGGGTAGGACCCGTTAGGAACCGATAAATTTCGGGTCCCAACGGGTACCCGAATATCTATGTTTTACTTGTTAATTTTACATAAAATAGAAAGATTTAGTATAATTTCGTTCAAATTTTTTTCATTTATCCTTCATATTCTTATGTTTAATCCTAATTAAAAAAATTACATAGATATAATAATAATTTTATATGAAAAATTATTAGATTCAAGCTAATATAGCAAATATAAAAGTAAAATATCAAAAAGTTTAGTTGATTTTTAAGGACCCGATAAATACCCGGACCCGACGGGTAATTAGTGTTTTTATCGGGTCCGGTTCCGGGTCCATCAATTTAGGAACCGGACCCGAAACCGTTAGGACCCGGAACCGATTAAAATTACCGGTTCCGGTTCCGGGTAGCACACTACCCGGACCCGATGGGACCCGTTGGCACCCCTAGGCTTAATGGACCTTGGTCGATGGATGTCATTTTTGGCTCAAGTTAATACCACTTTTGGCCTTGTTAAATGTAGATTATGCTTGGACTTATTACCACTTGCGGATAAGGCACTATGATTGGGTGCATACTTAATGGATAAAAAAGATTGGTAAGCCTATTTTCATTAATGCACGGTGGACCTAATTTAGGCTTCCTTTTATGATTAAGATTTCAGATACGATTTCGCGGCATACTTTCCCGGCCCATGCAAAATTAGGGTGTCTACACCGGTGGATACTACGGATTGATCAACATGGATATCAAGGAAGGTATGGCCGTGATACACGAGAATTGGCTTAAGGCTTTTGACGTCTAAGGATTTGGATATTCGAAGTATTGGGTATCCAAGGCACGAGCATCTAAGATATTAGGCATTTAGAGTTTTGTTTCATTGTATTTTAATTCCTCCAAAATGTTTGCAATACTTGCATTCAGTAACTTAAATTCAACAATTTATCAAAATTCAGTTTACTTTTAGAAAATCTCTATCAAACCCAAAGAAAATCCTCAATTATCTACTTATACAAAACCAATCAAAACCAAAAATAAAACCTCGCATCTCTTAGAAGTTCAAGAGATTATGAACAGGAACCAAAGAAAATCAACAAAGAAAGATTTTTGCTCATCTGCATCCTTCAAGACTTGTAAAGCCGCCTTCTCCATGTTCAGCTCTTCAGTTAGCCTGGAAATTTTGTCTTCCTTCTCCATCACAGCATCATTGGGAAAGGGTATGTTATTTTCACATGAGTCCTTAATAGTATTCACCTTCTTACGAAGCCAATTCACGTTGAAGCCAAGTCTCTTAGAATTCTCCAAGTTGAACTCCCAATCAAAGAGTACATCTGGAGTCACAGTATTTCTGGCCCTAGTGCATATATCACTCACAACACGTGAGCTAACACTTACTTGCATGGTTAAAGAATAAGCACGCTTTGGGTCTCTAGTAACGACAATATAACCAAATTTCTTCCATATTTTCTCGTACAAGTTGGCATATCCAATGAGAATGCTAAATCCACCAACTAGTTTGTGATATGGGAGTGATGCATCAAAGGGAAGATCAAAATCAACTCCTGCACTTGGGTATTCATGCACTACCATACAGTTTTCAATTACTGGAGCAATCTCTACAACAAAAGTTTCTTCAGTCTATTCTACTTGCGGCTCAGTTCCTTTCATCACTAAAGCAACAACAATCGAAGTCTCGATATCCTTAATTACTTCAACAACAACACTCTCATGGCCTTGAAGTGTAGAGATGGTTGGTTCTTTATCAATAACCCCAGGGTTGCTCGTCTCATCATTATTGACTCCTTCATTCTCAACTTCAGTATTTTGCACCTAATATGAAGATTACATGAGATTAGGATCATCCAAGCATAAAACCAAAAGAAAGCATAAACTACAGAATATAAGTGGTCTAACATCATCAAAGTTCTTCATTCTACATGATAGATGTCAAAAAATAACGTGAAAGTCACAAAAGCATGTTTTACAACAAGCTCGCCTGAGAAGATTTTACACTGCCATGTACAAAACAATTAAATGGGAGCAATTGGTGAATAATCAAGGGTTTTGCTATATACCATTCTCTTTGTATGGATGTTATCTATAACATACTCCCTCCGTCCTAGTTTAGATGCCAAAATAGGATTTTGCACAAAGATTAAGAAACACAGAGAATATATTTTTTTCCACAATTACCCTAGGTAAGTATTTAATGTTCCTAGGTTTTAGATGTCTAGGTTTTGTTGTTTAGTTGGAAAAATTCAAATTAGAGGAAATATATATAGGAAAATATTTAATAGTGTGTCTTGAAAATTGAAATACACAATTCTCCATGTTATGGTATGATTCCAAGTCAGGGAAAATCAGGATAAAAGGTGGAAAAATATGAAGTATAGCAAGTATTCTAGGACAAAAAAAATCCCCAATTTTAGCATTTAAACTAGGACGGAGGGAGTATCAAAATTTCATAGCAATCGGATGAACGAGCAAAAAGATGTGGTCGAAATTTTGGACTACATGACAGCTGAAAATTTCCTAAAAGTCTCCTGGATGTTTACCGTTTCGTTGAAATCAACTCCTAAACATGTTCAAAACTCAAAAAGCTTCTTTAAAAATGATTGGAAACTTCCTGGGCATAAGGATGCATATGTGGATCGCGAAAATATGACATCGGACGAAGATTTTATGGCGTTTTTGCTCAAAGGCTGAGTTCTGAATTTTCTGGTGACGTATTTTCGGCAAAACTTCTCATATATTCGCATTCATTCTCCACTCATAAATCAACAAGTTTATACTTCTATAGATAAAATACAAGAGAAATAATTACTTGTGTGGTCCCTGAATTGTTCAAAGAACCAGAATTGCTCTCACCGACATCGACAACACCATTATTTTCATTCGGTTTTGAGCTCTGGGAGTTTTTTTTATCGCAATTCTTCGAGCGAGCATCACCAGTACTCTCCACTTCCATGGAAACATTCTCCTGGATACATTCTCAACAATTAGCATTTTATTTACCAAGCATCATAATTTGTTATATGAAGAAATACTTACTTCAGCTTCTTCTTCGACACCCGATTTAGAAACCGTCTGCCCAGCAGCAGAGAATTGAAGACCGTCGATACTCGAGAGAGCAGAATTCTGTAACCAAATAAAAAATATTAGTTTTATGATCCTAATTACACGGATAAGAAAGGGTCACGGTGAAATAAGTATTGACAACTCACCAAAGAAACAACTGGGGACTTTACGGTGTTAGGTAACATCTTATAACTCTTACTCCTGCCTTCCCCACCATGAATAGTTGCTTCAGTTTCTGAAAGTTTTACATCGATTCGCGGTCTTATTTTACGACCGTCCTGTGGGAAATTTTGATACAATAATCAAAATACAATTATCATAATCTTATGAAGACTTCGTACAAAATACTTACTTGTGATCCTAGAGATGTTTTTCGTTTCTCACCACCAGGGAAATGCTTCAATCTTGGTCGAGTAGAAATCATCTCAACAGAAGGAGGCTCCTTCACTAAAGGTTGATCAACTCTCATGAAAGCAACTAAATGTCTGAGTTGTTGATCCCAAAAGTCTATGTAACCCATAGTTACATATGTGATTCTATCAGAACTAGGGAACCAAAATTCACTCCCTTCCACATGTGTGTGGTCCAAACGTGTCATGAGCTGTTCAACTGAGGGTTTCCTTCTTATAAAAGTCGGAACACACTGATCCATTCCCATTTGCCGAGCCGCCCTATCAATATTGTATTCTTCCACCAAGAATTCTCCATGTATTATGGATATCAGATGACCAGGAGTACAACTTAACATAAAAGACCTCTCGCCATCGTCCAGATCAGCACCAGATTTCAAAGTCATACTCTCTTCAGTGTTAAAATTTGTCAACTGAGAGATGTAAGGGGGAACTGACACCCATGGGTGGAAGTTGAACTCAAATTCACAGTCTAAGACATCAACGAAGCGAGTCTTGAGTCGAGGTTGTTTTGTAGACCAACGCATGATCCTGGCATTGGCCTTCTCGGAGAAAACATGGCGAGCGTCAGTGTTCAGTCCTTACAAAATGGTACGTGAAATGGGTGCATAATTCTTGAAACGCTCCCACATCAAATCTTGAAGAAATATCATATTGGCATAATATTCAATCTTTATAAAACCATTTGAGATGCTGGAGTCTATAATCAAGGAGTCAAAGTTAGAGTACAAGGAACCCATGAACAAACTACCTATTGGGAGTTATTCACCCCGAGCCATCTTAATTGCAAAGGGAATCACAAACGGCCTCAACAAATTTCCAGCATCTTCAAATACATCTCTGGACAGCCATAAACACAAGAAAGGAGCAATAGATAATGTATCGTCAACAGGCCACTCCAGAGGAGTATCTCTTGGACACCAGTGTATTAACCAATGAGCATAACAACCTTTGCTGCCAGTTTCCTTATTAATCTCCTCCATTGTGGTTGTCAATACGTTAGAGATTGAAATTTCCTCTGATAAATAAAGACCTTCATGAAGATTACCCGTGATTGGAAGATGCAAAAAAGCAACTATATCTTCTAGAGTAATGGTAAACTATCCCCATCTGCATATGAAAGAGTGAGTTGGAATACACCAGCGAGCAAGTAGAGCTACTATACCTCGCGCATCATGAAAAATGAACAAATCTCCAGAAGCTTGAATAGACCATATTACTTCTGTGTCATGCAACTTGGCTCGAACACGAGGAAAACCTATCATGTACCTCGCCCATCTAGAAAACTTTTCTAAGGGCCGTTGAGAAAGCTTGAATTCAATGATTGATGCAGAAAAATACCCCCGTTCAAGACGAAACCGAATAGCTACCTGAGGAGTCACCAATTTTTTCTGAGTAACCTCTCTGTGATTTATCAAAATACGAAATACTGGGGTCTTGAGACGCTTTTCAGGCCCTTGATCTATGAAGAATGCATCCTCTATGTTTGGAACGTTCTTAATTCCAGGTGTTTCATCTTCACCAATGGAAGTCTCATCCATGCATGAATTATCCTTATAGGCATCATTATCTATGTATGAATATTCCCTAGAGGCATCATTATTCACACATGTATCATCTCTGGAGGCATCATTGACTTGAGAATCAGACATCCTTGCAAAGTAGCTGTAACATGCACACGATGCTTCGCTTCAGTATATCATTCATGCAAGATGCAAACATTAACAAAATGAAGTACTTGAAAAAATGCTCATGCAAACATCTACAAAATGGTAATTCTCAATTCTTACCTTTTTTTTACGATTCCACTAACAATAGTGATTGTAATGCAAGAGTTAACACTTCAAAACTTGCTCGTTTCTTCGAACATACAAAAAACGAGCAAAAACTCAGATTTTCATAAAATCATGAATATTTCTACTGCGTGAACATTCACCATGGAATTATGAAAACTAAAACATTATTTCATCATAAATAATTGTTTACTTCTAAGTAATATTATACAAAAATCAAGTTTTGATTTTATAGAATATTTGCATATATATATTAAAAAAAACGTGATTTACTCACGTAAATAAAAAAAAAAACATTTTCACGTGAGCAAGGCTCACGAAAATAAAATTCGTGGATACTCCACGGTTTCATCAAAAAAAAATATCCCATGGACGGGCCATGGTTTTATAAAAAAAAAAAAAAATTTCCTTCGTACGATCTTCTTTCTTTGAAATGAGGGTTTATTTCGGTTTTGTGGAAGCTCGCATCTTTTCAAGATAAAGTTTTCATGAAAGCTCATAAACAAAATTTTATCACTGGACTCAGGTCTATATATAAAATATCTCTCATAGGTCAGGGATTATTAATAGTTTCTCAAACTAACGATGGAACGAACATACGTTATCTAAAAATAAGGGTTTTCAACAAAACTCACACTCATATATGCACATGTATATAATTTCAACATGATCAAAGCATGAACAACTCATGGGATCAGAAAAATATATATATATAAAGCAACAACAACAAAAAAAAACTTACATGTTCGGCGGTCGGAAGTTGACCGGACGGCGATCGACGGCGGCAAAGCTCCGGAAAAATAAATTTATTTTCTCTGACATGAAGATGAAGAGGATAGGAAGGTGGTGGTAGGTCATGTGAAGGTGAAATAAAAAAAAAGAGGGATTAATTCCTTTTATATCACATTTTATTTCTAAAACCTAATTTTACACGGATTTCCTTATCAGGACCGGCCCGTGAATCCTAAAATGACCAAGGTCCCGTCATCAAAATCAGCGGTTCAACACAAATTTATGCACATTAGACGACGCTCTATCATGCCACTGAGATCTTCATTCAGGCCGTCGCTCTCTTGTACCAACAAAAATCCGGTAAGGTCTTATCTCACGACTAAGTTAAATTGCTTATATCGTTTGTGACCGGAAAATCACCATTCAGTGCTGACTGAGGAACATGATTGTCCGTCACTAAGCAGGGGGCTTAATGTAGATGGTGGATTTTCGACAAGGGATAAAATAGTAAACCCATAATTGTATATGCTCCTGATCCAGGAATCAGATGAGTATTGAGGCTCAATGTCTCTTATTGAAAGAATGAAAGTTCATGCCACAAAATCTCTGACTGAGAATATTGTCTCTCAGAGTATATGTATATATGTAGTCTCTCAGCTGAGGCAACGACATATCTCATGAATACTGAGGAATTTCAGTAATTACTTCTATATAGAATCGAAAGATTGGACAGCTCCTAGACAGCTTGCCTGCTAGAATAGAGCAATAACGTCTTCAGGATATGACAACGTTTTCCCTGACTATATAAAGAAAAATATGACGCTTCAACAAGCTCATATCACTCAATTCCTGAATAATTAATGCTCCTAGACGATCATACTAGTATATCAATTAATTAATCTTAAAATCATTATATTCATTAACTGAATCCCTAGAAAATATTCAATGTTTTTAATAATATTTCGTTACTTCAATTTATGGTTCTTCCCAGCAGAATTCCATGGGTTAGTAATAAATATTCAACACACGGGCATCTGAGCTACCTAAGAGTAAGCCCCGACCAAAATGGTGCAGATGTACTCGATAATAACGCATTAACAAGCACCTGAATACACGAATGAGTATTTCAAAATACGACGAGACGATGAACCTATGCAAAATAGGAAGGAAATTAATAAATAATAAAATATTAACCAAGGCGATGAGGGACTGGGCCCACCTGCCGGCCGGTCATGCCGTGACCAATCCCATGCCCAATTCTATATTTTATTATTTTCCTTGATCTTATGAAAATCCTTTCATTTGAACAAATATCCTTCGTTTTGAGGAAACTCCTCCGTTTCATGGTGTTTCCTTCGCATCAAGGAAATAATATAAAATTGGGAAAGGTGTCATGGGACCACGTCTACTAGCCGTCCGGATATTCCCTAGTCATGGCCGGTCCCACACCTCATGATTTCTCAATATTTTATTATTATTTCCCTAATCTCATGAAAACTCTTTAATCTCATGATATTTCCTTTAAATCATGAAAATTAATAAAAAATTAGGGAAACTCGTGGGACAGGGCCCTAGCTGGCCGGTCATGCCATAGTCGATCCCACACACACCTTATTTTATTATTATTATTTTTTATGTTTCCTTGATCCCATGAAATTCCTTGATTTCATGATGTTTCCTTCAAATTATGAAAATTCCTTCAAATCATGAAATAATACATAAAGTTAGGGAAAACTCACGGGACCGGGCCCTAGCCGGCCAACCATGACCAAGCCGGTCCCACACCCATTATTTTTTTATTATTATTATTATTATTTATGTTTTCCTCATCTCATGGAAACTCCTTGATTTCAACAAAACTCCTTGGTTTTATGATATTTCCCTAAAATCATGAAAAATATTATAAAATTAGGAAAATGTTGTGGGACTGGGCTCTTTGGCCGGCCGGCCATGCCTTGGCCTTAACCGGTCCCACACTTCATAATTCCTTCATTTTTTATTATTTTTCCTTCATCTCATGAAGTTTTCACTGTTTCAGCAAAAATCCATGATTTCTTCATATTTTCTCAAAATGTTGCTCAAACGCACATCAGAAAATATCAAAATTCTCAGAACTGAGATACGAACACTTTGGTGATGCGGGCATGTTACCTTTACCAATCAAGGTTGTCTATTTGGCTTGCAAGGAGCCAGTCCCACGTATTTTCACAATTTGACCTAATTTGCACAATTACACGTATTAGGTACAAAACTCTTCCAAACAATTTGGAACTTCATGAAATGATCGTTATTCGATCCCGTGACCACCCAGGGACGTTTTGATAATCCCTTGGTCGGTATCTCATCGAGATTAGAGTCCTAACCGTTTTCGTATAGACAAGTAATCAATCACCGAGATCACCTGATATTAGTAGAATTTCACCACCAGCAGAACAACAATGAGATTAGAGTTACGAACAACAACACAAGTAATCAATCACCTAACCTGTAAACCTAGAATATTACAGATTCATCCCAGTACTTAAAAAATCTTCAATTCAAGTATAAAACCATGTCTTCTCCATCGATGCTTCAATTCAAGTATAAAACCATGTCTTCTCCATCGATGCTTCAATCATCAGCTGCAATTTATCCTGCTCGATCTCCATTTTCCTGTCTGCAACCCATAAACCCCATCGTCCTAAAGCTTCAATTGCAGCTATCACTCTCATTTGGGTTTCTATTTACAGAAGTTAGGGTTTTGATTTAGCAAATTAGGGGTAGAAATTGGAATTTTGGTTTTGATTCAATGAATTTGAGATTATGATTTAATCAGTAAACAAGAGTTTTCTTCGATTGGGTAAGTTGGGGTTTCGATTTATTGAAATTGAACTTTTGATTTTGGAGAGTAATTGATTCCATGGTTTTGTGACTGAAGAAATCAGGAAACAAGTTAATGGGGATTGTGGCTGTGTTCTTGATATATGCGGAGGTAGAAGACGAAGATTGTAATAGGGCGGAGGAAAAATAGTCAAGTATATGGTTATTAGATTTTGCATCCCAGCCATAGATTAAATGATTTTTTTTGTAAACCGTTGGATGTTAGACCCACCTCAAGGCTATACTTGTAATATCAATATTTTATAGATTTTTAATTTACAAAATCATTTAAAGTTAGGTCATAGACAGTCAACTCCGGTCAACATCCAGTCCAGGTACCAACCCCTAACGTTGGACAAATGTTAGACCAAACACTAGTGTTGGTCTAAACCCGAGTACCAAGCACCAATTATCCCTATAAATAACCTTATGGGCTTAGGACCAAACAAGAAATTTTCCTTCTTATTTCACAATCCAATTCTAAGAGAAGGCTGTTTTTAGGCATACCTAAATCTTTTAGGGCATAAAAAACAATAGTCCCATCTTGGGTTATCTTATAAGGGGTATCCCTTGGGTAGTTCAATTACCCATATACCCTCCAACCGTTTTAATTACTAATCTACCCTTGCCCTTAATATAAAAACCTAAAATCAGTTTCTATATAACTTCTTCATCTTCTCCAGTTGAACCCTTCTTCTCCTTCGCGAGATTTTTTTTTTTTATCGTCGTGATTAATCGTCGATTCACGAAAATAAGTAAGTTCCATAAGATAAGAAAGTAAGTTCTACAAACCCAATCTCTTATTTGATGTTTTTTAATTGATTCAATAGGGTTAATTCCATAAAACTTAGGGTTTTAGACGGTTTCATATCTAGGTTCGACGCATAATTTAGGTGCGTTTTGAACAGTTCGGCTTGAAATTGTTCTTTAAGCCGAACTGTTCTTCAAATTTTCAGCCTGAAAGTGTATATGAACAGTTCGGCTTGAAATAGTATACCAAATATACGCCGAACCTATCCAAAGTTATGATTTTCAGTATAGGTTCGGCTTGTTATAGAATATTGAATTTAAGCCGAACCATGCTATGTTAGTTTGCAAAATAAACTAGGTGTAGGTTCAGCTCATATTGTGTTTTACAGGTTAGCCGAACCCTTGACTTAATGTGTTCGGCTTGTTATCAATTTTCATTATAAGCCGAACTAGGGTCTAGAAAGTGGGTTCGGCTCATATTGTGTTTTACGGGTTAGCCGAACTGTTCATTAGTTGTCAATATCCAGGTGGGTTCGGCTGATAAATTAAGCTGAACATATTCCAGACTCGCCGAACCTTAGTGAAAAAACACAAATTTTTATGATTTTAAGCTACAAAATTGATATTAAACATAAGATAGAAGTGTACATGTGTATTAGAAGCATTGGATTCCTCATTTATGTATTCATCATCCGGATTTGGCTCATAAAAAGCATCACCTTGAGTTTGAGTTTGTGTAAAATCATTCTCATAATCTAAGAAATCAGCCATTTGGGAATCATTGTTGTAGTTGATGTGTATTTTTCTAGGTTTTTTAGATGAATAATTTTTAGATGAATAATGACCCTCATCCTCCATTGAATCAAGAATTGTTTTTTTCCCCAAATTTTTTCATTTACCCAAAACTTTATAATTCTGAAAAATTATTTTAATCACTAAACAAATTTTAATCACTAATCCAAATTACTAACACTAATACATAAAGGGCAGATTTGCCATTAATTCTTTTTTTGATTAAGGGGCTTTCTAATTTTATTATTTGACATCCTTATTTATCTTTATTGAATATGAAAGTTTTATATATGCCTAAAAACAGCCTTTTTCTTAGAACCCAATTCTTCCAATTAAACGTGGCGTAAATATTTGATGCAACAACCCTAGCCCCTAGGTTTAGTATGAATTATCTATGGGCTGGTAGAAATTCATGGAAAGCCCCTGAGATGAGCAATTTGACTTGGAGATAGTTTGACTATTGAATGGTCTTTGTTGCTATTTTTGGCGAGAATCTTTGTTGGTTGCATCTTGCTCGTACAAACTAAATAAACTAATTTCAACAACAAATCAAGTCAACACAACTCACGAGCCCTGCATTTCTTTGATTTTATTCCTGTATTTGTTCTCAACAACAAATCAAGTCAAAAAAAAAAAAAAAACATCACGAAGATCATAACAGTCATACCGAAAATAAGATCACGTCCAACTCCAGTTCATACCACACAGTATATGACCAAAACCAATCTCCTAATTAAATCCCAAAACCAAAGTTTAAATTTAAAAATGAACCCCAAAAATTAAACAAAAAAAGAAAGATGATATGTTCATTAATCCTTGTAAGTTATCACTTTTCACCGGTTCATTCAACAAAAATATAAAAACATATCACATAATAATTTCACCTAACAGAAGTACTACTAGTATTCAAAAAGCCTGTAATCTGATGATCTATATACAAACATATATATATATATAGAGAAAATCTTTTTCAATTAAGTTTGAATTTGGACTAGCCCCAAAAGCAGCTAGTTTCTTCGACTGTTGATTTATGATGCGAGCGGTGGTGTAACAAAGAGAAGCTCAAGGTCAGGTGGCTGATAATAACCATTCTTAGGCGGTTCTCTTTTTGCTCCATAGTTAATAGTTTTATTCTTCTTTGGTGGTGACGGTGGACATTTCAAGTTCAACCTGATCTGATTTTCATCTCTTATTGGTGTCTTCCATCCCTCTTCACCTTCATATTCCATCATCTCATTCTCATACGCATCTTCCATCTCTCCCTCCTATCTCTCTCTCTTTTTCTCTTCTTTTTCTCTCTAGACTCTAAAAGAACAACCAAGTAAAATGATGAAGCAGCACAAAATGATTTGTACTCGTACTTATAAGAACGCAACGTGTTAAACAAAAAAGGTGTTATATATGTAGAGTTGGTGTTTGTTTCTGTGGTCGGACATGGAAAAGTGGCCGTGAAAATGGTAATTTATTTTAGAAAAAGTAGTGGGGATAGTGCGGTATATACCTAGTGGGAATGAATGCCGAGGCTTGTTCCGGAAGGATCCAAAGGGGACCTACTCAAACCCCTAGAAAGTAGAAAGTGGATTTTAATAGATATACTATAACTGGAGGTTACTGTGTGGTCGAACAAAATGCAACTACAGCTCACCGGTACAGAGACCAGGTGTTGTTAAGATGGAGTCTCTTTATTTACGAACGTGGTTCAGTTTCAACCCATCATTTTTGTACAAATTTAATTTTGCGTAATCAAATTGTTTAATGGCATAAAAGTGAATTTTTT
The DNA here is from genome assembly GCA_023529315.1 of Papaver bracteatum. Lineage (NCBI taxonomy): Eukaryota > Viridiplantae > Streptophyta > Magnoliopsida > Ranunculales > Papaveraceae > Papaver > Papaver bracteatum. Next base: position 1,378,962 of record JAJJWX010005036.1, on the reverse strand, counting down.
CATGTATATGCATGATTAATGTATTTAATATACCATAATACTATGATATTAGTGTATAAAAATTATTTAATTAATATATATATAAACGTGTCCAATTTTGAATTTTGCGGTCCTTGAGGATTTCAACCCATCATTTTTCTTTAACGTGTTTGGATGAATGAAAAGGGCGCCAATTTTGAAATTGAGGATTGTTTTTCTCGCTTTTTTTTGTTTTTGTTTTTGAGATGAGGATGTTTTCTCGCTGGGAAAGTATTAATGAGATTTTGGTTTGAATCTAGACCTCTTGTTTCCCCATGATCTGATTTAATAAATGTGATATTAATCTTGTGATCCCAGGTGCGACATGTGTAACGAGCTTGACCTTATACCCCATATTAACGTTTCTGAAACGCCGAGAAGAAAAAAGTGGCGAGATCAGAGTTCCTTGAGCTGCTTCTTGTACTGATTACTAGGTAAAGGATGTCATAGATGTCTTAATGCTGAAAAACCGTAGTTATTGATGGGCGATGGGGGGAAATAATGTCATTCAGGGACTGCTTGAGCCTAGATTTTTATGTTACGTGGTCGAATAAATTTTGTTCCGGACATGCACAAGAAATTTTCTTTCAAAAAAGCTCTGATAAATTAGCATGACGTAAGCCTTTTTCAAAAAGACTTTCTCAAATATGGCCACATTTTATTAACCATAACCCAAAATTTTTAAGTTAAAATGAAAAATCAAACAAGTCTTAATTTTTTTTTTTGCTAATAATTAAACTTAAATCCTTCTTCCTCAAAATCAAAATAAACCCTAATTTTTTTCTCTTAATCATACTTAAAATTAATTATAATTTTTCTTTTAGGATTCTCACAAATTGAATAATTATGTATAAACACTAGTTCTTACTTTTCCCAAAAAATGTTAGGGTACCGATACTAAAAATGGATAAATTGATCCGTTGATTGGAGATTAGCCACCATTTTAAGCAGCGCTTATTAATTATATTGATTTGATATATAAAACCCTAGAACAAACTATGATTATATAGAAAGCATAACTTGAGTCCTAAGCTAATAACAAATAAGGAAACACATATTACTTCCTAAATTAACTAGACTCACCTAATTAGTGTTGGTGTCCCAACATCCCCAACCCCTTGAGACACAATTTGTCCTTAAATTGGATCAGAAGACTAAACTAAAACATTAAGGGTAATTTAAAAAAATGCCCATGTGAGGAAAAACAATTAATAAAATGCCCACGTTTTTTTTCAAAATTAATTAAATGCCCATACCCCACCTAATTAGTCCATTGTCATTTACTTGTCAATTTCTGATGCTGCAATTACACAAGTATCCTTATCCTTAGACGCTCTAATACCTAAGTACATCGCTTCTTCCTCTAAACAATTGAAACTGCAAAAATGTTCTTCTTCTCTTCTTTTCAAATTGAGTACATCCATCTGCAAGTGCTTCTTCTCTCGCGTAAACACCACCACCACGAAATATCGTATTTTTTTTGACTTCTTCTAATCTAATTAATCACAAGCAGATTAATTCTTACAATTATAGTGGTTATGAGAATACGGTTTTAATTCTTATTTTTAACTTGATTTTCATTTTTTGAGATTGGTCTATAAATTGGTTTAAGATAGTATTCAAAACAACTGTTTTTAAAGGTTTAAGAAGTGGGTTTTAAAAATCTGATCTTGTTTTGTGGTATGTATAAGATTTGGGCTTTGAGTCATATTTTTGAGCTGTTGAAAATGAAAATTCAGTTGACCAAGGGGATTTGATGTTGTGGATTATAGATGTTTAGAGGAGGATTTGAAGTGATTGCAGCTGAGAAGAACAAAGAAGGTTGTGTAGCTCATGTATCAGGTATGAGTGGGTTTGAATTTATGTTGGATTTAGCCTGAATTATTGAGTTTGGAATCAGTTGAGAGAAGATGTTTGCTGCCATGACTTATTTGGATGGATTTGGGTATGTTAGGGTTGGTTTTAGTTGTTTTTGTTGCTGAATTTCAGCTATAAAATGTTGCTGCTACCACTAATTTGGTGTATTATGTACATGGATTTGAACCGGATGTTGCTGCTACCACTAAGTTGGTGGATTATGTACAGGGATTTGAAATAAACAGCAATGATGCTTTTCTCCGATAATAAGTTCACACACGCAAGGTGTTTGCTTAAAATCCTGATCGACCTGTTATTGAATTAGGATTGTCATGTTGTTGCTGATTTATATGGTTGATGTGTGGTGGTCGTGTGGCTTGTGTTCGAATGAGTATAGGATGTCTTAGACACCAAGATAAACAAAGAAAGTTGGCACTACACCATTTCAGGAATTTTGTTACAGGCTATAACCGTTACTGATGATATTTGTAACCTGTTGAAAATAGGCCGTAATAAATAACTGTGAAACGCTTTTGTACCTGTTTTATCAGTGACATTCGCCCACTACAGTCACATAAAATAACCGTAGCAATAGTCACGATTGACCTAATTTTATGATAGCGACACGTGTCAACTTAGTAACGTTTACCGTAACGGTTTAAACTGTTACTCTCTATTTACCACAATTAATTGAGCGACACGTGTCTTAAAAATGTTACATATATGACAACGGTTATAATTGTTATTGAATCTTTGCAACGATTGGGTCAGCGACACGTGTCCGATTTTGTTACGAATATAGTAACACATATTAGTGTTGCCATTGTGTTGTTACGGTTCTTTTGTCACGATCTTTGTAACGTTTAAATTGTCACTCTCATTTATAACAACCGTAAGATGATGACACGTGTTTTATTTAATTATATTTGTTGTTACAATTAAACCAGTGACAATTCTGTAAATTAAAATTAAAAAAAATGGATAGCCCGGATCATTTTCATGGACCCGGGCTCCCACTTTATGTGCCTGCAGATCAGTCATCATCATAAACATGGATTTCCAGTTTTACAAGCCTGCAACACAATTGCAGTTTGTTCCTTTTTAATCTGCGACTCATGCATATGGTAGGAGCAAGCTCTTTTGGGATTCCAGCACCCTATGAAAAACCATCGCCGACAAACTTCACACCTTGGACAACAGGGCATTCACACACTCTTTCTCGGAAAGTATCCTACATGAAACATCACATATAGTTCGATATAAGATTCAGTTTAAGACCACATGATTCAAAGTGGAACCATTCTTATGTATTGCTAAGTTACTAGCTCACATTAAATCAAACAAGAAACTAAAATAAAAAGACGCATTGGATGCTCAAGTAATCGAAACAAATCTGTACAAGGAGATCTCCTCAAGATGTAAACTTTGAGAGTTCCCCACAAGGAAACACCAAACAAACTTCACGATCAAATTTCATTTTGTTTGTGAAAAATTTAGCATTTGAAAATTCGACTACAATGGAATACACATCAGAAATAAAGAAAAGTTTGACAATTCTAAGTACCTTACATGCAGTAGCATTAGCAGCCTTGTCTTGCCAACACCCACCGTTATTCTCTAGGCACTCATTTATTTCCTTTCCTGCACACATTAATTTTAAATGAACTTGTCAGAAAAGAGGGCACATAACGATCCAAAAAATAAAAAGTTTTGACATTCTTTTACCCTTGACAATTCTTCAATTAATTGTTTTCATTTATCATAAGAATACAAATAAAAAGCTTGACAATTCCAAAACTTATATGCTACTGTAACAATACGACTAATGTAAAGTGAAGAATCTTACAATTCCACTTGATGTCTACGAGAGTTGACGAGTCAACATATTGGGTACATTGGCTTGGCCATCTCTCAAGGAAACAACAATACCACTTGTTGTACTTTATAGGCTGCTCTGTCTAGTGCATTTGGGTTCTGCAAAAACGAAATTAAGAAAAACATTCAAATTTTATTTGCAATTATCAACCCACATAAGAAAGCACCTCCAAAATCCTAGTGCATACCTGAATTGTAATCAAGTCATTCCTAGTAAACGGTTCATCTGTGAGAAGCTCCTTCCAGTTTTTAGTTTTTATGCTCAGTTCTTTAATGGCCTTCATAAGACATCAAAGTATGGTGTTAAAGAAGTAAAGCAGCAGGAAATATATCTTTCCCAATAAGGAAAAGGTGCCAAAATGAAAGTAACAAAACTAAAACAAGTGACATACCTCATAACAGAACACGTTCCCGGTGGTCTTCACAGCAACTATGTGTGTAAATACTTAATTCAAAACTGGGCAATGGTATTCTCCTATTGTAACAAATATGAAAGTACTTCAGAGGCTAAATTGATGAAACTAAAGAAATTAACATAAAAACAATATGTAATTAGCACTGGAGAAGTTGATCTAAAAATATTAAGATTATGGCTTTATCTATGAGTTTCCTGCATAATACATATAAAATGCTAAATATACAGCCTGAATTACAAAACAAGGATGCTAAAAGAAAGAAATGAGAGACATTGTTTCTCAATCTAAATGTAAAGGCAGACAATCTTGATCATAATAATATACAACATAACAAACCAACCAATGCATTAATGATCCAAGTGCCAAAATTGTGAAATATACGGAAGCTCTACAAACTAGTATGAAATCTAATTATCTAAAAGTCCAAAGAAGAATTTATCAATGTGACCAGAACATACTTCATAATACTATGTCTTGTTCCTGTCAACCTAAAGTTTATAGCATGTAAAATAGTGGTATGAGGATCTACAATTGATCCGTGACATTTCTCAATTACACACATATTTCTTTACTAACATCCCTTATTCATATATCTAGTATATATACAAATCATAACTACACTCGTCTAGAAAGCTCAAAGCAACAAGACAAAAACCAATAACTCAAAACTAATAATTGACCATTTTACCATTTTTTGGCTCTTTAAATCATATACCATTAGGATTTTGTGATCAAACACAGCGTTCTAACAAAACTACTTCATGTTCATCCAAATTTAGTTAAGATTCAATTAAAAAATTAAACTCACAACCCAAAAAAACATTAATTAGCTTAAAATCAAATGATAGACAAGAATAATGAAAACTAAAAAGTTAAAAACCCTACAGAGCCTGTAATATTTCGCAAGAAGCAAAAGTTAATGAACACCGAAGGCAATATGTCTCGATCCGAAAGCTCAAATCCATCGCTATAACTTCCCATATAGCAACAAAATGTAAACTACCACTTATCGTAGTTCATATGCCTGACTACGTCCTAAGAATGTACGAAGCTGATTTTAAAGTGAGGTTCTTGTATACATAACAAATGTGCCCTTAGCGAATACTAACTTAACAACAGGACCAACTAAGATTTTAATAGAAGCATTTCTTGTTTAATGACTAGCTTAGGCAACCGAAAAGATAACTCGTAAATTAATCTCTCATTTTAAATTAAGGGTCTTTCATAGGCAAAGGCTACAAGGAAAAGTGTATATCTGGGGAATTACATTACACATCAACAATTTTAAGCTCTGAAGTTATAGACCCCGGTGTCATTTCCACTACATTGTGTACAGCAACACTACACCAATACATCCGATTTGCGACGCATATACGCGTTGCAATGAATTTCACCAACGCGTATATCTGTTGGAAATATGGCGTAGCAAATTTTGTTGCAACTCCAAAATCCTTTGGGAAAATTAATTTGTGCAACGCATATAAACGTTGGTCATCCGGGTTACCAACGTTTATTGGGCAACGGATTCTTAATTTGTGCAACGTTTACTATAATTTAGGCAACGTATTACTCTAATTTGAGCAACATTTATATACGTTGCAAACCCATTTACAGGTTAAAATAAATAAATCCGACGATAATTCCAGGTAAATAAAAAATTCCGACAGATTTCTGCACCTTCATATACATCTGTAGATCTACTAAAAGACACTGTTTGTACATAACCAAATAATTAATTCAATATTATTTCTTTCTAATTACATGAACATAATTTGTACAAAATTACCATTGCGCATAAAACTGAGGGTCCTTACAGAAGCCTTACAAAAATATTGATGTCTGATATTAATCACACACGATTCAATTAATAATGTTCATGAAGATAAAGTGTTTGTTTATCAAATGACAGTTTTCCTATTCATTATTGAAGTATCTGCATTTAAGTATCATGATCTCTACTATACTTAAACAACGAACATAGACGGTACGCAGGTGCATGGATTTACAATTAGCGAACAAGGTACCTCGATTCTTTTTCTGCACATGGCACAATGACAGGAAGGATGTAACCAATCAAAATATCCTTGTTATTACCAGCTTCAACCAGTCTTAAAATAGGCATGAGAAAGCAAGAGATAAGTTGAACTGCCCAGTTAGAAGAGATGTATCAGCGGAAAGTTCTGATGCAACGGGTCTTTGGAGTACGAATAAGGAAAATCTGCATAATAAGGAAGCACCAAATGATCTCATAAATCCCGAAGTCACAGAAGGTGATATCACTTGTCAGCATAACATTATGAATAAATATATAGCTAATGCTAGGGAAAATTTAAAATGGGACTTCAATTAAGCATCTCATTAAGGTATATCGAACTTGTTCAAATTTTTGTAGCTAGCATACAAAAAAATATCCGGAAATACAATGCAGAAAGGCCAAAGAAAGCTCGTTATGTCCCTACTAGTAGAAGTAGTATCAACACCAAGAATATGCATTATCACCTTGGAATATGCATCACCACCACCAGGACTTGCTTTGTTCCTTGGCATCATATGAATATGGTGACACATAAAAATGAATGATATGTGGAAATGAGTTTGTACTCCTCTTTTGCTCATTCCTGTAAAGTAATTTTACAAATATTGTTATATATATGAGAGCAAAGTTCTTTTTGAAACCATAGCAGGTTGAGAAATGGTCTATCATCTAAACTAGCGGACAAGAGTTCGAGATAAAATCAAAATGAGTTTAACATCCTCATTATGGGAATCGTAGGTGACCCATAACGTTATTGTTAGTCTTTCACCCTCAATGGTCTATTATGCAATGAGAAACAACCAAACAAAATAGAATGCTCTAAATTAATATGGTAATGCATGCAATACATGAGAGTTACCTACCTCATCTACAGAGTGGATATCATATGACGGAATCCCATAAGAATGAGAAGAATTTCGCAGTTTCCAAATAACAGCTCATATGAATGACATTAAAATTTCACAGAACATGAAATACTTATGGACATCATATGACGAAAGCCCAGAGTTCTTTTTTAAGATCTAACTTGATATTCTTACCAATATAAAAGAATCAAGTATAATTATTAAACTAGACCATGGTTAAACAATTATGTGTGTAAACTCCAAGGGAACGAGGAATACAGATTTATTTGACTGCAAAGATCATATGAAAATATTTTTTCTTACCGGCTCTAAGAACTGAAGGCCTAGCCTTGTAGCTTCAATATCTGCAGATCTGACCAAATTTACGAATCCTGGAATGCATCATAAACTAACAAGTCATATCAAGTGATCCAGGATAATGTTAGGTTAGCCATTTCTTTAAACGGGAGAGACACTAAGGTTACCAAGTGCATATGATACCTCCTTTCTTATGTCAAATGGGAGCAGCAGCAACAAAGGTGCTGCCTCGCTAGAGTATATCAATTGTTTTTAAGAAAGAGCACATGCTTCTACGTTGAATGGACCTCCTACACCATTAGAAAAAAATAACAAGTTGAGATAAAAATAATGATACAGGAGTTGTAAGTAATGAAAATACACGTCTTTCAATACCCGGTACTCACATCTCAAACAGTTACAAGAGTTTATATGACATTTTCGGAAAACTTCAAATGATTCAGTATATTTGAATGTTCCTTTGAAACAAACATCATCTAGTGTCACTAGTACATGATCCTATTATCATCACTAGTATAGAAAAGAAATCAAATTTTCTTACCAGCCCGTATCTATCATTACGCGGTTTCAGGAATTCATCAGTCGAGTCACCAAAGAGGAAGAAGTTATCTTCTCCAATTTCCTCTTCTCATTTCAACATTAGCCCCATCTAGTGTTTCAATAATGAGACAACCATTTAGTGAAAACTTCATGTTGCTTGTACTACTTGCCTCTCTTCATGTTGCTTGTACTGCTTGCCTCTCTTATTTCATCTAAAGATACATTGTAGTTTGGAGCAAAAATAACCTGCATGTACAAAAAAAATTCAGTTCATTGATACAAGTTAACATTTTCCTAAGAGTACATGATCCTATTATCATCACTAGTATAGAAAATAAATCAAATTTTCTTACCAGCCCGTCTCTATCATTACGTGGTTTCAGGAATTCATCAGTCGTGTCACCAAAGAGGAAGAAGTTATCTTCTCCAATCTCCTCTTCTCATTTCAACATTAGCCCCATCTAGTGTTTCAATTATGAGACAACCATTTAGTGAAAACTTCATGTTGCTTGTACTACTTGCCTCTCTTATTTCATCTACAGATACATTGTAGTTTGGAACAAAAACAACCTGCATGTACAAATTCAGTTCATTAATACAAGTTAACATTTTCCTAAGAGTAATGTTAAGATAGCAAAACTGGTGATTCTTAGAAACTGAAGACTTCGAGATAATTCCAGCATCTAGGGAGGAGAACAAGAAAGAAAGGAAGCTAACCCTATGATATAGTTATTGACCACTGTACCTTTAAATAGTTATTGACCTCAGGACCACTATTGACCACGGACCCAACATCGTTCACCAACTTTACTATTCTTTTGGCATTTGTGTAAGTTACAAATTCCTTTTCTCCAATCATGATGGTGTGAGCCATTGTCTTGGCACGTTCTTCATGGCCTATTTCCTGTAAACAATCAATATTAGGTGGTATTCCATGCTTCATCAAGCCAACAAATGCATATGATTACGTGAACTATGAAATTGTCTCTCAAAGCAAAAAGGATTATACTTTTAATCTTAAATCCGATGTATAAATGAAGATACTTACTTAATCAAACATAAACAGTTAAAAATCTATAAGTGCATAAAAAAGCACAGATACCAATGCGAGGAACATGCGTCCAATACACACATTCATTATCATTAACACAGGAACACCGACAATATATTTCTCCCTGAACTGACAGATGCCACAAAGATTTTTCGTTCATATTTTTCATCATCTTGCGGTAGTATGGAGAAGGAAGTGAGAAGCAGCATCTCGAACCATTTGTTCCATAAATTTCCAAAATTTAGGATCCTAGAGAAAATCAAGCCATTCGACTTAAATATCTAACTAAAAGACAGAGAGGTAAACTACACTGCCAAAATTATAATATAGTTGAAGTTCATCTAAAGGAAAGATAGTCAATTATACCAATGGTTAACAATCGCAAACTGATAAGCAATAAAAACCATTGTCATCAAGCCTATCAGTTTTAAACATAAGATAACAACATGAGAACAAATCCAATTCAACATACTTTAGATTAAGAATCATAACACCTTTATGAATTGGTACAAAAGTTAAATAAATTCACCAACTTCTACCTGCATCACCACCCATTCTCGTAACAAATCCAAGGATTTCATCACAAACACATACACCACCACCAACTAATTCAGCAAATTGGTAGCACCAACCACACCACCAACAAAATCACCCACACCTTCCCTAACAAAACCGTCAAAACCACAAACTAACAGTTAAAACACCACAAAAACTGAAATCAAAAGAAATCCATGCTTTGAAATTCCATCAAATAGTAAACGGAACATTTTTTTTGCAAAATTTTTACAAAATAATACCTAAGAAAAGACTTTATTAACAAAAACAGGTAAAAGATTAGGGTTTATACCTGGTGAAATATTCTTCTAGTACTCTCACTCTGTCAAAATAAAACGAGGGTTTGCTTTGATTTCAGGAGAAAAATTAACTAAATCTAGGTTACAAAATTAGGGGATATAAAATTCTGATTTCAAGATGGGTTTTGATTCAAAGACGCGGTTAGTATTATGTTTTGAAATCAAGCTTTATTTGACAGTCATATGGATATGCAAGATATCAATCTCTCTCTCGTACAGAAAATGAGTGAGACGAGGGTTAGTTTTTGGTTAAATCCAGGGTTATAAAAGAGGGATTTTCTTTTATATCTGATACATGGGTTTAGATTTTGAGATGGGGTTATGACTAGTCTTTGATTTCTGAAAGCTGAGATTGGAACTATGAGATTTTTAGAAGGGCTTTTTTTTTTGGGAGGATTCAGAAGGGAGTTTGAGGAAGATAAGAAACAGAAAAAGAGTTTCGCAATCTGAAAAAAAGGAAGAAAAAAAGATAAATATATAAAAACCCTTGAAAATAACGCGATTTATAATGACCGTAGGATCATAAACTATATCAACGGTGCATAAATTATGCTCAGTTATTATGAATTAATTTATAAATGATGCAACGGATATTTTATTGTCCAACGTATATTGCCGTTGCTCCATATGCAACCCTTATATCCGTTGCACATCAAAAATCCTGGCGTTGTAAAAACCAGGATTTGGTGTAGTGCAATGTGAATCAAAAGGACTTACTGCTATATAAAATTGCAAAGCATACAATCAAAACTTATAGAACTCAGTAAAAAGAAAGAATCTTAAGGTAATATAGAACTGAAAATAAGCTGCTGCAGAGTTACTCGCATCAATAAATGAGATCCATGCTTGCAAAAGTGTGGTGATGATAGTTATGTGATGTCTATAAATTTAATCATCTCTAGTAAATTCTCAATGTCAATGGTCCATACTAGGTAAAGGGAAAGGTTTTATTTTTAATTTGGTTTATTAAGAGTTATTCTGCGAGGTGTCATCACCTTCCATGAGTTCCCCTAGTATAAACTAATAACAATGCTATACATATCCATAGCATTAGTATAGTGACTGTCATCCCCACAGCAACCAAAAATCGTTTTGCAACAACCAAACCAATCAAAAATAAAATAATATATACAGGGGGGTATATAATGGACTCTTACGTATCTTTACCTCCACTAGTATACTATTTGTAGTAGAATCACTGACACCAAAAGACTCAAGGAGTTTCATCTTCTTACTTGGAGCTTACGAGCACGAGTCAGAAGCTGTTCAACTGCTCCTAACCTGAATGTACAAGCAACCATCATAAAACTGATATTATGCTGCTGAAGCCAGTAATATCTGCAATATGACAAGCGAGGAGTATTACAATGGGCATCCTGTAGCCAAATACTTCCTAGAAAGCCATGGAAAAATTATCTCTAGTACGAGTGCACTTTCTAAATTTAATTGACAGTATGAAAGTTTGCATAACCTTAGCGAGATTGGTAGTTTTACAGATTCCAGTTATACCAATGGAAGAGATAACATATGGCTTCCCTTGCTCCCTGGCAGCATGTACACCCCTCAATACAACGATAAAATATGAAGAAGTGCGTCTTATATTGTTGGCTGCAGATCAGAGTCAAACTAGATTAAAATGAATCAGTTTCTGGAATGTACTAGTCAAATCCATGTTTCTGAGCAAGAATAATATAAAGATGTTTGATGAGTCAGTTTATTAAAACCTGGAGGACCCAATGGGCACAACTCAAGAACCTTGCAACACCCAAGGAAAATACATAATGAGCTGTAAATGGTTTAACAATCTGAAATTATCGGAAAACATGCATTAAGGAGAGTTTCACAAACCAATCCATGCAAATAAACAAGTTTGTATTCCTGTACCTTTGTGTTATGCATCACTCTTAACTGGGGAAGAACTGAAACTGCTGCTAGGTACACACGGTGAGCTATTCAACTGGGTATTAACCTGTAAACATATGCAAATCTTTTTCTCTCCTAGTAACATAAGTTACAGAGAGAATAAAACCAAAGGCTTTGACCAAATAGTAAATAAAAGCACAAATGCACAGAGAAGAAAAGCACCAATTTTTACTTGTGCAAATAGAGAAATAAAGGTAAAAAGCAAACAAAATCACGACTTCAACTGAGCTAACCAAGTTCAAATCTAAACCGAAATCAAACCCCATGATATCACTGTAAACATATCAATTCCATAAATAAATAAGACTTTAAACCCAAAAATGGACAATCAAAACTTTACCAAAATTAAGAATTAAACAAGAAAGTGCAACTCAAGAATCATTGAAGGAACGTAAATCAACATATCTCAAACCATAGTTGAAATAGCAGAACAAACCCCCAATTCGATGATTGTGAGAGAACTTTACATTGCATCAGATATTGCACATATTGAAAATTAAGATCAATGATTTACACAATTCGTGTTGTATTAACCCTACATTTAAGCTGTTTTAAAAGCATAAACTTCTATGTACAAAGATAAATGAATAAAATCTAATTAGAAGCACAGATCTACATGGTTATTGATAGAATTGAGATGAGAAACAAAGTTAGGGTTAAAATATTTAGGGATTTTTAACTGAATGTCATGTTAATGACATCAAAATTCTTAAAATCTTATCAATCATTATGTAATATCAGTAATAGCATAAGAGAACACATCTTCTTCAGATTTAGTTGATAACCATTTCTCCGTTTTACCTTTACCTTTGCTTTTCTCTTCATCTACACAAACAAAACAATCACTTAAACAATAAATTAAACCATCAAAAAATACAGGAAAAAAGACAAAAAAGAGAGAGAAGGAAAGAGAAAATACCCTAACAATTGATTTCGATTTGGTTTTTTCTTTCATCCAGTTGATGTTTTTGTTGTTGTTTTTCATCAGGAATATCACTTTCGATTCAGCAAAAGGAAAAGAATCAGAATTCTTTTTTGTTTAGGGATGAGGAATTACAGTGGTGGTAGTGAGTGATCGAGTGAAGGTGGTGCGGCTGCGTTAGTTGTAACTTAGGGTATTTCCGCTGGAGAGAGACCACAGTAATTGCGAAAGAGATAGAATGATAGGAAGGGAGAAATTAGGTTAGAGACGAAGTTAGTGTTCTTTTAGAGAGGATTTGAGAAAGATTAGGGTTCTTAGTTTGAGGATTTGACAAAGCCGAGAGGGTTTTTTTTTTTAATCCTTACAGGATTTGAGAGAGACGAGAGGATTTGGATTTGAGAAAGTGAAAGTGAAAGGAGTTAGCGACCAGAGAAAAAGAGAAAAGAGGACAAAGATAAGGATAAGGATAAGGAAAGGTTTAACGGTTGAGATTTGTCCATCAAAAAACATGGACGATTGACATTTTGTTTGATATTCTCGTACGGATTGAGGGGAGTGTGAGAGAAGCATGTGTGTTCTCTCGAGAATTACGTGTTTTTTGAGAAAATCACAAATGGTCGAACCGAAAAAAGCGATTTTCGTTGTATAGGTCGACATATCCGGGGTTAATGACAACCGGGTATCGATTTTGTTGGGTTAAAAAGAAATGAAATATATCAAATTTGAACATTACATGTTCAAAAATTGTTATAGTTAGATTTGAGTTTCTCGATTGGATGAACTGAAGACGAAATATATCAGAATTGAACATGACAAGTTCAAAGATTACTAGAGTTAGACCTGAGTTTCTTTTTCGGATGAACTGAAAACGAAATATATCAGAATTGAACATCACGGGTTCAATGATTACTAGAGTTAGACCTAAGTTTATCGTCCGGATGAATTGAAGACGAAATATATCAGAATTGAACATCACAGGTGTAAAGATTACTAGAGTTAGACCCGAGTTTCTCGTCCGGATGAACTGGAGACGAAATATACCAGAATTGAACATCACAGGTTCAAAGATTACTAGAGTTAGACGCGAGTTTCTCGTCCGGATGAACTTGAGACGAAATATATCAGAATTGAACATCACAAGTTCAAAGATAACCAGAGTTAGACCTAAGTTTCTCGTCCGGATGAACTGAAAACGAAATATATCAGAATTGGACATCACGGGTTCAAAGATTACTAGAGTTAGACCTAAGTTTCTCGTCCTGATGAACTGAAGACGAAATATATCAGAATTGAACATCACGGGTTCAAAGATTACTAGGGTTAGACCTATGTTTCTCGTCCGGATGATCTGAAGACGAAATATATCAGAATTGAACATCACGGGTTCAAAGATAACTAGAGTTAGACCCGAGTTTCCCGTCCGGATGATCTGAAGACGAAATATATCAGAATTGAACATCACGGGTTCAAGGATTACTAGAGTTGGACCCGAGTTTCTCGTCCGGATGAACTTAAGACGAAATATATCATAATTAAACATCACAGGTTCAAAGATAACCAGAGTTAGACCTAAGTTTCTCGTTCGGATGAACTAAAAACGAAATATATCATAATTGGACATCACGGGTTCAAAGATTACTAGAGTTCGACCTAAGTTTCTCGTCCGGATGAACTGAAAACGAAATATATCAGAATTGAACATCACGGGTTCAAAGATTACTAGAGTTAGACCTAAGTTTCTCGTTCGGATGATCTGAAGACGAAATATATCAAAATTGAACATCACGGGTTCAAAGATAACTAGAGTTAGACCCGAGTTTCCGGTCCGGATGATCTGAAGACGAAATATATCAGAATTGAACATCACAGGTTCAAATATTAGTAGAATTGACCATATTACCTTTATTGGAAAATATTATGGAGACTGTGAAAATGACCACACTACCCTTATCGGAAATAATTAAGTAAATGTTACAGACTGTGAAAATGACCATATTAGCCTTATTGGAAAAAAGTGCAATAAATATTACGGAGACTATGAAAATGACCATACTACCCTTATCGAAAATAAGTAAAGTAATTCTTACAGACTGTAAAAATGACCATATTACCCTTATTAGAAAAAAGTGCAATAAATATTATGGAGACTATGAAAATGACAATACTACCCTTATCAGAAATAAGTAAAGTAACTCTTACGGACTGTGAAAATGACCATATTACCCTTATTGAAAAAAAATGCAATAAATATTATTGGGACTGTGAAAATGACCATACTACCCTTATCGGAAATAAGTAAAGTAATTCTTACAAACTGTAAAAATGACCATATTACATTTATTAGAAAAAAGTGCAATAAATATTATGGAGACTGTGAAAATGATCATACTATGTAAAATTGACCATATTACCTTTATTGGAAAATATTATGAAGACTGTAAAAATGACCACACTTCCTTTATCGGAAATAATTAAGTAAATGTCACAGACTGTGAAAATGACCATATTACCCTTATTGGAAAAAAGTGCAATAAATGTTATGGATACTGTGAAAATGACCATACTGCCCTTACCGGAAATAAGTAAGGTAATTCTTACAGACTGTCAAAATGACCATATTACCCTTATTGAAAAAAGTGCAATAAATATTATGGAGACTGTGAAAATGACCATACTACCCTTATCGAAAATAAGTAAAGTAATTCTTACAGACTGTGAAAATGACCATGTTACCCTTTAGAAAAAAGTGCAATAAGTATTATGGAGACTGTGAAAATGACCATACTACCCTTATCGGAAATAAGTAAAGTAATTCTTACAGACTGCAAAAATGACCATATTACCCTTATTAGAAAAAAGTGCAATAAATATTATGGAGACTGTGAAAATGACCAAACTACCCTTATCGAAAATAAGTAAAGTAAATACTTTGAAAATGACCATATTACCCTTATTGGAAAAAAAAAGTGTAATAAATAATATGGAGATTGTGAAAATGACCACACTACCCTTATCAGAAATAAGTAAAGTAATTCTTACATGCTGTGAAAATGACCATATTACCCTTATTGGAAAAAGTGCAATAAATATTATGGAGACTGTGAAAATGACCATACTACCCTTATCGGAAATAATTAAGTAAATGTTACAGACTGTGAAAATGACCATATTGGCCTTGTTGGAAAAATAGTGCAATAAATATTATGGAGACCGTGAAAACGACCATACTACCCTTATCGGAAATAATTAAGTAAATACTTTGAAAATGACCGTATTACCCTTATTGAAAAAAAGTGCAATAAATATTATGGAGACTGTGAAAATGACCATACTACCCTTATTGAAAATAAGTAAAGTAATTCTTACTGACAGTGAAAATGACCATATTACCCTTATTAGAAAAAAGTGCAATAAATATTATGGAGACCGTGAAAACGACCATACTACCCTTATCGGAAATAATTAAGTAAATACTTTGAAAATGACCGTATTACCCTTATTGAAAAAAAGTGCAATAAATATTATGGAGATTGTGAAATGACCATACTACCCTTATCGAAAATAAGTAAAGTAATTCTTATAGACTGTGAAAATGACCATATTACCCTTATTGAAAAAAAGTGCAATAAATATTATGGAGACTGTGAAAATGACCATACTACCCATATCGGAAATAAGTAAAGTAATTCTTACCGACTGTAAAAATGATCATATTACCCTTATTAGAAAAAAGTGCAATAGATATTATGGATACTGTGAAAATAACCATACTACCCTTACCGGAAATAAGTAAAGTAATTCTTACATACTGTGAAAATGACCATATTACCCTTATTGGAAAAAAAGTGCCATAAATAATTAAGTAAATGACCATACTACCCTTATCGGAAATAATTAAGTAAATGTTACAGACTGTGAAAATGACTATATTACCCTTATTGGAAAAAGTGCAATAAATATTATGGAGACTATTAAAATGACCATACTACCCTTATCGGAAATAAGTAAAGTAATTCTTACAGACTGTAAAAATGTCTATATTACCCTTATTAGAAAAATGTGCAATAAATATTATGGAGATTGTGAAAATGACCATACTACCCTTATTGGAAATAAGTAAAGTAATTCTTACAGACTGTGAAAATGACCATATTACTCTTATTGGAAATAAATAAAGTAAGTCTTACAGACTGTGAAAGTAATTCTTACTTTGCTTATTTCCGATAAGGGTAGTATGATCATTTTCGCATTCTCAATAATATTTATTGCACTTTTTTCCAAAAAGGGTAACATGTTCATTTTCACAGACTGTAATATTTACTTTACTTATTTCCTACAAGGGTAATATGGTCATTTTTACAGTCTCCATAATATTTATTGCACTTTTTTCCAATAAGTAGTATGGTCATTTTCACAGTCTCCATAATATTTATTGCATTTTTTTCCAATAAGGGTAATATGGTCATTTTCACAGTCTGTAAGAATTAATTTTCTTATATCTGATAAGGGTAGTATGGTCATTTCATAGTCTCCATAATATTTATTCCACTTTTTTCCAATAAGGGTAATATGGTCATTTTCACAGTCTATAACATTTACTTTACGTATTTTCGACAAGGGTAGTATGGTCATTTTCTCTGTCTCCATAATATTTATTCCACTTTTTTTCAATAACGGTAATATGGTCATTTTCACAGTCTGTAAGAATTATTTTACTTATTTCCGATGAGGGTAGTATGGTCATTTTTACAGTCTGTAATATTTACTTTACTTTTTTTCGATAAACGTAGTATGGTCATTTTCATAGTGTCCATAATATTTATTCCACTTTTCCAATAAGGGTAATATGATCATTTCCACAGACTGTAACATTTACTTTACTTATTTCCTACAAGGAAAGTATGATTATTTTCACAGTCTCCATAATATTTATTGCACTTTTTTCCAATAAGGGGGGTAATATGATCATTTTCACAGTCTGTAACATTTACTTTACTTTTTTCAGATAAGGGTAGTATGGTCATTTTCACAGTCTGCATAATATTTATGGCAATTATTTCCCATAAGGGTAATATGGTCATTTTCACAGTATGTAATATTTACTTTATTTATTTTCAATAAGGGTAGTATGGTCATTTTCATAGTCTCCATAATATTTATTGCATTTTTTCCAACAAGGGTAATATGGTCATTTTCACAGTCTGTAATGTTTTTTTTACTTATTTCCCATAATGGTAGTATGGCCATTTTCATAGTCTACATAATATTTATTGTATTTTTTTGCAATAAGGGTGATATGGTCATTCTCACAGTCTGTAATTTTCTTTACTTATTTCCGATAAGGGTAGTATGGTCATTTCACAGTTTCCATAATATTTATTGCATTTTTTTACAATAAGGGTAATATGGTCATTTTCACAGTCTGTAATGTTTTTTTACTTATTTCCGATAAGGGTGGTATGGTCATTTTTACAGTCTCCATAATATTTATTGTACTTTTTTCCAATAAGGGTAATATGGTCATTTTCAAAGTCTGTAACCTTTACTTCACTTGTTTCTGATAAGGGTAGTATGGTCATTTTCACTGTGTCCATAATATTTATTCCACTTTTTTCCAATAAGGGTAGTATGGTATTTTTCATAGTCTCCATAATATTTATTGCACTTTTTTCCCATAAGGGTAATATGGTCATTTTCACAGTCTGTAACATTTACTTTACTTATTTTCGATAAGGGTAGTATGGTCATTTTCACAGTCTTCGAAGAAGCAGATATTTTGTTGTGGTTTTGTCGACAAAATCGAGAGAAAAAGGTTGGTATTTGTCCAAGTCAAATTTCCTACAAAGTCATGACTTGTTGACTTGGTCTTGATCAGGTTTTCTAATATTAAGAAAATAAATAAAATAAATATTGATTTTTAGAAATTAAATAAAATTGTTATTTTCTATAAATGTTGCGAAAGTAGTGACAAGCAAAATCCTAAGTGTTACTAATTTGGGGTTGTTTTAGATGTGGTGAAATTTTTGGGTGGAAACATCATTTTAGATTATAATTGTGATTGTCTGGATAATTGCCAACAAATATTATTGTTACTAATAAAAAAAATTAATATTCCTAATCATTATCACGAATACAAAATTTAACAACAGTTATAATTGTTGCAGGACTTATCACAGGTGTATTAGTGACTGAAAAATAAACTGTGACAGGTTACGCTGTGAGAAAATCCTGGTTTTGGTGTAGTGTGGGTGAGTTGTCTAATTCAATGTTGGGTTGGATTTGTAATTGTTTTGCTCACTGGAAATATGTTCAAAACTGATCTAGCTGACGCGAAAACAGCCAACAAAGTGTTGTTCCCGTTGTTAGTTTTATAAGATGAATGAATGTGATTGGTGATGATTTAGTACTTGTGTATGTCAAGGATTGTTTGGTCTGTTTAGGTCTCAAAATTGCAGGGATTTTAAGGCATGTAAAGGAGCTAAAAGCATAGCAAAAAAGACACCTCTCCACCACCGAAGTTATGCCTGCAACCTGTTTGATAGAAGTGTAGACTGATTTTGAGTTCTGTATGAATTCGTCACTGACTCGCTTTCATAACTCGGTGCATTGATTATCCGATTTAAGGGCTTAAAGGTAATGTACAAGGACCGATTTAGTGTGATGTGTCGGACAAACGGCTGTTAAGCGTTTTTTTCAAAAAAACAGACGGAAAAGGTTAACTCATGGGCATTTATTTAATTATGAAAAAAACGTGGGCATTTTTTTAATTACTTTTCCCCACATGGGCATTTTTTTAATTCCCCCAAACATTAATAGAGCATAGATAAATTAAATATCAAGATATATTTTGCCTAAAAAAATAGGATTGGTGTTCTAACATTCCCAGCCCCTTGAAATGCAACTTGTCCTCAAGTTGATTGTTATAACTCATCATGGAAACATCATCAGGATGTGCAACTGCCAACCAAGGAGGCTTCCATAATCTGGGCAAAGTTGACCCGTAGAAAGGAGCTATCAGGCCAAGCCCTCGATTTTCTGTTAGAGAATAAGTCGTTTCGCCAGCATTAACTTCAGATATAATGGATTTCACATCCAAAATTCTATATATTCCACAAGCTTTTGTCTTGATAGAAAAGTCTTCACGGGTATCCTCCAATACTGTTCTACAAATATGTACGGCATTCTCACAACACAAACAAGTGTGCCAATATTCCCCGAGCAAAGAGCATGATCCATATCCTTAAACTTGATTGCACGAACAAACACATCATGTGTGATAATAAGTTGTACAAAGTACAAGAAAATTCTACAGTACGTCACATGTCTTATTCGAACAAAAGAAATCCACTGATCAGGATGAGCCATAAACCTTGAACAAAATTCACACAAGTGGTCATGAATCTTAATCCTCTTTAAATTTGGTTATGTGACTTTTGTCCTTATATACTCAGCATATGTAAGCCTATCCTTTCCACGATCAAATAAAGTTCGAGTATAATCAGGGTAAGTATAAAAACATCCCTCACTAGCACTAACAAAATTCTTACCAGCATGTGTAAAATACAACAGTTACATTGACTTATCAGTAATGTTTTCACCACAAGAATCCGGTGATGTAGGTTCATACTTTCCGCGATCGAACAATGAACGAGTATAATTACCATCAAGATTGAAAATTTTCTCACAATTATCACGTCCAGTCAATGGAAAAGATATACAAACAACTTGAATATGTTCCTCGAAATTTTTGACCAATACTACGTCCGGTGGTGGTGGGTTATTTGAAGCAGTAAGTGTATTGACCGATTTCAACTTCTCGGCTATCTGGTCGGGATCTTTTTCAGCGTTCTTCTCATCTTCTAATAAAATTAAAGCAATTACCAAGTTTTTGATAGTAGTTTCTTCATCGATCTCCGTTACTTCTAAAGCCTCACTTTCATCAGCTAATAGTTCTTCCAGGGGAGCTGGTAACGAGGCAAGTGTAGCCATGATTTCTCTAAGTGCACGGCGACAATCTTCGAACGCATTATCCAAGTGTGACTGGCGTGTAATGATTTCTGCTTTCTCATCGATATGCTTGATACCCTGTTGAGTGTAGAAATAGTTTCCAATTGATTCAAACTTTTACGCCAGATTCTTTTCTGTTTGAGCGAATTCGGAAGGAGTGTTGCGTGGACTAAAATGTTTGCGAGACTGGAATCGAGAAAGAAGTGTCCGATAAAATTGTGGCCATGTTAGAAATCCTAGATGGTGTATCATACTTCGATACCAACGAGTTGCATCACCATTGAGATGGACAGCAACCATTGATACTTTCTCACCATCAGTGACACCACGGAGACTAAAGTATTCTTCTTCCTTAAAAAGCCAAACATCTACATCATCTTCGTCAAAAATAGGGAACTTCAAATTTTCTGGACGCCATTCCGGTAACTTTTTGAATATGGATTCAATTTTTGCATTGGAAGCTATACGATTAGCACGTATCTTTTCAAGCAGGGCAGCTAATTGTGTACTTGGAATCTTTGAGAAAATCCAAAAGAAAACTTGTAGTCTAGAAGAACGACGCCTAAGCTTGTGCACAAACAAGAGTATAATAATCGATTAAACTCACCCGACCAGAACTTCTTGTTGTCGCACCTTGTTATGATGGTAGCTTATGACCGTGATACTTTAGTATATTGACGTTTTATTTTTATTTTTTTTGAGCGGGAGATGGTATAGGAAAAAAAATGGGTAGGAAGAGTGGTCTCAGATCGAAATGCTCTGATACCAGATATTAGGGTACCGATACTAAAATGGATAAATTGATCCGTTGATTGAAGATCAGCCACCATTTTAAGCAAATCTTATTAATTATATTGATTTGATAAATAAAACCCTAGAAAAACTATAATTATATAGAAAGCATAACTTGAGTCCTAAGCTAATAACGAATAAGGAAACACATATTACTTCCTAAATTAACTAGACTCACCTAATTGGTGTTGGTGTCCCAACATCACCAACCCCTTGAGACACAACTTGTCCTCAAGTTGGATCAGAAGACTAAACTAAAACATTAATAGAGCATAGATAAATTAAATACCAAGATATATTTAGCCTAAAAAAATAGGATTCGTGTTCTAACAAAAACAAAATAAACTCTAATTCTTATTTTCTCTAAAATAACTTATTCTTAATCATGATTACATCAACATTGATGGTGCATATTCTAATTGTGCTATTGAAAATTTTCCAAAACAACGTTAATGAAAATGGAATTGGCTAAGGTCTTAATTCTTTTCCGAGGACCATTCTCTTAGAAACTCTATAAATATAATCTATAAAAGAACAAATCTATAAGATGATGTTTTTATTTCTTTTCAATCATGATTATACTAAAATTGATGCAGGGTGTTGATTATTCTTTAAAAAAAAAAAACCTAATTATGTCAAATATCTTATATAAACTTGATTAGACAATTAACTTTTTTATTTTTTGTTTTTGTTTATGTTGATCAAGGGATTTAATGATTATCATATTATTATGGGCTATATATAATAATTATACATAATTTTGTGGGCTGTGTCGAATGATTATAAAGGTCTGTTTGGTTAACTTAGAGCAACCACAGTGGGCGACTAAACCCAAATATTTGGTAAATGAATGAGACATAATGGGACGTACTATCGACTAAACCCCGACTATCGACTAAATCCCAGACTATATTTGGTCTGGACCAAAGACTAAACCCAAATATAGTCGAGCGGTCGTATAGTCCACGCCCCACCACCAGACGGGTATATAATCTACGCCCCACACTAGGCGAACGTATAGTCCACGCCCCACACCAGGTGTGGTTTATACCTCCGCCCCATTTTATTTTATTTTATTTTGCATGGGGCGTGGTTTATATCTCCGCCTCATTCTTGTTTTTTAATCACTTTATATGGGGCGTGGATTATACCTCCGCCTCATTGTTTTTTTTTTGTTGTTTTTTTTTTACATTTTCGGAATCTCCCCCACACCAGGCGAACGTATACTTCACGCCCCACACCAGGCGAACGTATACTTCACGCCCCACCAAATTTAGTCTTCCACCCGTAGCGTCACACACCATACTAAACCCAAACTTTGATCTTTTTTTTCCCTCTTTGATCTTTGGTTATATTCGCACCACTGCAGTTGCTCTTAAGCACTTATTTTAAATGGGTCATGGTTAATAAATGTGTGGGCTACATTTAAGAGAAGCCTTTCAAAATCTCCGATTCTAGTTCTCAAGATCATGAGATTCAACCAAATTATCCTTTGTTTCAGTATAATCATTCATCTTATTACCTTTGCTTCTACCATTATTAGCAGAATTTCGCACCATATTGATTCACTAGCTCAAGCTTTCACTGGGAAACTTTCGTACTTTACTCTTACTAGATTTCTAAAACAAAGGAAGACAAACACAAATAGCATGATTATATTCATTGAAACCAAAAGAAAGAAAACCACAATTCTACTTCTCTGAATGCCTACCAGTTTTACTACAACTTCCTTTTTTACAATAATCAAAATCAAAGTTGCAAAACTAGAAGACCCTCTAATAACAAGACTACTGATAAGATCACATCTAACAGCTTGCTTGAGATTTCCCCTGCAGATTCTCCAACTTTGTCTTTACTGTATACCAAAACCCAAAATCATCTGCAATCTAGCACTGTCTCCACAAACACTACTCAAACTCCAAAACGCAACAAAAGAAACTACCACACCATGTCAGAAATTGAAACATATTTCTCCATGCACTTCTTCAGAAAAACTATGTATCATCAATACCCCCATAAATTTCACGAAGACGCACTAAAGATCTTGTAACTTATAACTTACAAGATTCTCTTACCAAAGGGTTTGATAATACTCTCAGGACAATTACCAAGAACTGTCCTCACTATCGCTTCCAAATTCATTATCCTCATAGTAGAAGTCACGACCATCATCACTACTTGAAGACTAAAAAGGACCAAAACCTACACCTTCATCTAAATCCTCTTCTTCTTCTTCATCATTGTCTATCTCTTCTTTATCCCCAAACACAGGTTCTCCATCAATATTCAGAACTTGAATATCCTCTCCATCAGAATCTACATTCAAAGGTTTTGACATGGTCCGAGAAAATTTCCAAGAATTTTTATTCTCTGCAAGATACACTTGTTTCAATTTTTTTCTCAGCCTTCTTTGTCATCTTTTCATTATCATAGGAAGCATCATTGGCGTCCTCATCCTCTTCCTCTTTTTTATCCTACTCTCACTATCACTTTCTGTTGCACTTCTGGTTTTACCTCATGAACTTTTCCAATCAACCATTCTCTGTAATCTCTCTATCATTCGTCGAGCATCAATTGCATCACACTTCCTCATCCATAAGTGAAACTCCTCATCATTCTCAATTTTTAACCTTTCAAATTCTTCTCGCTCCTCTTGCTCTTTCTTCTTGGTCATCTCCAGTTCAGAAAGGGAATTAATCTTTTTTATCTCAGAACTTGATAAACTTTCAAATTCCCTATTTATATGTTGCATTGCCTCTGAATGGGGGGGGTGACTCGATGTGGTTCCCATTTGCTGAACCGCTTGCATTCTCGGCCATTACTTTCTTTCTTAATCTTTGTTTCTATGATTTTTTCTTTTGGTATAATTGGGATAATAATATGTTTATTTCCCTTTCTTGTTTAAATAATGGTAGTTGGTTAGCCATAAATGGTCTTTTATGGCGCTTGGTTAAGTGTCATGTCGCTTGGCTATTCACGCTTTTTCAATGTCATGTGCACCATTTTCAAAGCCATCATTACTCTGTTAAACCCTATTTTCAAAGCCCAATTCTAGATGCTTCATTAGCTTTTAATCCATTTCGAACTACCATTAAGAGGTTCATTATTAGGTCACCTATATTTGATGAGTTTCTTTGGGGTCTAATTAAAACATTTGGTTTTATGCAGATTCAGAGAAGGCATCACCTGTTGAGAGGCACCATTGGCACTTGGGGCACGTCAATCAGATGGGTTATTTCTATAGCCATCCAGGCTAACTTGGTGCATCACCTTGCCAAAACAATTTTAACCATCCAGAGCCCAAAGCCATAAAATTACCTTACCGAAAACCCAAAACATTTCTACCATCTTCACTTTTTACCACAAATCAATGTTTTAACCACCTTTGGCGGGTTGTGCCAACATTCTCGTATCAATCTCAGAAAAGTCCTCTTAATGGTTTATCAACTTAACCAATCATCATGCTTACGTATAGAATGTAAATAATAGGAAAAATGTTAATTTGGATTATTGGGCAAGTTGTTGCCTTGTATTGTTGTTACCAAACCCTCGTGAACTTGAAGCTTCAATCCTTTTCAGTAACTCTGAAAAGCGAGGTGGAAGGGGACAAAACGAATGCAAAAAGCCTTTTGTTTAAAAATCATAGCAGAAAAGACAACACAATTTTACATCATTTCTCACCTGTGCACTTTTCAAACCATATTCAACCATCTTATACTTCTCATTTTAAGGTCCAGTCTTCAACAAAAGATAATATCTACCCTTTTCTCCACATCTTGATAGTATGTCATCAGAGAAGTACCAAATCTAGAATCTTTTCTATCCAGATACATATTTTAATTCAAAATCTAGCTCCTCCTCTTCGTAGATATTCTTTTGTACTCATCATTTTTATAAGTTATATGGGGTCTTCAATTTCTCAAGACAATACTTACTCTACAACCTTAGATATTCAAAATATTACTTCTCAAATGGCTGAAAAGTTAACTCTTCCTTCAACCCTTTCTGAACCAGTTTTCATTGATAAGACTGTTATCTTAGCTAAATCTGATAATAACTGGAAATGGCGTATGGTGGGAATTTATGTAGTGAAACTCTTGTATCCACATCTTCTGTTAGCTATTATATCCATAGTCAATGGCAACTAGCACAAACACCTACTGTCACTACTTTCAGTAAAGTTCTTATAAGGTTTCTAGTAGAAAACAATTTCAATAGAGTAAATGCACAATGTCCTTGGTTTGCATGTGGGTATGTAATAGTTCTTCGAGTTGTCCGTCCAACAGGATGGCCAGCAACTATCAAGTTTCATTCGCAGAAGAACTTATGTGGCTGATTTTATGCGACATCCCAAAGGAAAGTACTGAATTTGAGGATCGTCAAAAGCTTACTTTTAAAATGAGTGAACTAATCTAAGATCAAGAACCTTATGGAAATCATCCCTTGAAGATGAATGTTAAAGTTTGCGTCAGTGTTTTCTTTCAAAAAGCTCTTCCTGTTGTTCAGATAAACAATAGTTGGACCTGAATTCATGAATCCCTATGAAGTCTTTGTAGTCTCTAAACCCTAAAAGGGTTTTAGGAAGAGGATGACTCTAGTTTTACAACTAGGAAACACCAAGAAAAGTAGTGCCAGGATTCAAGATTTTAGTTGTTTGAGGTTCTCCTTATATAGACATTCAAGCCATAGGTTACTTTAGGTTTAAGCTAAGATAGCTTTGGAATCAAGCAAATAATATCCACCGTTAGATGAATCTTTGAATCTGATTTACATAATCAAGATATACACTTTGGAAAAAAGGAAAGAAAAAAGATATACACTCTGGTTAGGATGATCCGTAACCGAACCGTGTACAAGACCACACTCATGAATGGTTAGCCGAAGCGAGCCAACTGAACTATGAGCTTAAGCATTTTCATAAACACTTAAGACTTAAATCGAGTCACAATAATGTGATGAAATATGTCTATGGTATTTTAATAAATAGAGATTATTCAAATGCTAATTATCTCGAAGAAATAAATTTACATGCATATAAATTTAATGGAAATGGTAAGTAGGCGTACAAGGCACACCTACTTAACATATTCATGAATAGTTATGTCATGGTACGTGTACCGGTATTTATACGTTATAACATAACCGAGTTCCAAATTTCATAGAACTTTTTCGGTATGCGTATTGGTATGGATACCATTGAAACATAACCAATTTCCGGAGTTCGTAGTACGTGTACTAGTATGGATACCAAATTGGTTTCGTAACCAATAGTTCTTTTCTAGTACGCACTCTGGTTTGCGTACCGATCCAGATTCACGAGTTCAAAGATTTTTAAAGGTGTGCATACTTGAAAAAGCAGGGGTCTAACAACCACACCTAACATTTTGTTCGGCAATATGAATAGACAAACTCCAATATACTTTCAAGAGAATCAACTGGACAGTCAGACTCAATCTAGAGAAAAGTATATCAAAGAGTTATATCTCAATTTCTCGATTCAATCTGCAATCAAACAAATAGGAATTTACGATCCCGATTGAACACGAAAAATAACTTGGACGGTATCACAAACCAATATCCAAGTGTCAATCAATTCAATCAACAACCCAAAGGTCTGATTTAAGAACTGAACGCAAAACCTGTGATATTTCTATTATATAACAAAATATAATACGGAAAAAAAATAACACAAACACCAGAAATTTTGTTAATGAGGAAACCGAAAATGCAGAAAAACCCCGGGACCTAATCCAGTTTGAACACCACACTATATTAAGCCGCTGCAGACACTAGCCTACTACAAGTTAACTTCGGACTGGAATGTGGTTAAGGCCTAATCAATCTCACACTGATCAAGGTATAGTTGTGCTCCTTACGTCTCTAAACCCCAGCAAGATTTTATGCACTTGATTCCCTTAGCTGATCTCACCCACAACCAAGAGTTGTTATGACCCAAAGTCGAAGAATTGATAAACAAATCTATCTCACACAGAAAAGTCTATTGGAATAGATAAATCTGTCTCCCACAGAAATACCTACGAGTTTTGTTCCGTCTTTTGATAAATCAAGATGCACATGAACCAATTGATAAACCGGACTTATATTCCCGAAGAACAGCCTAGTATTATCAATCACCTCACAATAATATTAATCATATGGAAGCGAAACAAGATATTGTGGAATCACAAACGATGAGACGAAGATGTTTGTGACTACTTTTAATTTTACCTATCGGGGATAAATTTCAAGCAAATCTTATTAAAGACAATACTCAATCACGGTAGTAGAAGTAAGATCAGAATACGCAACTACATAGAAAATAGTTGGTTATGGCTTCACAATCCCAATGGAGTCTTTAAGTCGTTAACCCACATGGTTTCATGAAAAACCTAAGGTTAAAGGATAATCGACTCTAGTCGTAACTAGTATCACACAGGAGGTGTGGGGATTAGGTTTCCCAGTTGCTATAGTTCTCCTTTATATAGTTTTCAAATCAGGGTTTGCAATCTAAGTTACCTTGGTAATAAATTACTCAATATTTACTGTTAGATGAAAACCTTATTAGATTCAAGCTAATATATTTCAACTGTTAGATCGAACTTAGCTTGTTATACACAAATGAAATGTACCTTCATTTAGGTTTAAGTAACTGTACCTAAACGTGTACACTAGGTTTGATCAACAGTAGTTAACCGTAGTTAGCTATATGAACACTCTCATATCAACCTTATTCATCTTAACCGCAACTAGTTCAAATGACTCAAATGAAACTAGTTATAGAGTTGTTCAATTGTTATATTCTCATAGAAGTATACAAGAACACAATTGAAGCAAAATCGGCTTGATTCACTCGAATCAATTCATGAACATTATATCCACGGTTTGCAAAGAATGCATTCCTTATTATATGAATATATTAGTTCATGAACAAACTGATTCTAGAACTTTAACCACTCAAGTATGCAAATGGGTACACATACTTAAAGTATGTAGGATCAGAATGTCGCAACAATAGCACTCTTGCGAAATTGTCAGTAATGACACTCTTGCGAGTTTCGCATGATGATTATAGAAATGACATGACAGATGACGAAAGCTTAAACATGAGAAAGATGTGAAGACTTAGCGAGATTTAGGAATGATTGCGAAATTTAACATTTGTATAATTGCGAATATCGCAAGTCTAGATCCGAAAATAAAGGACAGCTTAGCTGTCATCCACTATGTAATGCCCTATATAAAGAGTTGAATATGATTAAGGTGAGGGGAGATCTTTTTTAGAGTGGAGAGAAAGTTTCGAGATGAGAGAAAATCTAGAACATTGGTTGTATTATTGATTTCATTTCCTTCTTGTAAAATTTCTAGATTCAATTAATAGAAAGTGAGACTGTTTATCTTAAAATTGGTTGTTGATTATTATGAATTCTTATGAGGGATGTGTTGTGGGATTTCCTGCAACTACATAATGACGCTAGAAACATGGACTGAAGGATTGTTTTAGAGCGGAGATTGATATTGTGATTTGGGAGAATTTGAAGTAATTGGTAAATAATTTTATATAAATTTCAATTACTCATTAAAATTGAAAAAATGGCTAGAAGAAGGAATGCTTCAAAACAACCAACAACAGTTAGAAGGAGTAAGAGGCTTGTTGGTGGAGGGAGAAATAAAATGGAGGAATCTTCCAGATTGAACGCAATAAACAATGGAGAAAATCAAATTCAACGTACGCCAATACAAAATAGAACTATGGATTATGACAGAGTAAGTGTACACACTTGGCGATCGAATTCAACAGACGAAGTGGAAGAAGAGCTTCAATTAAGGAATGATAGACTAGAAGAGAGAAAACGAGAAGCAGTTGGAGGAATAATTCATGGGAATTAAGAGATTGGAGCGTTAGAGGTGTTGAGGCAAAGAATACATGAAGAAAGGAGACTATAGGCAGAAGAACGTGCGAATATGACAAGGAAAAATCATAAGTTGAGGATGGAAAACATGAGATTACAGAATAGAAGGTCAAGAAGCACTACAAGGTCAAGTTCAAGATCAATTAGAGGGGAAATAAGACGAAATACGCCTGCAGAAAATGCTAATGAAGATATTCGAGAAGAAATGTGAAATCCAAGAGAGGAACATCATGAAATAAGAGAAATAACTAAAGATCGTTACATTCCA
Source organism: Papaver bracteatum (assembly GCA_023529315.1). Taxonomy (NCBI): domain Eukaryota; kingdom Viridiplantae; phylum Streptophyta; class Magnoliopsida; order Ranunculales; family Papaveraceae; genus Papaver; species Papaver bracteatum. The sequence goes on along the minus strand of JAJJWX010005036.1, from coordinate 1,349,331 downwards.
CATGAAAAAATTCTCCAAAATGAACAAAACAACAGAGATCAGGGGAATAGGTAACGTCAGGAACGAAATAACCAAGATGGCGAAGAAGATCAGGAAGAAGGAATGAGAATATTACATGGGAGAGAAATTCAAAGAAATCAACAAGTAATTGAAGATGAAATTGAGAGACATTATGCTGAACAAGCATGTCTAGCTTGCGAAAGAGAAAGACTGAGAGCATAAGTGGAAGAACAAGAGCTCCAAGAGGTAACTTGCCAGAATAATCATGATGATCGAGAAAGAAGGCATGAACAAAATCGCAATAATGGTAATATCAATGAAGAATATGATAAAGTACAAAGAAGAGTTGAAAGACGACAAAGAGAATTGAGGAGGAATGAACAAAATCGCAGAGAAGAAAATAAGAGGTATAATCATGTGCGAATTCATGAAAGAGATGAAAGAGGAGATCGCAGGGAAAGACAAGGAGAAAATGATGAAGAAGAAAATCAAAACAGGCATGAACGCAGGAGAAGAAAAACAGAATTAAAAAGACTAATGGAAGTAGATCCTGGTGTAAATGAGAAAATCTTAAGAGAATTGGCGGAAATGAGAGGAATGCTAAATAACAGAAGAGAAGAAGGCATGAGACAGTTGGATAAAGCCATAGAAGAAGCTGCAAAAAATCCATTCACACAAGAAGTATAATTGGGAGAATACCCCCAAAGTGCAATCTGCCCGTGTTAACTAGTATCTTTGACGGAACAACTTGTGCAATTCAACACATCAAAGCTTATGTGAGGTGTATGCTACAATGGGAAAACCATGATGTTGTGTTGTGCAAGTATTTCGCATCAAGTCTGACGGGAGAGGCGCTAAAGTGGTTCGAAGGTTTACCAAGGAATACTATAACATCTTTCAACCATTTGCAGACTACGTTCTTAGGGGTGTATATAACTAACAATTCCTTGCGACCTAGCATTGAATATGTATTTGTTTTAAAACAAAGAATTGGCGAAATTTTGAAACATCTAACCATAAGGTGTAGCGAAATGGCTGGCCGTGTGGATGAGAGATACCTTATTCTTTCATTCATTAACGCAATGTTCGTAACAAATTTGTTGTATATTTAAATTTTTAGAATCAAGAATACAATCACAGTGACTGATTTGCGAGATCTTCAAGAAGAGTATATTTCTCTAGAGGAAAACAAAATGAGATGGAATCATACCCAATTGCGAACACAAGTTCAAATACAGTGAATGCAAGTTTATTGCCTAAATTGATAAACACAGTGGTGAGCACTTTGCAAGTACAACAAGAAAAGATGAAGGGTGATAATCAATAGAAGATGGTAGCTATGGGAAGTCGTGATCAAGAAGAATTCGAAAGAGAAAGAAACTTCTATAATCGTGGAGGAAATAATAAAATTCAAAGACTTGATCAGCCGCAAGAAACTTACGGGGGTCAAAAACAAAACTATCATAGAGGACAGGGAAGTCATAAGATAATAGGGGAAGAAATCTAAATGCCACCTCTGAATGCTAGTGTAGAAAAAATATGGGAAGCCATAATTTTGATGGAAAATATACCAACACCATGAAATATGGGGAGTGAACCACCTCCAAGCCACAAAAGTCACGAATTCTGTTCTTATCACGATTTTCATGGACATTCAACAAATCATTGCAGAAATATAAAGAGAATCATCCTCAGAATGATAGATCAAGGAAAACTAAATCATTTTCTAAAAGACCAACCTCAGTCTCAACTATTAGCACCTCCACCAGAAACTCGCAGAACAAACACAACAAAAGAAAGAGAAACATTTGTAATAGAAGTAGGGGCGAAGGCAAAGAATTTGTTTTGTCACTCTATTGTACATTCGTACAAAATAATTGAAGACTTTCATGATAACATTCTGAGAAGAGTCTTCGCAAAAGATGATGATGGAAGAGAAATAATGAACATTGCGAAGATTTCTCCGCTAAAATAATGGCAAAAGCAAATTATTTCTTTCACTGAAGAATAAGTACCTGAGGGTGGAGAAATGCACGATAATCCATTAGTGGTAAGATTAGAGATTAACCAAAAACCTAATAATGATGAAGATGATGAAGCTGAAGACTCATGGGAAATCAACCGAGTTTTAATTGATACTGGAAGCTCCGTGGATATCCTATTCTATCATGCTTATAAAACTATGAGAGGGAAAGATGAGGATTTAATACCTTCAACCTACAAAATCTATGGTTTTAATGGTACTGCCAATAAGCCTAAAGGGGAGGTCACCATGCAAATTCCATTGAAAGGGATATCTTCTGAAATTCTGTTATGTGTTGTCGATGTGGAGTCACTTTATAACGCTTTAATTGGGCGACCTTGGTGGCATGGGATTCTAGATTTAGCATCGACATTTCATCAGTGCATCAAATTCCCTCATCCCAGTGGAGTTGGCATCATAAAAGGAGATTGGGTTGAAGGAAATAAGTGTTATGAAATCGATGTAGAATCAAATGAAGAATGAGCTGCGAAGAAGGAAAATTGGAAGCATAGTGTCAGAGAGAAACAAATAAGTGAGGGATTGATGAGAGATGCAATAGAAAAGAGAGAAGAAGGAACCCTGCGAAGCCAATTATTGTTGAAAATAAGAGGTGGCGAACATTTCGCAAAAGATACAAAAGTAGCAGAACACATCAAGATCACATAGGTAGAAAACAGCAAAGGTAAGAAACTTAAAATGTGAAATGAAAGTAAAATTGCGAATAGAAAGAATGATGTATGATTGATTTGTTGCAAAAAAATTCAAAAAATATATTTACTTAATGACAAAAATGAGATTGAGAAATTACAATAGAGCTGAAATGCAAAAGAAGAAATAGAATAATCGTCAGAAAGGGGCGAACTTACTATGGCGTAAACTCTAGTTCGCGAAATCACAATTTCGCAAGAGGCAAATATAAGACCTAAAGTGCGTCATGGAAGGGGGTACCTATTGCATGACTCAGCGAAAAGTTTACACCGCCCCTGGAACCTGAGTCATGGAGATTTGGGGTCAATAAAGCCCATCCAGGAGAGGTACCTTGGATTTTCAACCTAAGCTTATGACTTAGGTTGGGCGACTGAGGGTCTCTTCTAAGAAATACAGAATGTGATCAAGGCGCCGAGGTACACGGTTGAGCCAAGAGTGCCCGGGTCATATGAAACGCACCTGGCCATTCTTGGCAAGTCTTGACTATGATGCACTCGGCCCGAAGAAAACCCCACTTAGGGTGCAGACTCGTAACCATAAGCCATATAAGCAAAAGGGATAAGAGGCTGCGAAAAAAAACTGGTTGTTGTTAAGACCGGATGGGAGGAGCCAACCTTGTATGGTAGAGGTACGTCTCCTTGAAGGGGAAACCAGGGGGAAGATAAGGGCGGCACCCTCCATTAGGGAGATGATAAGTGTCTTAAGACGCAAATGTCATGAGGCTTTATTTTCGCAAGAATATTTAGGCTTGTCATATTTGTGCAACAATCCTGAAGAGGCAATAATACAAAATAGAAAGATAAGGCGAGATCAATGGGTCAATACATGAAAGTGTAAAGACGTCATGCGATTTCGTCGCAAGACGGCAATGTCATGAGGCTTTATTTTCGCAAGAATATTTAGGCATGTCATATTGTCGCAACAAAAATGACAAAAGAAAAAGTTAAGGCAAGATCAATGGGTTTCTGCATGAAAGTGCAAAGACATCCTGCGATTTTGTCTCAATGACAAGAGGTGGCGAAATAAGACCACATAAGAAGACACGAAAAAATGATATCTTGGAACAAACCAAGAAATATCTCTCAAAATATATGATTGCGATATTATGTAGAAACAGTTGCGAAACTGAGGCATAAGAATACGTTACTGTTCAAAAATAACTTGCTTAATCTTTTATTTGGATTCAAAAAACAGAGGCAAGTATGGGAATGAATAGAATAAAAACATGTTATTTGCCTCCATATGATAGATTTACGCATGAAATGAAAAATTAATAATTATATATTGATTAACCATATTGCAAAAAAAAAATTGTTTTTCTAATATGTACATGAAGAAACAAAAAAGATAGAACTTGTATTTGAAGAATGAAGAAATTCGCAGCAAAAGATTACAAAGATAGAAGACTAAAGAGCGAACGTACAGATATTACAAAAAGTTGAAGAAGGAAGCAAAAATTATTTCTTGCTTGATTTTTCATCATCTTCACCGGATTCTTCTTCTTCGACATCATCAGATTCTTCTTCCACATCTTCATCAGATTGTTCTTCGCTTGCATCACTATCAGAGATGACTAGATCAGGAGTGTTCTTTGGGACTTCTTCTGAAAGATAAGGATATGTGGAATGAGGAATGTTATTATCATCACAAACCATTTTAATAATATGGTTGCGAAAAAGAACAACAACATTCTTAAAGTTCGCAACAGTAATCTTCAATTGGCTCTTCAGCTTAGAATATTTATCATTGCGAGTAGAAAGATCCTTTGCGAGTTTCGCTTTTTCAGCTTCAAGCTCTTTAATTCTTTTGCGAAATCTTTCTTCAGATTCTGCGAACGTATAACAATTAATCAATAACTTAGTGGAAATTTATGAAAGGAAAATAATTCACAAGGAAGAATAGTTAACAACCTTCTCTGTCAGAAATCATATCTCTATCCAAGACCATGTGCTCAGCGTGGAGACTAACACTTACACCTAGATTATTTCTAGCATCATCTAGAATTTTTGCAGCCCAAGCGAATTCATCATCATTAGTTATGAGAAGACGGGAACGAATTTGATTTTCTCTCTCGCTAAACACAATATTTTTGCGTTTAAGTTCATCCCGTTCAATTTGGACCTCAAGAAGGGTTTCTTGGAATTTCGCTAAAGTTTGAGCACCCAGATTAGAAATGCGATCTTTATCATCTATGAGGTCACTGTTCTTGGTTCTTAAAATATTGATTTCCTCTTTAGAACTATGGTAAAAATGCTTAAATTTGTAGGCTAAACCCAAGCTGGATCTATGGTCAATTTCTAAGAGGCGAATTTTATATTTGAGTTCATTTGTGGAGAGAGATTTAATGTTATCATTTGAAAAACTATTTAAGGAATTATTAAGGCGTTCAAGAAGGGTATTATCATCTATGGGGTCAGGAAAAGAACGAAGGAGTGTAGCCTCATAAGAAAGACCATAAATGTCTGCAAAAATGGTTGATCAAATAAGATAAAATAATTGGGTAAAGGAATCAAGGGGAAGAAGGAAAAGTTCACACCATAAAGTTGTTGATTTGCATCCTGAAGGCTAGAAATTTTATTCTTCTGAACAACAATTTCAGATTCAAATTGTTTATTCTTTTCGCGAAGACTGGCTGCCTCAACTTCCAATTCTTCATTTTTTTTGCGAAGCTGAAGGTTCTTCTTTTCAAAATTCCCACATCTCCTAACTAAGTCAGAATTGACCGAGTAAGAATTTTTTCCAGCCTGCGAAAGAATAAGGAGAATTTTCAAAATAAATTTCAATTTCGAATCAAAAAACTGATAGAGGGCCTTGGACAGAAGATGTCCCCCTTGGACAGGGGCGGAGCTACATAGAAGGGTGGGTGTGCACTTGCCCACCCAACCCATATGATTTCCAAGCCCAATTTTTCACTTTTTAGCCTAATATATCCATTTTTACCCATTTTGCACCCCCTTAAATGTCCACACATTTATAACTTGCCCACCCAATTCTTAAAACCTGGATTCGCCCCTGCCCTTGGAGTACCGGTCCATCCTTAAATATAGGTTAATGATTCCCCTATACCCTTCTGATTCCCGTTGCCCTGCTTGTATTATAGGTTGCTTAGACGCATATGGGGAACATGTTGTTCATTGTAAGGTAGATCCTGGTTTTAAATATAGACATGATCATGTGAGATATATATTATATGATGTATTCTGGAGGGCTGGTATTTCAGCAAAGAAGAGGCGTCGGTCAACTTTTTGACGGATCCTCTTGAAGGAAGATCCACACTCAGTCTAGCAGATGTTCTTATTTTTGGGTGGGCCAACGGAAAACATAGGTGTGTTGATCTTACTGGGGTTTCTCCATTAGTAGGCATCGGGGAAGGCTCTTTCACAGTTGGACAGGAAGCTTTGAAAGCTGCCTCGGGTAAGATAACGAAGCATGAAAAGGCATGTATTGATAATGGACATGCTTTTATTCCCTTTTCCTTTGACACTTTTGGGTATTTAGCGCCAGAGGCGGTTGGAATCCTAGCGAGAGTTCAAAGAGTCATGCACAGTAATGTCATGACTCCCGATTCGAGAGAGTTTTTGTTTAAGAGGATAGGGTTTGCTATTCAAAAAGGGCTTGCGGCACAACTTGTTGCTCGCTTGCCTACTATGTAATAACTCGTGATTATTTTGAAATTGAAATAAATCAACAAATTTCTGATATAAACGTGATTAATAAGAATTTTTTTTATAGAGAATCAAAAATTAAAAGAATAAGAGTACAAGTATGAAAATTTACCAAGCTATTAAGCGAGTGTAAGAAATTTGGGGATACAAATCTGGAAACTCCGTGAAGAGACTCATTATTCTCTAAGAGGGGGGCATCACAGATAGCATCTATGGACTTGCAGGAATTAGTTAGAGGAGTATCACCAATTCCCAGCATAGAATCAGAGAAGATACTGGATAGTTGTGCCATTGAAGACTCAGAAAAGGCACCTTCTTTTGCGAATACATCATCGTCATCTGCGCTCTCATCATAATGGGAACTTAAGGGAGAAGGAGAGATAATTTTTCTTTTCTTTGAAGATGAGGCAACATATTTATCCTTGCGAAGAGAACTTTTACCTTTGCCTTTGGTCTTCTCAGCTTTAGATCCTTCCTCTTCAACAACTACAACACCAATCTTCGCACACGAATGAAGATAAGAAACAGAGGCAACAATATTGTTAAAAAAAATAAAACAAAGTATTCCTTACTTCATCCGTGATCGAACAAAGTGTTGCAAGGGTGCTTGGTTTGCTAGTTCTTTTATAGCTTCTTCTTAATTTGTTAATCTGAAATTTTCGCAAGATAAATAAATATGGAGAAAAGTGAAGACAATAAATTGAATGAAAGAAACGTACCTCTTTCTCTTTCTCAGGCCAGTTAAATACCCAAGGTTGGTAAGTAGCGAAATTCATAGGAAGCACGTTTGAACCAGCAATGTAAGGACCCTTTAGAACTAGTGGAAAAACACACCATTTCTCATCTTTAGATTGGCGAGGATTTTAATTCTTTCCAGAATGCCAGTCAATGTCATTCATAAGTTTTTTATCGTCATCAATATTTTCCTTCCTCTTTATATGAATACCCCAACAAGTTTTTACATTCTTCATAGGTATTAATTCATAATTTTCAAAGAAGCTTTCTGCGGTGTATTTTTCGGGAAGTATTTCTAAATCCTTAAATTCAGGATCCCTAAACTCTTTTGCATAAAGAGATCCTTTCCCAGCTCCACGGTTGGTGAATTCAAGCATCGGGCGAATGCAGTCCCCACTTAATTAATATATTGCCCGCGAGAACTTCGCATGAGAGAGCATTTCGTAAAATAAAGGAAGATTAGGATCATAAAGAGGGACAGGAAGGCCAGCGAGGATCTGACCCAGTGAAATTATGATTTCTTTATCATCACAATAATGATCTGAAAATAGCTTAGCATAAAGAATAGAGGTAGCTTCTTGATTGGGAATGGTGGATAGTGTAAAACCTCTCTCCTTGAAAAGTTTCTGAAATCCCTCAAAAGAAGTTTTAGCTTTATGACCGCTTGGAGGCATTTTAAGTAGGGATGTCAATGGGTAACCGTTACCCGCTACCCGGAACCGGACCCGCCTAATTGGGTCCGGTTCTGGGTCATAAAGTTGGACCCATTATCAACTTAGGACCCGACGGGTAATTACCCGATTGGACCCGAATGTTAACGGGTCCAAATGGGTAATACCCGCGGGTAATGGGTACCCGTTTATTTAACCTTTTAATCATCTTTTGAGCAAAATTATAGGTATTTTGCAAGTTTCGGCTTTGAATTTTTTTGAATTTTGATTTTTTTCTTACATTTAATCTTTATTTAGTACATTAATAAAGAAATAATAATAATTTTTTATAAAAATAATTTATATTCAAGTTAAAAAGAGAAAAAAATTAAGATTTTAAGATTTTTTAATAGTTTTTTTAATACCCAACGGGTACCCGAGACTTTAAACGGGTCCGGTTCTGGGCCAACACATTATGGAACCGGCCCCGGAACCGATGCTGATATGCCGGGTCCGGTTCTGGGCCATGTACTACCCGGGAGGACCAGGACCCGTTGACAGCCCTAATTTTAAGTATGGGAATGAAGGAGAAATTAAAGATCGAAAAAAGGAAAAACAGGAAAAATTACAGCAGCAGCGGGTGCAGAATTTACGGAGGAACATTAAAATTGCAGAAAAGTTGAAAAAAGAGTAAAAAGAAGAGAAGAATGAGAAGACTATATATAGAGAGAAGAAGTCTCGAAAAGACAGGAACATTTAATGCGAAGAGAAGACGGCGGTTGATAGAGACGTGTCAAGAAGTGGGTGGAAAAAGAGATACGTGTAATAAATTCTGCGTAAAATACAGAATTAAGATAGTACAGAAGAAAATGGAAAAACGAACAGCTGCGGTATTTTGAAATACAAGTTCTCATGACATTCTCCCCTTTGCAGAGAATACATGAGAAGAGGAAAGATGTAGGATCAGAATATCGCAACAATAGCACTCTTGCGAAATTGTCAGTAACGACACTCTTGCGAGTGTCGCAGGATGACATGACAGATGACGAAAGCTTAAACACGAGAAAGATGTGAAGACTTAGCGAGATTTACGAATGATTGCGAAATTTAACATTTGTATAGTTGCGAATATCGCAAGGATAGATCCGAAAATAAAGGACAACTTAGCTGTCATCCACTACGTAATGCCCTATATAAAGAGTTGAATAGGCTTAAGGTGAGGGGAGATCTTTTTTAGAGTGGAGAGAAAGTTTCGAGGAGATAGAAAGTATAGAACAGTGGTTCTATTCTTGATTTCATTTCCTTCTTGTAAAATTTCTAGATTCAATTAATAAAAAGTGAGACTGTTTATCTTAAAATTGGTTGTTGATTATTATGAATTCTTATGAGGGATGTATTGTGGGATTTCCTGCAACTACAAAGTAGCCGGATTGAGTTTGGGTTTGTGAGTATGCAAAAGGGTACGCATACTTCCAAGCACAGTAGAAATTCCCGGACCCAAACCCTTCGCCAGTATGTACGGGTATGTGTACTTAATACACAGAATTTCACAACTAACATGTATGCCTACGGGTATGCATACTATAGTTCCGGTCATGGATCAAACATATGCAAGAACACATACTATGTTTATAATCCAATGATGGTTAAGTGTTCTAAACTCTATTTCAATCATTGAAGCATTCTTAGAGGATGACAATAGATGTTTTCACGAACTATTAGCATCAAAGCAATTTTCAAGTTCTTGAAATAATCATTACAAAATATTCCAAGTCTACACCAAATGATTGTATCACACAAACCATGTTAGATGTTACTCGGCGTTTTTTACATGATCATCTTTTGACTTTTGTCAAGAATATAAGATGAACTTGGTGGAAGCGAAATCTTACCAACACATATTTTGAGAAATATGTAAGCGAGTTAAACTCAGCTCGAAATCTCAAATGTGTATAATCGAATACTATATAGTAATACGACTTTTGTATCAATATAGGAGGTAGAGTAGAAATATACTTTCCAAGTGATAGATGAGTTTTAGTCTCCACATACCTTTTGTTAATAAAGTTACACAAGCTCTCCTTAGTAGTTCTTCCTCTTCAATTGATGAACGTTATGAAGTTTAATGCTCAACTACACAATCTATCCTAGTCCGATACATCACTATAAGTAGACTAGAAATCAAGACTCATAGTTTTGATCACTAATATTGACAAACAAGCTTGAGATAGCAATGCTTGCGAGTTTGACCGAGCAGTGCTCTAACAATCTCCCCTTTGTCAATTTTAGTGAAAAAACTATCAATACATATGGATTATAAAATAAATAAACTTTGTAGCTTCTCATCCAAATGCTTGATCTCCTTGGTCCCTCAACATTACTCGAAATCTTTATCACTTCCAAGTACTCCAATGATTCTAAATGTGTTCAACTCAGCATCATAGTTATTGAAGATCCATAGCAATAACAATAAGAAAACAGTTGCTCTCAATCATTGTTATGCAGTGTCATATTATTATTACACAAATAAAAGTCCAATTGTATCACAACTTTGACAACAATACTATGGTGATATGTATCACTCCCCCTTAGTCAATACTTTATCTCACAATGAAAACCACTCCCCCTTACATAATGATTCGTAAACCATATGTATTTATAATATGAACTACATATTAATTCTCCCCCTTTTTGTTAATATAAATCGGCAAAGGTACAAAAACTAGTGGGATCCTCATGAAATTTTCACAGAGATACTTCATGACCAAAAGAGAACAACATATCAACTTGTTTCGATGATTTCACATAGTCGAAACTTATTGTATTCATCAAAGAGTTTATAAAGATAAAAGAAAAATCCTACAATATTCCACAACAGCACTCCCCACAAAGATTTGGCAATTAAGCACAAGTTCAATTAAGAACTCTCCCCCATAAAATGTCATTCCCGAAAGAATAACAAGAGTGACCTTACTTTTACAAGAAAATAAATTTTTTTTTTGACATTAACAAATCACATGAAACAAAAATTTGTATCCAATAATATCAATTGAATTTAGGGGTGTCAATGGATGAATATCCGTCAGATATTTGGAAATCCGTATCCGATAGGTTAAGCGCTATCGGATATTCGATATCCGATAGGTTAAGCGCTATCGGATATTCGATATCCGATAATATCCTATTGGATATCAAAATCAGATATCGATTCTGATAGGCTAAGCTATTAGATATTGGATATTTATCCGATAATATCCGGTCCTGATAAAAAATGTTAAAACCCCTACGAAGCATGTTCATAATAATTGAAATTTAAGTTCAATTTCTCAAACATTTCATACCGGATATCAAATATTTTTCCTTACTCTTATATTCGACTCTAATATGGTTATGGTCAATCACAAATAAGTCCTTTTTATATCGGATATCAGATATTAACACTTCTAATGGAGTCTAATCCGATTCTGATATATTAAGGAAGAAATATACGATAGAATATCCGATCCGATATCCAATAAAACGAATAAAATCCTATAGGATCTCGAATACTCGGAAACGGATTCCAGATATCGGACAGATATTGATAGGCCTAATTGAATAAACCACAAGGAAAATGGTCAATTCAATTGGTCATGTTCAACATAAGAGAACTTACGGAGCCGCACAGTACATACACAAAGATGTGGATCAGGGAAAGACCAATACTGCGGAATAATCAAAGATTCATTCTATTTTTCATCACTATTTGCATAATGACATATAATAGACTTAATCTTTGAAACAAAAAGTTCATCCTATCTTCCATCAATATTTGCATAATGACATAATAGGATTAACTTTTGTAGTCAAAAGTTCATTCTATCTTTTATCAATACTTTCATACCGACATATAATAGAGTTAACTTTTGAACAAATATGGGAAAATCAAGGTTCACGGACGTAAACAACATATCCCATAGCAATTTGCAATATATAAAACCATAAAGATTAATACTGCAAAAATCATCTTCCAAATAACTCATAATTTAAATAAATAAATCTAAAAACATTGCAAGATGAAAACGTTGGCAATAGCTATGTGTACTCACAATAATGGCTATTCCAAATCCTAGTTATCCTTCTTAAAAACACAAGAATAAATTCTCATAAGAAGTTTCCTAGACAATAATCAAAAGAAAAAAAACAACTTAAAAAAAAACGATCACAAACTAAAATCAACGTTCATGAAAGGAAGCTTCATGGGTTCCAAGACCTTCAAGCTTGTGACTGGTAGTATTGAATGCTTCTTCGGAGAAGATATCCTATTTGAAGTTCCTTAACATGTGATTTCATGAGAACAAGGTCAGAGTTATCCCTTTTAAACTCAGTTCGTAATATATCAATATCCTTTATGGAGTTTCCAAGCTTCGTTTTTTCTTTCCCGAGATCATTGAGAAAACCATGAACCACCTCAGCAGAGACCATCTCAGCCTTTTATTTATCTTGATGAGAATATGCATAATAGCATGATGCACCGGGTTTGAGTTCGTCAGATTCAATAATGGTTCTATTTTTATTTAAAACGAACTCAAAATAAACAACATAATCAATATAATCAGCTGGAAAATCCTAAGAACTATGAGGAGAAGCCATTCTTAAAAATAGAGTATGCGTACTCTCATAAAAGGTTTGGTATATATACGGTTTCACAAGGAAACAGAATATAGGGTTTCCAAAGTTGGTTAGTGACATGTAACAAGGGTACCCTATGAAAACAACCTTGATCCATGGGCGAAAAATACTGACTTCAAAAAAATGCAAACCAAGAAAAATGTTTGCACGGAAAAAATTGCTAAGTGAATTCTTTCACAATTCTTAGCTCAATAAATTTTATGTTCTCACCAGAGAAAAATTTAGAGCATAAGAGTAGAATTTTGACATCACAAAATTTCAAAAGGAAATTAAAAATCAAATACTTGACAAGACCAAACACAAATACTTAGGCAAAAATGTTTGTGGATGATAATCTATCTAAGAACGATAAGAAAATAGCTAGAGAATCGGAAAACATTTTGCCGTCAAGTATACCTGACCATATATCACTCAACCAGGATTTTTGTGAGTGATATTTCAACCTTGTGATCAATTAGCACAAGTATGATCCTTGATCTCATCAAATGAATGTTGTTTTTTGTTAAACCTTTTTCTCCTGATATTTGGAGGAAAAACGTTATGATGTGAAAAGTTATCATAAAATTTACTATCATCAAAATACGATGCTTAATATGTATTCTTACTTGGAGAATTTTGACTAGAGGGAATAGACAGCCTGTTAATGATTTTTTATATCCTTGAATTATCAGATTTAGGTTATCTTCCATACCTCCACTTTTGCTTCCTTCTTCTGGTACCTTTTTCACGTCAAGAACAACATTATATCCCTTTTTAATCAAAGAATATCCTTGAGCTCTTCTTGGACGAGATGGTTTAGGAAGACTATTTCACATTTGAGGAACACATCGTACTGATTTTCCTGGTAGGTACACAGGGTGAGTACTAAAACCAATTGGTTTAGACATACGAATGTCAGTTACACCTTTGAGAATTAAATCTAAGGTGTGTATAAGAAGAACAATAAAATTGTCATTCAACCTAGATTTCCTCTTTTGTTCAACATGTCCTTTTGAATCACAAAAGAGACACACTTTCTGATCACCTGAGTGATTAGACAGAACAGTCTTAACATCATCATTGGGAGATGTATTCCTTCCATGTGATGTAGATATTCCTTGATTATAGGTAGACACAAGCACATCTTTTTCAACAGGAAGGGATTTCGATTTTGCTTCTGGAACTGATTTTTTTACAGTTAAATCATAAGTGATTGGTATAGTGGACTATTTGGAACATTCTTGAATAGAGAGTTTACTCAAAAGAAGTTCAATTTTCAAAGCATCCTCTTTGAGTATTTCCTCAAGCAAAGTTCGTGAAGAATATACTGAGGTGTTTTCCTCTTGAATGACCTTTAGAAGAGAGTCACGCTAATTTACCATACCAATAAGAACATTGACTTTGTGTTTCAAACGATTGACATCATCATCCTGAATTTTAACAAGTTTTAGAATCACTCTTTGGCTGCTTCTCTTTCAACTTCAGAGTCAGACTCGTCGGTAAGGTAATCATGGTAACAGTTGTCAATGCAAGTCGGTTTCATTGGAACACTAGGTTCGTCTATATTCGAGATTGACAAATATTTCTCTTTAATAGAATTCATAGAAACAGAAATTTTATTCTTGGCGATGCGTTTGTCAGAGATAGTATCGTCCATAGTCACATCGATCCAAACACAGACTTATGAGGTCTTAAATGTGTTTGGATGCTCTGATACCAATTGAAAAAGCGGGGCTTTAACAACCACACTCAATATTTCGTTCGGAAATATGAATAGAAAAACTCCAATATACTTTCAAGAGAATCAAATAGACAGTCAGACTCCATCTAGAGAAAAGTATATCAAAGAGTTATATCTCAATTTCTCAATTCAATCTTCAATTAAACAAATAGGAATATGCGAGCCCGATTGAGTAAGAGAAATAACTTGGACGGTATCACAAACCAATATCCAAGTGTCAATCAACAACCCAAATGTTGGATTTAAGAACTGATTGAACTTAATGCACAACCTGTGATATTTCTATTATATAACAAAATATAATGCAGAAAAGAAATGACACAGACACCGAAAATTTTGTTAACGAGGAAACCGCAAATGTAGAAAAACCCCGGGACCTAGTCCAGTTTTGAACACCATACTGTATTAATCCGCTACAGACACTAGCCTACTACAAATTAACTTCGGACTGGAACGTAGTTGAGCCTTAATCAATACACTGATCAAGGTACAGTTGAGCTCCTTACGTCTCTGAACCCCAGCAGGATTCTACGCACTTGATTCCCTTAGTTGATCTCACCCACAACCAAGAGTTGCTACGACCCAAAGTCGAAGACTTGATAAACAAATCTGTCTGACACAGAAAAGTATATTGGAATAGATAAATCTGTCTCCCACAGAAATACCTATGGGGTTTTGTTCCGTCTTTTGATAAATCAAGGTGCACATGAACCAATTGATAAAACAGACTTATATTCCCGAAGAAAAACCTAGTATTATCAATCACCTCACAATAATATTAATCATATGGAAGCGAAACAAGATATTGTGGAATCACAAAGGATGAGATGAATATGTTTGTGAGTACTTTTAATCTTACCTAATTGGATATAAATCTCAAGCAAATCATAACAAAGATAATACTCAATCACGATAGTAGAAGTAAGATCAGAACACGCAACTACAAAAGAAAATAGTTAGGTCTAGCTTCACAATCCCAATGAAGTCTTTAAGTCGTTAACCTACATGGTTTCATGAAAAACCTAAGGTTAAAGGACAATCGACTCTAGTTGTAACTAGTATCACACATGAGGTATGGGGATTAGGTTTCCCAGTTGCTACAGTTCTCCTTTATATAGTTTTCAAATCAGGGTTTGCAATCTAAGTTACCTTGGTAAAAAAGCATTCAATATTCATCGTTAGATGAAAACCTTATTAGATTCAAGCTAATATCTTTCAACCGTTAGATCGATCTTAGCTTGTTATACACAAATGAAATGTACTTTCATTTAGGTTTAAGTAACCGTACCTAAACGTGTACACTAGGTTAGATCAATAGTAGTTAACCAGAGTTAGCTATATGAACACTCTCATATCAACCTTATTCATCTTAACCACAACTAGTTCAAATGACTCAAATGAAACTAGTTATAGAGTTTTTCAATTGCTATATTCTCATAGAAATATACAAGAACACAATTGAAGCAAAATCTATTTGACTCACTGGAATCAATTCATGAACATTATTGCCACGGTTTGCAAAGAATGCGTTCCTTATTATATAAATGTATTATTTCATGAACAAACCGATTCTAGAACTTTAACCACTCAAGTATGCAAATGGGTACGCATACTTAAAGTAGCCGGACTGAGTTTGGGTTCTCCAGTATGCAAACGGGTACGCATACTTCCAAACACAACAAAAATTCTCGGACCCAAACCCTTTGCCAGTATGTGTACGGGTATGTGTACTTAAGTACACGGAATTTTACAACTAACAGGTATGCACACGTGTATGCATACTATAGTTCTGGTCATGGATCACATATATGCAAGAACACATACTATGTTTATAATCCAATGATGGTTAAGTGTTTCAAACTCTATTTAAATCATTGAAACATTCTTAGAGGATGACAATAGCTATTTTCACGAACTATTAGCATGAAAGAAATTTTCAAGTTATTGAAATAATCATTACGAAGCATTCCAAGTCTACACCAAATAATTGTATCACACAAACTATGTAAGATATTACTCGGAGATTTTCACATGATCATATTTTGACTTTCGTCAAGAATATATAAGATGAACTTGGTTGAAGCGAAAGCTTACCAACACATATTTCGAGAAATATGTAAGCGAGTTAAACTCATCTCGAAATATCAAATGTGTATAATCGAATACTATATAGTAATACGACTTTTGTCTCAATATAGGAGATAGAGTATAAATAGACTTTCCAAGTGATAGATGAGTTTTAGTCTCCAAATATCTTTTGTTGATGAATTTCCACAAGCTCTCTTTAGTAGTTCTCTGTCTTCAATTGATAAATGCCATGAAGACTGATGCCCAAATACACAATCTATCCTTGTTTGAGACATCACTATAAGTAGACTAGAAATCAAAATTTATAGTTTTGATCACTAACATTGACAAACAAGCTTGAGATAGCAATGCTTGCGAGTTTGACCGAGCAGTGCTCTAACAATACTAATATGCATACAAAAAAATCTGTTTGTCGACATATAGCTATCCACTACGTGTACTGAGTACATGTATTATGGTTTCAGACTTATAACAGTTTTCCCAGTTTGTAAGACTGATATATACGCTATCTCGTATCCGAATTTATAGTAGTTCTATATTTTTCTTTAAATTGATTTGAAACATTCCCGAATAACATCAATGACATATATCATTGTTCCAGACTATTTTCGAATGATAATCTTGAATCATAATTTAGATTGCGAAGAATAAATCGTTCTTAACCGAAATTCATCAAGTATGAAATGTTCATTAAGCTTAGTCATATTTCGAGGACTAATTACAATAAGAATCTTGACTCGAAATTCTTGATATGCTTACGATAGTCTAATTAGTTACATGACAACGTCTCAAAGATATAAAGGTGAATATAACTTGAGAAATAGGTGGGTTCAGTCTTCACTTACCTTTTGTTGAGAAAGTTCTCCCAAAAGCTTCGGTTGATCTTCGCCTTCAAACGGTATAACGCAATGATGACTGCCGTGGTGTCCGTTTCTCAATTACATCATTTATCCTAATCCGAGACTTAACTAAATGTTGACTAGAAATCAAAATATAGTTTTGAAAACTAAATTTGAAAACAAACTTGAGATAGCAGCATTGGAAACATTATTTAAATACCCCTCAAATTTCGCTCCTTAAAATTTACCCTTATTCAATTTTTTAAAATACCCCTACCTTATGAAAATTGGAAGCAACTAGCACATGTTGCTTTCATAAGTGGACGCAACTAGCACAAGTTGCTTCCAGAAGTGGACGCAACTTTATACAAGTTGTTTCCAAAAAGTCGAAGCAACTTTCTCAAGTTGACTCCAAAAAAAATTATTTTTTGCCCCTCAGGGGTATTTGTGCAAGGTCAACAAAATGGAGGGTATTTATAACATTCTCGCTTCAATGTTTTGCATACTTTATCAATACCGAGAAATTTCAGTATTCACTTTTATAAAGAATCGAAAATAATTGGACAACTCCTAGACAGATTGTCTGCTAGTATAGAGCAATAACGTCTTCAGGATGTCGCAACGTTCCTTGGCTATACAGAATAAACAAGTAAGAGCGAGTATGATGCTTCTACTATCTCATACCTCGACTCTCGAATAAATATAATGGTCTTAGACAGATTGTGTGGTAGTATAGAGCCATCAATTGATTAATTCTATTCGCAATATTCATCAATTGAATTCCTAAAAAAATAATCTATTTTTATCATAATATCTCATTACTCTGTTTCATGGATTTTCTCAGTTGAATTCCATGGATTAGTAATATATGTTCACTTTTCACGCATTTAAGTCACCACCGAGTAAGCCCCGAGAAAATGGTGCGAGTGCATTTATCAATACTGCGCAAACAAGCACCCAAAAATATGCATGAACGAGCATCCAAAAATATAGACGAACGAGGAAATATGAAGAACTAAGGAATAATACTAATAAAATTGGAAGAGCCGTCACGGGACCATCCCATAGGCCGGCCATGCCACGGCCGTAGCCGGTCCCATGCCTCTCCAATTCCTTATTCCATTATTATTATTATTATGAAAAGGGGCCAGAAGGATTTTATAAAGCAAAACCAAGAGTCAAATTACAAGGATTTGGCAGGGAGACGCGCAACAAGTTGCGACCCAAATATTATTATTATTATTATTATTATTTCCCTCGTCTCTTGAAACCCCCTCGTTCGAGCAAACTCTTGGTTTTCCATATTTTTCCAAATATTTCTCAACTCTCTAAAAAACCTAGTCCCACGCAATGTAGTTGATCTCGGATTCCGGTTTGTCTCGGTCCCGAGCGAGATACTGGTACAACGTTGTCTCGGTGAGATTCCGTTTTCAAATTTCGGTGTAATCTCGGTTCCAATTTTTATACATATAATTAATACAGATGTTAAAAATATAATGAGATACTATGAAATTAACAAATTCAAACAAATACTCACCAAGAAAACACAACAGTTGGAAACACTTCACTGATCTTAGAAGTCTTTGTTGAACAAAAAAGAAAACACAAAGAGAGAGAAGTACAACTTCAGTTCATTATCCAAAATGTTAATGAAACAAGGACATTACAATTTCTAATCAAGATAGTATGAATCAACATAGATATCGTCCTCTGGAGCAACTCCATTCCCGTCACCACCGAGTAGCCCTCTTTAGGTGTCCAACATCAATTCATTGGTATCATATCCAAGTCGGAAACGATCGAGTTTTAGACTTTTAGGGATGGTATTAGGATCAAATTACAAAAAGACCCTCATGGCCGAGATTTCCGCCCGAGATGGCCGAAATTTCCGGCCGAGATGGCCGAAATCGACTACATTGGTCCCACGACTATTAGGTTTTCTTTTATCAATAATATTAAAATAAAATTATTTTAATAAAATATGGGATGCACGCACGAGGAAGTATGCAAAATAGGAAAGGAAAATAAAATAATTTAAAAGGCGCACGCACGGGCCCACGGGCCGACCGGCCATGCCGTCGTGGCCAGTCCCATGCCTCTCCATCTTTTCTTTTTAAATTATTTTATTATTTTTCCTCAGCTATTTAAAACTCCCTTGTTTGAGCAAACTTCCTCTTTTGATCAAAACTCCTAGTTTTCCATATTCCTTCACACAAGTTAGAAAAATAATAATAAAAATAGGGAAGGAACCGGGCCCACCGGCCGGCCATGTTAGAGCACTGCTCAGTCGAACTCGTAAGCGTTGCTATCTCAAACTTGTTTGCCAATGTTAGTGATCAAAACTATAAGTCTTAATTTCTAGTCTACTTATAGTGATGTCTCGGACTAGGATAGATTGTCTAGTTGAGCATTAGACTTCACGGCGTTCATCAAATGAAGACGAAGAACTACTAAGAAGAGCTTGTGGAACTTCATCAACAAAAGGTATGTGGAGACTAAAACTCATCTATCACTTGGAAAGTCTATTTATACTCTATATCCTATATTGAGACATAAGTCGTGTTACTATATGGTTTTCGATTATACACATATAAGATTTCGAGCTGAGTTTAACTCACTTACATATTTCTCGAAATATGTGTTGGTAAGCTTTCGCTTCAACCAAGTTCATCTTATATTCTTGACGAAAGTCAAAAGGTGATTATGTGAAAATCTCCGAGTATCATCTTACATGGTTTGTGCGATATGTACAATCATTTGGTGTAGACTTGGAATGTTTCATTATGATTATTTCAATAACTTGAAAATTGCTTTGATGCTAATGATGTGTGAAAACGGCTATTGTCATCCTCTAAGAAAGTTTCAATGATTGAAATAAGAGTTTATAACACTTAACCAACATAGGATTATAAACATGTTGTGCTCTCTTTCACATATGTGATCCATGTCCGGGAACCATAGTATGCATACCCGTATGCGTACCTGTTGGTTTGAGAAGTCCGGGAACCTAAGTGCGTGTACCCGTACGCATACTGGCGTAGGTTTGTGACCAGAATTTTCTGATGGGTTTGGAGGTATGCGTACCCGTTCACATACTGGCGAAAACCAAACTTGGTCCGGCTATTCAAGTATGCGTACCCGTTTGCATACTTGAATGGTTAAAGTTCTAAAATCGGTTTTGTTATGAACAAATACATTTATATAATAAGGAATGCATTCTTTGAAAACTGTGGCTATAATGTTCATGAATTGATTCGAGTGAATCAAACTGATTTTGTTTCAATTGTGTTCTTGTATACTTCTATGAGAATATAGTAATTGAACAACTCTTTAACTAGTTTCAATTGAGTCATTTGAACTAGTTATGGTTAAGATGAATAAGGTTGATATGAGAGTGTTCATATAGCTAACCTTGGTTAACTACTGTTGAGCCAACATGGTGTACATGTTTAGGTATGGTTACACAAACCTAAATGATGGTACACTTCATTTGTGTATAACAAATTACGTTCGATCTAACAGTTGAAAGATATTAGCTTGAATATAATCAGGATTTCATCAAACGGTGAATATTAAATGCTTTGTTACCAAGGTAACTTAGATTGCAAACCCTGATTTGAAAACTATATAAAGGAGAATTCTAGCAACTGGGAAACCTAATCCCCACACCTTCTGTGTGATACTAGTTGCATAATCTAGAGTCGGTTCTCCTTTAACCTTAGTATTTTCACGAAGCCCTGTAGGTTAACGACTTAAAGACTTCATTGGGATTGTGAAGCCAGACCCAACTATTTTCTCTATAGTTACATGTTCTGATCTTACTTTTACTATCATGATTGAGTATTATCTTTGTTAAGATTTGCTTGAGACTTATCTCCGATAGGTAAGACTAAAAAGTAGTCACAAACGTCCTCGTCTCATCGTTTGTGATTCCAGAATATCTTGTTTCATTAATCGATTGAGATTATTGTGAGGTGATTGATATTTTTAGGTTGTTCTTTGGAAATATAAGTCCGGTATATCAATTGGTTCCTATTCACCTTGATTTATCAAAAAACAGAACAAAACTCATATGTATTTCTGTAGGAGACAGATTTATCTATTTCAATAGACTTTTCTGTGTGAGACATATTTGTTTATCAAGTCTTCGAATTTGGGTCATAACAACTCTTGGTTGTGGGTGAGATCAGCTAAGGGAATCAAGTGCGTAGTATTCCGCTGGGATCAGAGACGTAAGGAGCACGATTGTACATTGAATCAGTGTGATATTGATCATGGTTCAACTACATACCAGACTGAAGTTCATTGGTAGCAGGCTAGTGTTTGTAGCAGATTTATATAGTGTGGTGTTCAAAACTGGACTAGGTCCCGGGGTTTTTCTGCATTTGTGGTTTCCTTGTTAATAAAACTTCTGGTGTCTGTGTTATTTATTTTCCGCATTATATTTTTTGTTATATAATTTAAATATCACAAGTTGTGCGTTGAATCGATCAATTGGGAAATCCAACCTTTGGTTGTTGATTAAAATTGATTCATCCTTGAACATTGGTCTTTGGTACCGTTCAAGTTATTTCTATTATATTCAATCGGGCTCGCTAATTCCTATTTTCTTATTGCGGATTAAATTCAGAGATAGAGGTATAAAATTCTTTGATATAATTTTCTCTAGATTGAGTCTGACTATCTAGTTGATTCCCTTGAAAGTATATTGGAGTGTGTCTATTCATATTTCTGAACGACATATTGGATGTGGTTGTTAGACCCCCACTTTTTCAATTGGTATTAGAGCAGGCAAACACTATAAACCTAATAAGTTTGTGTTTGACTGATCCTTAAAGGTTGTCCCCATGGGAAATTTCTTTGGGAAACTTGCTCTTGGAATCTGTAACGCATGCCAGAAATCCTTAAAGATTGTTCAGAGGTTATTATGCACTAAACCTCTGGTCTCTCATGATGATATCGCTCAATCTAAGACTCTTGAAAACTTAGATGATGAGAAACGATCTAAAGGAAAAATTAAAAGTTCTTCTAAGAAAGGAAGCTTGAGAAAACGTAGTCAATGCTCAAAGATATGGAATCTCACTAGATTAACTCTTAATATTTTTGAGGAATACTATCGTGATGGATCAATTAACAAAGATCTATTTAGAGCATTTGAAAAAGTTTTTAGATTCTTAGAAAAACTTTATTCAATTAAGAATAAGAATCATTCTGATAAACGTTATGTACCTTTCAAATCATGTATTCATGATATAAGAACTAGGCTTACTACCAACTAATGTGAAATCGATAAAAGAAGTCTAGTGAGTTCGGTGTAGGTTCTAATTGTCGAAAAAAGTATTTTCTTGGTCATAAGCAAAGGGATTCAAAAAATTCCATTAACCCTGAGTATCATCATTACTATGATTATCTGGTACATTCCATAAATATCAACCGAAAAAATTGCATGAGAATCTCTCTGCATTGGTTGTCTCTTGGTAACAAGCTTGGTTCCACCCTATTTGTATATAACTTGAGATGGGGCAAGTAACGATTGGATTATTTTTATGTTTGGGTTAAATTTTTTTTTTCCTTTTGTCTTTACAAGGGAATTTAAGGTGTTGAAGTGCTTCTCACTCTCCTTTACTGGACGGTACTGATCCTTTCAGTGTGCGAACTTTGGAATAAGAAACCATTCCTTTCTTTTACGGGTCACAGTTCAGGAATGGGTCCAAGCTCATCAGTTGGTCTATAAAGGTAGTGGTACGCGTACCCTTCTTCTACCTCCCTTCTTGTCCACGTACATGAACTTTTTTAGGGTTCATGTTTTTCCTTCATTAAATCATCCTTGGAGATGAAAAAGAAAGAGGTTTTTCAAGGAACATATCAAGTAAGTCTTCTCTTACTCTAATCTCTCTCAGTTTCTAGATCTCATGAGGAATTTCAAGATTTCAAAAGAAGTTTCAAAAAACTTGGGTTCTTCATCTTCTTCTAGAATGAACTTACCTATAGATCAAAATTCCATTAGGATTAGATTTTTCAATAATTCTTGTGGCAAGGTGTTTGAAAGGATTTCATCTAATGGGTTTATTCTAGAAAATAAATTGGATTTTGTTAGTGGACACAAAGAAAATTTGGTTTGTTTTGAAAAATTTAATCTTGGGAAAATCTTTGATGGTCTTGGTAAAGATTTTGACTCTCTTATAAGAATCTTCTATGCTAACATCCATGTTGTTAATGATGAAACCATGGAATTCAAGACCATGATAAATAGAGATATAATTCTTGTTAATAAAGAGTTAATTTCAAGGATTACCAAAATTCCCTTAGGGAGTTTTCACCTTCCAAGACCTAGTCGTGAAGGACCATCTTATGAAACCATTTCTAATGGTCTTTGTGGTAAGAGTGTTATTTGGAATGAAGGAAAATTTCAAACTAATTATCTCAATCTTCCCTTGATGTCTTTTGAAAAACTCGGTATCTTTAATCTTTCTCCCTCCACAGTTGAGAATTCTCGTTGGAGTCGTGAGTTTGCGGAGTTGGTCTATTTCCTTGAGTTGGGAACTCAAAGTCTCGACATTTGTGGGTTTATCATCTATCAAATGTTGTCGATGACGTCTTCCAGTAAGAACTTAGGCTATCCATGTCTGATTGAGAAAATTTGTCGCACCTTCTCCATTGCTCCCATTGGAAACTCTATTGGAACTCCCAAGCTTGTTCGCCCTTGTACCTTTAAACGTATGAAGGAGAATACTTGCAAGAGACAAAGATGTGACACTCTTGTTGACTCGTGTGATTCTTCCTCCATGAAGCTTCTTCACCAAATTCATAAGGGTGTTTGTAAAATTGATGCCAAGGTAAAATATGTGTAAGAACAATTACTTGTGATTGCTACTAAGTTTCCTGAATTCAAAGAGGATATGGATAAGATTCGTGCCACATTTATGGTCTCCGATGATGAATATGATGATTAGTTTTTCGGATTTATACATTTTGTCTAGGAAACTTCTTATGAGAATTTATTCTTGTAATTTAAGAAGGATAACTAGGGTTTGGAATAGCCATTATTGTGAGTACACATAGCTATTTCCAACGTTTTCATCTTGCAATGTTTTTAGATTTATTTGTTTAAATTCTAAAGTTTATTTGGAAGATGATTTTTGCAGTATTAATCTTTATGGTTTTATATGTTGCAAATTGTTATGGGATATGTTTTTTTACGTCCGTGAACCTTGACTGTCCCATATTTGTTCAAAAGATTAACTCTATTGTATGTCAGTATGAAATTATTGATAAAAGATAGAATGAACTTTTAAATACAAAAGTTAAGCCTTTTATGTCATCATGCAAATATTGATGGAAGAAAGGATGAACTTTTGTTTACAAATATGAAGTCTATTATATGTTATTGTGCAAATGGTGATGAAAAATAGAATGAATCTTTGATTATTCCGCAGTATTGGTCCTTTCCTGATCCACATCTTAGTGCATATACTGTGTTGCTTCGTAAGTTCTCTTATGTTGAGCATGGCCAATTGAATTGATCATTTTCCTTGAGGTTAATTCAATTGTGATTCTTGGATACAAATTCATGTTTTCATGTGATTTGTTAATGTCCAAAGAAATCCTTATTTTCTTGTGAAAGTAAGGTCGCTCTTGTTGTTCTTTCGGGAATGACATTTTATGGGGGAAAGTTCTTAATTGAACTTGTGCTTAATTGCCAAATCTTTGTGGGGAGTGCGGTTGTAGAATATTATAGGATTTATCTTGTATCTTTATAAACTCTTTGATGAATACACTAAGTTTCGACTATGTGAAATCATCGAAACAAGTTGGTATGTTGTTCTCTTTTGGTTATGAAGTATCTCTATGAAAATTTCATGAGGATCCCACTAGTTTACGTACCTTTGCCAATTTATATTGACAAAAAGGGGGAGAATTAATGTGTCATTCACAGTACAAATACATATGGCTTACAGATCATTATGTAGGGGGGGGGGGGGGTTCATTGTGAGATGAAGTATTGCCTAAGGGGGAGTGGTTTTCATTGTGAGATGAAGTATTGACTAAGGGGGGGTGATACATATCACCATAGTATTGTTGTCAAAGTTGTGATACAATTGGACTTTAATGTTGTATACTGATACTATGACACTGTATAACAATGATTGAGAGCAACTGTTTTCTCATTGTTATAGTTACAGATCTTCAACAACAATTATGCGGAGTTGAACACATTTGGAATCATTGGAGTACTTGGAAGTGACGAATATTTCGAGTAATGTTGAAGAACCAAGGAGATCAAGCATTTGAATAAGAAGCTACAAAGTTTATTTATTTTGTAATCCACATGTATTGATAGTTTTGTCACTAACATTAACAAAGGGGGAGATTGTTAGATCAGTGCTTGGTCGAACTCGCAAGCGTTGCTATCTCAAGCTTGTTTGTCAACATTAGTGATCAAAACTATAAGTCTTGATTTCCAGTCTACTTATAATGATGTCTCGGACTAGGATAAATTGTGTAGTTGAGCATTATACTTCACGATGTTCATCAAATGAAGACGAAGAACTACCAAGGCGAGTTTGTGGAACTTCATCAACAAAAGGTATGTGGAGACTAAAACTCATCTATCACTTGGAAAGTCTATTTTTACTTTATCTTTTATATTGAGACATAAGTCGTATTACTATATGGTTTTCGATTATACACATTTGAGATTTCGAGATGAGTTTAACTCGCTGACATATTTCTCGAAATATGTGTCGGTAAGCTTTCGATTCAACCAAGTTCATCTTATATTCTTGACGAAAGTCAAACGATGATCATGTGAAAAACGCCGAGTAACATATTACATGGTTTGTGTGATACAATCATTTGGTGTAGACTTGGAATGTTTCGTTATGATTATTTCAATAACTTGAAAATTGCTTTGATGCTAATAGTGTGTGAAAACGGCTATTATCATCCTTTAAGAAAGTTTCAATGATTGAAATAAGAGTTTAGAACACTTAACCAATATTGGATTATAAACATATGACATACCAAATTATTTTCTTGGGTTTCACTGTACCCATTAGCCGAATTCTGCTCTTACGAAACTTAAAACTCTAATTCTCATGTGTTCTTTAACACTTTTTGGGTGCCTCAAGAAATAAATGTTGTGTCTAGATAGATGAATTTGCCTTAATGCAAACCTTGGGGTGCCTTAATAGTCTTCCGTGCATGATGGACACATGTCTGTTAAAAGAGAGTGTTGCCTTTGATCTTAAAAGAGAGGGAGGGCTTCCGTTTTCTTCTTCTTCCTTTTCTCTCTTTCCCTCCCTGCGAAAACTTAAGGATCAAAAAACTGAAGTTCTCTTGCATGTGTTAGCTTCATAGACCTTAGTTACATTGACCTGCAAATATTGATTGGGTTAGCTGATTTCATCCACGGCTTGGATCATTTCTTCAGCTGGAAGCTGTTTGAAGTAATCATTCTCTTTGCTCAACATCAAGGTAATTCTTATCAATTTGGGGGTTGTGAATCACTCTGGATATGCATGTTTGATTTGATACATTCTTGTTCATCCTTTAATTGAAGTTGTTTTGAACCTAGTAAAATTAGGGTTCATGTAAATTTGGGGATTTTCTCCCTAATCTGTTTATAATGTTTAATTAACAAATTTTAAAGCATGGGTGATTAGTCATTTACTTTAATATTTGAGAAATGATTAGGATTTTTCAGTTGTATTATGAATGAGTTATATGGTTAGCTTTACGGAAAACAGTTTTGAATCAAGTGCAGATTTGATGGCTCGGAATTTTTGGACTAATGTTTAAAGTCCATTCCTTTATTTTACAAAATTTGGCTTCCTAATATAGGTATTCATGCCATAGAGTTTCTGTGGTTCATGGTTGTCAATTTAAAGGATTTATCCTGAGTTCTGAGCCTGCCTTTCATTGATCTAAAATTTCATGATTTTTCTAGTTGGGGACCCTGACTTGAATGTACTTGAGAAGTTATGTAAGGTTGGACCAAAAAGGGATGTCTCTCTGCTAACACCAACATTCCCACTACCTGTTTGATAAAAGTCCAAAGAAGTTGTATATCCTAAAGGTTAGACAATTTCATTTGGGTGGTACCGTACCTTTGCTTTGTTACCCTGTATGGTCTAGTCAAATAACTTGCCAATCTTAACAATAGTTGATTTATTGTTGTGCCTTTGAGTTCAGTTGCTTTATGATAAAATAATATTAAGATTAGTTAATTGTTGTAAACATACGATGTTAGCATCAAGCCTTACGGAAAGGTGTCTTAATTAATTAAGTTGATCATCTTGACTAATCGTTAGTTGGATTGGCTTGGATGGAAATTATACAAGATCAGTAATCATGTTATCAATAATTTATTAACACTTTGAGGTCTCAGTTACGTTCCCAACTTTGTTAATTTAGCTCATGGAGATCTTAGGATTTCTATCTTAATTTGTCGTGAATGAGATGATACCGTGCATCGTTTAGTATGAGTTTCATTCTTTATAATGTTGATACTAAAGAAATCTCTTGTATACGTGTTTTCAATTGACATTCCGCCATGCACCGTTGTCGGTATGAAATATTAATGCTATGTTTTTTTATATTTTCTGTTGTGTATCCTTTTCCAAGGATTATGTATTGGTAAGTATTAGAGTTTCATTTCAATAGTATGAACCTCCCAGCTAGTTGATCTCAATTCATGGGTTTAGAGTTTGGTTTAGTTTAGGTGGCAAATTCATACAAAGACAACTCGGCAATTAGCTCGTCTCTGGTATATGTGAATTAAACCTTAACTAAACTCATTGTAGGTGTAAATGGGGAAAATGGGTATTGGAACGATGATTATCATAGGTACTGTTTTAGCTTCTAAATCTCCCAAAGTCAGTTTAGTCCCTCAACTATTCTGTGTTAAGGAAATCTTTTAGCTTTGGTTGTTTATAAGTTACCATATTTTGTGATGCTTAGACTTTAATTTGTAAATGTACTCCGAGCATGGGAAGCTATAAACTTTAATTTGTATCTGCTGAGTACACACTTTGGTAATCAATTAGTGACATTACTATAGAAAATTAGTTGCATTTTGTTTGCACATGTATCCATAGATAATACTGTTGGATAAAACTAGTTAGTGGATGTTTGGTGTTTGCTACCTAGTTGGGTATCATGCTTGACTTGAACTTGAACAGAGATACATAGTACAATAATTTGGAAAGAACATTAGTTTTTGCTGTAGCCTTGTTGTTCTCTTGACAATTTCTTGCCGGTTTGTTTGATAGTAATTCAAATGTGAACTTGGATCCTGTTTTAGCATTTTCTCTTGAAAATGGTTAGATTATTCATTATTTACAGATTGTAATGAATGATTGTTAAATGAATTTATTTTTATTCCGCATCAAAAGCTTTTAGTGAATGAGAATTTTTATGCAAATGTAGACTTGATGCTTATTCCACTCATAGTTTTGGTTTTGCTAATAGTATTCCACAGGGAGCGCAGACTTGATAGTGCTTGTTGTGTGGATTTTGGATTGTTGAGATGTGGATGTGTTTTCCACGAGACTTTAGATGGTTATCTTGTTTGCATAGTTGATTATTAGTACGTGTTGAGAAATGTTCAGGTACATCGTTTGTTGGTAATCAGAAATATTTTTACTCTAATTTAGTGAGCAATTAGAAATGTGTAATTGTCGAACAAGGCTAGTTATGGTAACTTGAAGATCATTGGGTATAAGGTCTATTGTTTTGTTGAGACATATAGCTGGTCTTGGTTAATACATTTGTGTTGGTATTCATCATTTTAGATCGGCAAGTAGGGTATTTCCCTGACTACCAAATGTAGTTTCCAGCACTAATTGTTCTGGTTGCTTACTTCTTATGTGCATTGCTGTGGTTTTCTCCTCATTTTGAAAATAATGGTAACAGGAAGTAGTAGTTCAATTTGTAGCTGCTAGCTAAATTTTGTTGTTTGGATTGATCGGTATACTCTCTTTCTTGGTAGTAAGTATTATTACTAGCAGACTTAAAGACCAAGGCTTAGATTTTATGAATTGCAGCAGTAATGAAAATGTAATTTCACATAGCCATAAAATGTGTGGATCTGTTTAGAATTCAGTGGCAGAATTGAGTGGTACCTTCCTTACTTCTGTTGTTTATGTGAGTTTTGAATTGCTTTAAGCTACCTTGTTGTTGCATGTTCCTGGAATCTAGGGATTCTTTGAAATGATTAATACAGTGCTGCTAGTGTTGAAGATGTGATGAGTTTGGGATGGTTGTTGCATTGTTATTCATATTATCCATTCTAAGAGATAATTGCTACCATTGTGGGTAGTTCATATTATCTAAATAAATAAATGACGAACTACGGTCGTGCTTGATCCCTTTGAATAACAGAGAGGGTACATAGGCAGCCGCTATGCGGTTCAGCACAAATCTACAAGGTTGTTCATATCATCTGAAAGTGTTGGTTACTGCTTTGCAGTTCATACCATCTATTCAGGGATGATTGCAACCTTGCAAGTATATATCATTGGCAACTGGCCAAAGGTGGCTGGTAACCAGAACTACCTAGACATTGGCAATTGGCCATATATTATTTTTGGCAATCGGCCGTCTGTGAATTTGGCAACTGGCCGTCTGTTATTTTTGGCAATTGGCCGTCTGTTATTTTTGGCAACTGGCCGTCTGTGAATTTTGGCAACTGGCCGTCTGTGAATTTTGACAACTGGCCGTCTGTGTATTTTGGCAACTGGCCTTCTGTTAGTTTCGGAAATTGACCATCTCTTATTTTGGCAACTGGACGATTCTTATTTTTGGAGATTGGATCTCTTGTTGAATTTTATGAGTATTATGGTATGGGACATATGCTCATAGAATTCTAACCTGGAGACCAATGAGATTTCTGTTCCGCAGGTTCTCAGGGACTCGCAGCTTGCCAAGCGGGCTATAACCCGACCCGTCGGGAGCAAAAATTCTCTGATCCGTCACAAAACATGTTGTGCACTCTTGCATATATGTGATCCATGTCCGGGAACCATAGTATGCATACCCGTATGCGTACCTGTTGGTTTGGGAAACATGAGAACCTAAGTGTGCGTACCCGTACGCATATTGGCGTACGTTTGTGACCGGAATTTTCTGTTGGGTTTGGAGGTATGCGTACCCGTCCGCATACTAGCGAAAACCAAACTTGGTCCGGCTATTCAAGTATGTGCACCCGTTTGCACACTGCAATGGTTAAAGTTCTAAAATCTGTTTTGTTATGAACAAATACATTTATATAATAAGCGATGCATTCTTTGCAAACCGGGGCTATAATGTTCATGAATTGATTCGAGTGAATCAAACCGATTTTGCTTCAATTGTGTTCTTGTATACTTCTATGAGAATATAACAATTGAACAACTCTTTAACTAGTTTCATTTGAGTCATTTGAACTAGTTATGGTTAAGATGAATAAGGTTGATGTGAGAGTGTTCATATAGCTAACCTCGGTTAACTACTGTTGAGCCAACATGGTATACACGTTTAGGTGCGGTTACATAAACCTAAATGAGGGTACATTTCATTTGTGTATAACAAGCTAAGTTTGATCTAACGGTTGAAAGATATTAGCTTCAATATAATCAAGATTTCATCTAACGGTGAATATTGAATGCTTTGTTACCAAGGTAACTTAGATTGCAAATCCTGATTTGAAAACTATATAAAGGAGAACTCTAGCAACTGGGAAACCTAATCCCCACACATTCTGTGTGATACTAGTTGCATAAGCTAGAGTCGATTCTCCCTTAACCTTAGGTTTTTCACGAAACCCTGTAGGTTAACGACTTAAAGACTTCATTGGGATTGTGAAGCCAGACCCAACTATTTTCTCTGTAGTTGCGTGTTCTGATTTTACTTTTACTATTGTGATTGAGTATTATCTTTGTTCAGATTTGCTTGAGATTTATCTCCGATAGGTAAGATTAAAAAGTAGTCACAAACATCTTCGTCTCATCGTTTGTGATTCCACAATATCTTGTTTCGTTAATCGATTAAGATTATTGTGAGGTGATTGATATTTCTAGGCTGTTCTTCGGGAATATAAGTTCGGTATGTCAATTGGTTCATGTCCACCTTGATTTATTAAAAGACGGAAAAAAAACTCGTAGGTATTTCTGTGGAAGATAGATTTATCTATTCCAATAGACTTTTCTGTGTGAGACAAATTTGTTTATCAAGTCTTCGACTTTAGGTCGGAGCAACTCTTGTTTGTGGGTGAGATAAGCTAAGAGAATCAAGTGCGTAATATTCTGCTGGGATCAGATATGTAAGAATCACGACTGTACCTTGAATCAGTGTGAGATTGATTAGGGTTCAATTACATTCCAGTCCGAAGTTCATTGGTAGTAAGTTGGTGTCTGTAGCGGCTTAATATAGCGTGGTGTTCAAAACTGGACTAGGTCCCGGGGTTTTTCTGCATTTGCGGTTTCCTCGTTAACAAAACTTCTGGTGTCTGTGTTATTTCTTTTCCGCATTATATTTTGTTATATAATTAAATATCACAGGTTGTGCGTTGAATCGATCAATTGGGAATTCCAACCTTTGGTTGTTGATTGAAATTGACTGATCCTTGAATATTGGTCTTTGGTACCGTTCAAGTTATTCTCTTATATTCAACCGGGCTCGTAAATTCCTATTTGCTGATTGTGGATCTAATTGAGAGAAAGAGATACAAAACTATTTGATATACTTTTCTCTAGATCGAGTCTGACTGTCTAGTTGATTCTCTTGAAAGTATATTGGAGTTTATCTATTCAGATTGCCAAACAAAATATTGGGTGTGGTTGTTATACCCCCACTTTTTTAGGTCATGCCACGGCCGTGGCCGGTCCCACCCTTCTCCAATTCCTTAATTTATTATTATTACTTCTCTCATCTCATGAAACTCCCTCGTTTGAGCAAATTTCTCCGGTATTACATAAATGTACAAAAAGCCAAAAAGTCAAATAGTCCCACGACCGTCCGAGCTTCTCACGGTAAATAATTAAATATAGTTATTTTAATATTCTTAAATTATTGGTCACACGATCAAAGTCCTACTTTCTCATTTGTGCAAAATTGAGAGTTTCGGTCAAGATCAAACTCTTCTGAAAATCGCTCAAACGACCAACGAAGCACCTGAAACTTTTAGGAATACGCGTATCAGGGTCATGGTGGCACATACACACCATGACCGGACCTGGACGCCCCCTTGGCCATCATATATGTTCATTCCCGCATCTCTCCATTATTATTTTAATAATAATAATTCATATTTTCAGGATTCTCCAATGAATACTCGTTCAGGGATATTTTCGCAAGCTCGGGCGTCCACTCACCATCAGTGGCCAGATCTCATGCCCATTGATTGGTCGATATTTCTTCACCCACATTGGACAACTCTTCATCTCCAGGATCCAGAGTTCTACGAAATTAGGGTTTCGAATTTACGATAATTCGACAACTTTTATATTGATCCAACAATCAATATTTTAATTTATATTTAATGTTCGGTCCTGCTACCAACATTTTTGCTCGATTGAGCAACATGGTTCGAACAGACGACCATTCAATATGTATATCGAATCCAATACTCTGATTCCTACTTTGTCATTCGATCATTTATGACATATTAGATCAGAAATGAATATTCTACATAATTCAACAATATCTCTGATTTCCCGTCGAAAACTAGACATATCGGAATAAGTTCATGATTGGACAATCTCATTGGACGCTCGTCGATCCAAATTATCAAAACATCATTATTACCTCAACTGGTAAAATGATGTATCACAATCCATCAAGACTCAACGTTTGTGCATTATTTTACCTCAACTGGTAAAATGATATATCATAATTCATCAAGACTAGATGTATTTCAATAATTCTTTCCCAGCAGACACCATGATCAATCCATAAGTCTCAGAGCATACCACATTTGATCATTATGCTCGACTCATCAAGGCTAAGACTTACGGTCTAGTCAAGTCAACAAATGACCAGTTAAATACACGTTTGCCCTGCAGACTCCACATTCATGAGACATCAATCATGTCACATGGGGGATATTCACTAGGGTTTTGGTATGGAGGCCTACGGCACGTGTGTGCACCCACTATGAGAAATGTGAGTAAGTATTGCAAGCAGTTAAAGGAGTTAGCAAAGTAGTGGATGGACAATCAACCAAGTCTCCCGCACGATGAGGAACTGGTTCAAACACGATTTCCATTTCCCCGCTCTTTCACTCCAGCAACCGTCACACTTACTAGGGGTCAATGTGTCTACTATTCGTGCAATATAAATAAGTTTCTGAATCCATGATCGAAAAAAAATAAGAATTCTCATCTGAACAAAAACTTTAACAGAGCAGAATTCAATAAATCATAAGTTATCTTATTCGAACTCAACGGTTCACAAAACTTGCATAAGTCTCCGACACATCCACAATCCTTGATCATCATTGATCTCACACACTTCTTAACTTCCCTCCTACAGATCGACCCTCGTCCCTCTTTGTCACCGAATTGACTCTGAAACGACCATTTTCTTAATTTAGGCCGGATTCTTACACATTGATCTCTAGAACTCAAAGCACTCCTATGCAGTGCATTTGTTTTCTAAAGGTTAAGGCAGTTTGCTTGGTCGAGGAACCATTCATCTCATCATTTTTCCTTAAAAACTAGTAAATAATTTTCACCCATCAACAATTATCTTCTCCAAAGCTCAATTGTATCCCAACTTTGAAGTAATATTACGGTGATATGTTTCTCCCCCTTGATCAATACTTGCATCTTTTGAATAATGGGTGAAACATATAGATTATTGATTCACCCCCACTTACATAATGATCCATAAATCATATGTATGTAATGCAAAAATACTAATTAATTCTCCCCCTTTTTGTCAATAAAAATTGGCAAAGGTACGAAAATCGTGGGATCATAATGAATATAACAAAAAGAAACTTCTGATATTCGTGTTCATTTCAAGAACACTAGGGAAACATCGTTATATTTAAGGAAGATTCATTTGGTCAAAGCCAAGAGGTATTTGGAGGATGTCTTAGCTCACAAGCAAGCCACTCCCTTCAGACGTTTCTGTGGTGGTGTTGGTAGGACTGCTCAAGCCAAGAACCGTCACTCAAATTAACAAGGACGTTGGCACGCAGTTAGAGCATAGCTCGGTTGAACCCACCAAGCGTTGGTATGTCAAGTTTGGTTGTCATATTTTAGTGAACTAAAACTCATTTAAAGAGTTGCTTGATTATTTTTTAGAGTCAACTTCGTATAGGTTAGCCAGAAAGTCATTAGGATATGAGACTTACAAGTATTACTCGAAGACTTGAAGAATGTGAAAAAGTAAAGAACTACAACCACGAAATCATCCTTCCTCTTGAGGTTAGTAATATTTTGACTTGAACTGTTTCATTCCTAACGTATCTTTCAAGTCGTGCTATATTGAAAACATAACTGCGAAGCTGTGAATAATTATACTATAGTTGTAGTATTAAGGAATTATAATACGAAGTATAACGCCTATCTTTTGAAATTCGTATATAAGACATCCACATAACCGTATGAATGCTATGGTGATTATGTATGGGTATGGGTGAAGTTTTTGTCATAGGAAACAATGTTTTACATTCGTTTAAAGGAAGTACAATTCATAAACTTGTTTTGTGAATCGAAAGGGAAATCGCTAGGCTTATTGGTATTGTTATTCATTGCAAATCTTTGGATTACCAATATGTGTGTTTAGTATAACCGCTCATAACTTTTTTATGTATCTTGGTAAAACTATTCACAATGCCTGACTTATGTATCGGTATGACTTTTATTAGTGAAACCAATCTTAAGTAATCACCTGAGATGGTATGATCGATATTTATAATTGGTGTGACCATTCCTAGTCATTGGGTAACCGATCCTAGAACTTTGTGAGACTAATCACAAGATGTGTAATCGATCCTTGTAGTAGGTTAACAAGTTTTAGTAATTGGTGTAACCGATCCTATAACTTGTGCAACCAATCACAAGTAAGTACCATAAATAGTGGTAACCGATCCAGATACTTAGTTAATTTTGGAAACTATTATGACCGATCCTAGTAGCTACTTGGAGGTAGAACCGAACTTTATGTTTGGTAGAACCGTTAAACCCATGAATGGTAATTGAATGTTTTTGATCAGTCACATAGTTCTTGGAAATCGGATGAACCAATTCTAAACTCGTTTGAAAGTGTGGCAAATCGGTTCCAAGATTATAAATATGAAAAAGGATTTACAAAGTAAAGATGTCGACATACTTTGAACATGTGCAGTAATTCTTATCTGTTATTATTCAAAGATACTCCTTAATAACTAAAGGAGAATCCCGGATCGAAATAAATAGAGAATCTTTTAATTAAGGTTTTTAGTTTTATATGCTTTTAATTTTTAGCAATTAAATGCATATCTTTAGAAAATAAAAATTGGTAATGTGCATTTACTAATTGGAGATTTTCTACTGAGATTTCGGTTTGGATAGAGCATTTCTAGGAATTATGAAAACCATTTATGGATTTATTGCATATCTTTGAGAATATTCGATTTTGGAAATTCCTTGGTATCCAAACTTCCTTGGTCTATAAATATTGATGTTTGCATTTCGAGCAAACTAATCCTCAGAGCCAGCAAAACTACCTAATTGTGTTATTACTGGTGGAGTCGTCTATTCTGAGAGGAAAGTACCCCAATTAGGAGAAATCCCTTATGACCACTCGTTTTAAATATTTCTTTGGGATTGAGAAGCTCTACGAGTACCGTTGGTTGGAAACTAGATAATTGCAGTTTATTATTAGTTTTCGATTGATTTGATTGACTAACGGTTGTTGAACTTTGATTGCACCTAGTTTTTTTTTATGCTTGAGAATCTTCTCTTCTGATATAAGATTCACTCAAACTAGATCGAAGTATCGACGGGGATCTTTAGACAGTTTGTATATTTAAAGACGTCTTGTGATAATCCATCGTTAACAGAATCCGTTCTGTGTGTGATTGATCACAAGAGATTCAAGTTGTTTGTGTGCATGTGTTTATTGAAGATCTAAGAAGATTTGAAGACACAAAATTTGATCGGCTTGGGATCCAACTATAATCGGTTTATCTTTTGATATATTGGATTGATTAGTTGCATAGATCGGCATCAATACATTTCTTTGTGATTAATAGTATTGATTGCATAGTCCAAACAATTACTTTGGTAGTTGTTAAATAGATTGATCTAAGAACCCGACAAAGGAGTTTATTGGGATAAACAGAAGAGCCTTTTGTCAAACTCATATCACGTTGTTTGAAAAGAGTTGTTACCGAACAGATTTGTTGTTCCTTTACTATTTGGAATACGAACCAACAGAATTGTTCCAAGTACGTGACTTATTGCAAGTTGGAGGCGCCGGGATACTGAGGGAACTTGGTGAACTATAGGTTTAGTTGTTTGGTATCAACTATACGAAGTTGGTTTAGATTTTGTATAGAGAGTATTCAATTCTGGACAAGGTCCCGGGGTTTTTCTATATTTGTGGTTTCCTCGTTAACAAAATCTTGCTGTGTCTTTTACTTTTATATTTCCACAATTATGATTGATTTATTATAATTAGAAGTAAAATACACAAACGTTAATTCATAATTACTTGATAGCAATCCTATAGTGTTTGGTTAAGTCCTAACCTTTTATCAAGTAATCATACTTCGTTGTTGTATTGTCTCGATCTTGTATCCATAGACGATCACACGAAGTGTGAACTGATTCGTTGTATTGTTTTGACTCAGTCCATAGACAATCACTGTCGGAAAAAGGACTTATAGGTGGAAAAGTTTTAGATTGAGGTATATTTGGGTACCCTCGTCTTTTCAATTGGTATCATAATAGGCAAACACCAAAAGATCTAACAATATGTGTTTCGTGCGATCCAACCTATAAGACTGGAATCTAAGAAATGGTTTTTATGGAACCTTAAAATGATTCAGTTAAAGTAAAGCAAGAAATACAGAGTTTTGAATTAACACTTGATGATGGAATCTACGATTTAATATCTGAAGACCGTCATGAAATCATCTCGAGAGATTCTACTAGACAAGTTAATCTTTTTAATGATGTAGAAACCAATGGTAACTGGAAAATTTATCTACAAGAAAGAATGAATGAAATTTTAGATGATGATGACTCAGATTTTGAACAAGAAGTAGAAGAGGATATCTCAGAATACTCTAAACTACTGGATCCTTTGAAAAATAAAAAACTGAGAGCTTCAGATTTTCTTGGTTTTATGACTCCTCTTTGTCGTGAGAACATGAAACTAAAGAAGGTTTTCGAAGGATATTATATTGGTTATCGCCTCACTGATTCTCTTCTTAAAGATCGTACAGACGAGCTAAATTCTAAGAAATTAGAATGTGAAAATCTTCGAAGATATCTCTTTTTGTCGAAAAAGAAACTTGCTGAATCTGAAGCAAGGTTTAATTCTCAACAAAAGAGTTTTGAAGAGAAATAAGGTGCATATCTCTCACGAGAAAAACGCATTGAGGCTGATCTGACTGGTACTCTTGACAAAATCAAGATGTTGAAAGAAGAAAATTTGTACTTGAAAAAGTCAAATGATAGCACAAACAATTTATCCTCATTGTTAGAAGCAGGAAAATATCCTCATTGGGATATAAGGAATCAAGTGCTTCCAACGATAAAAAAGAGATAAAATTTGTTAAAGCTACAAATTCTTCTCAACCAGAGGCTTCCACTGTTGTCAAAAATGCTCATATTTATTATAAAGAAGAAAATCCTATCAAGCTTAAGAACTGTGTTCAACCAGTAGTAGTCAAAGAAAACACTTTTGCTAATGTAAAGAAACCAACAACGTTGAACAAAGATGAGAATAATAAGAAGAACCACAAAAAGGTAACATTAAAACTCAGCCTTCGTATGTTAAACATTGTTATTATTGTGGTAATAAGGGACACTTGAAATGGGGATGCAAAGTTTGTAAGATGCAAGATGCACTTTATTTTGTATAAAATGAATTGGCTAAGTTTGCTCCCCAAAAGAACTCAGATCGTTATTGTCCTAAGTTTAGGCAAAAGAAGTATTATAATGATAGATCAAATTTTGCCTATCGTTCGACAAGGTCATCTCATAAAAGACCCGATTATAAAAGGAGAGATGACTTTGTGAATGCTAAGACAAGATCTGATATTCCAAATTAGAGAAAATTTGTTTCGCAAAGTATCCAAAAGGACAATCGTCCTAATGGTATGAAGGAGAAAGATGCTCATTCGAAACCGAACTTTAAATGGGTCCCGAAGTCCTCCATATCCAATAAGGGACCAAAAGTTAGTCACAAGAATGACTCTTAGCTGTTAAATATTGATAACAATGTTTATAAGAGTCTTTTTGAAAGACTAAAGAAAGATTTCATGTTGTCTAAACTCTCTTGTACTAATGAACGTTGTGATAATGACACTCTTCATCACAAGTCAAAGAAGAAAAACAAAAAATGGAACAAGAGAAAACAAACCAGACAAGAGTTCAAGAATGATGATTCTGTCTTAGTCCCTTGTGACGAAGAAGACAAGGCTCAAATAAACACAACCTAGTTGTGTTGGAATGTGCATGCTCACCTCGGTGCTCAATCTTTTGAAAGGTGAGGAAGCACATGAAAAATTGAGCACATGACCTCTCGGATATTGTATGACTAATTAACATCTTTAAAGAGATTTCTTTTCTTTCATACTCATACCTTCTCTATCTATATTTGAGCTTTTGATAGAACCGGTAATTTTGAGTTTATGATGTGACATCTAATGATCATATATATGTGTAGCTCTTGTTTTTACGGTTAAAACGAGCCAAAAATCACTGAATTCGGACATCGTATGCAAAAGTTATGTCTAAAACAGTTTAGTACTATGATCCAGCACTAGTAACTACTGTAACCGGTCTTAGTGACTACTGTAACCGGTCCTAGTGATTATCGTAACCGGTCCTAGTGATTGGTCCATACGAAGGAGTGTAAAAACTGTTTTACCTATAACTTCTTCGTCCGAACTCGGAATGACCTCATTCTTTTTGCGTTGGTTTCGTAATTTAATTATCTACAAGATAGAGGTAATTTCAATACGTTATTTTTTGTTTAATATTTATGGTGTGTTGCAAATTGGATATATGAGATGTTTGATTTCGGTTTTCATAACCTTAATATTCGATCTCATATGGTGTGAACCTTATGGTTTGGGTGACTTATTGATTTAGCGGGATTGAGTTCTAGTGGAAGGATTTATCAAAGGATCATAAGGGGTTCCATTTGAAACTCATGTGTGAAAAAGTCACAATATGTTGAATCGTTTTTGGTTTAACATAAAAGCATATGTGTTTCGGATTTTCCACTTTTGCACCGTATTAGTTAAAACTGATTTTCAACCTTTCTATGGTAAAGTTTGTTTTTGTTGTTGTTGTTCTTTTGTTCTTACGAGAGGATGACAACATAACGGAGGATAGTTCTATCTTGAACTTGCGCTTAATGATATATTTTTCAGGGGAGAAGAGGATGCAGAATTTGAGGTAACAAATTTGTTAGTCAATCGTTTTCCTGTTTAAGAAAAGACTGATTTTATTGCATATATTTTGCTTTTTCTTAACAAAATTACGGTACAATTGATGTTTATTCCATTATTTGTGTATGGATGTGTGTGTGATTTAATTGTTTCCGGTTGAGAAAAACTATTGTTATCTTGCTTTATTGTTTGGTATCAATTGTTTAGGCTTTACGAAATTTTGGTGCAATTGCGGTACTTTAATGTCTATGTTTGTTTTAATTGCTTCCGGTTGAGATAAATAATTATCAAGTTGATTTATTTGGTTTGTATGAATTATTTATGGCTTAACAAAAAGGTTTTCGGGATCATTTTTTAATCCAATTCGATTCCGGATTAGAGAAACCAAGTTAATTCTGATCTTAGTTAGACTTATCAAAGTGGAAGATTCGGTTATTCAAGTCTAATCGAATGCCTTAACAAGAAATACTAGTTAACTAACCTAGTACTTTTCTTGTTTAAATTGAAAGGTCTAAGTTATTTTTCGAATAATTAGAAAATGATGAGAAAAATAGAGTTAATTCTGATAGTTATTTTGGTCTTATCAAACAAGAGATTGTATTTGTACTATCGGTTTAGCAAAAAAACTAAGGTGCTTAGTCAATTTATGATTTGCTAAACTATTAGGGAAAATTGCTTCGGGAAATTGTTTCCATGGTAACATATCAAAACAAAATTACTTTGTAGTTTTGGTTTTGATATTGGTTATCTAAAATGGTGTGTGGAACCCTCGTGCTTAACTCTTATAGGTTGCAAGTATTTTAAGATTTGTAAGATCCATTCGGTTTGTCTTTTATTTTCTCGTACCTTTGTCATTTTGTGGCAAAAAGGGGGAGAAATATATGGAGTAAACAAGTGATTTGGTATCACTAAGGAAAGGACAATGGTGCTTAAACGTTATATGTAACGAAAGGGTAAAGCATATACTAAGGGGGAGTAACATATCATATTGATACTTGTGGTTATCTTAACTACAAAGGGAATAACAAAGACGTGCAAATTGAAAATATACCTATCTTACCTTTAGGGGGAGTATTAGCTTTGTTATTATAATGTCAACATCATCATTTATGGATTGAATGTATACATGTTATTGAGCTATTGAAACTTGGAATCAAGCGTATGTATAATGAATTCTTGTAATTTGTTTATCCATATGATGTAAGAGTTTTGTCACTAAAATTGACAAAGGGGGAGATTGTTAGAGCATAGATCGGTTGAACCCACTAAGCGTTGGTATGTCAAGTTTTGTTGTCATATTTTAGTGAACCAAAACTCATTTAAAGAGTTGGTTGATTATTTACTAGAGTCAACTTCGTATAGGTTAGATAGAAAGTTATTAGGATATGAGACTTACAAGTATTACTCGGAGACTTGAAGAATGTGAAGAAGTAAAGAACTACAACGACGACATCATCCTTCCTCTTGAGGTTAGTAATATTTTGACTTGAACTGTTTCATTCCTAACGTATCTTTCAAGTTGTGTTATATTGAAGACATAACTGCGAAGCTGTGAATGATTATACTCTAGTTAGACGTAGTATTAAGGAATTATAATATGAAGTATAACGCCTATCTTTTGAACTTCGTATATAAGACATCGACATAATCTTATGAAAGCTATTGTGATTATGTATGGGTATGGGTGAAGTTTTTGTCCTAGGAAACAATGTTTTACATTCGCTTAAAGGAAGTACAATTCATAAACATGTTTTGTGAATCGAAAGGGAAATCGCTAGGCTTTTTGGTATTGTTATTCATTACAAATCTTTGGATTTCCAATATGTGTGTTTAGTATAACCGCTCATAACTTGTTTATGTATCTTGGTAAAACTATTCATAATGCCTGACTTATGTATCGGTATGACTTTTATTAGTGAAACCAATCTTAAGTAATCACCTGAGATGGTATGATCGATATTTGTAACTGGTGTGACCATTCCTAGTCATTGGGTAACCGATCCTATAACTTGGTGGGACTAATCACAAGATGTGTAATCGATCCTTGTAGTAGGTTAACAAGTCTTAGTAATTTGTGTAACCGATCCTATAACTTGTGGAACCGATCACAAGTAAGTACCATAAATAGTGGTAACCGATCCTGGTACTTAATTAACAAAGTTTTGGAAACGATTGTGACCAGTCCTAGTAGCCACTTGGAAGTAGAACCGAACTATGTGTTTGGTAGAACCGTTAAACCCATGAATGGTGATTGAATGTTTTTGATAAATCACATAGTTCTTGGAAATCAGATGAACCAATTCTAAACTCGTTTGGAAGTGTGGAAAATCGGTTCCAAGATTTGTAAATATGAAAAAGGATTTACAAAATAAAGATGTCGACATACTTTGAACATGTGCCGTAATTCTTATCTATTATTGTTCTAAGATATTCCTTAATAACTAAAGGAGAATCCGGGATCGAAATAAATTGAGAATCTTTTAATTAAGGTTTTTAGTTTTATATGCTTTTAATTTCCAGCAATTAAATGCATATCTTTAGAAAATAAAAATTGGTAATGTACATTTACTAATTGGAGATTTTCTACTGAGATTTCGGTCAATATTTGGACATAGCATTTCTAGGAATTATGAAAACCGTTTTTGGATTTATTGCATATCTTTGAGAATATTCGGTTTTGAAAATTCCTTGGTCTATAAATATTGAAGTTTGCATTTTGAGCAAACTAATCCTCAGAGCCAGCAAAACTACCTAGTTGTGTTGTTACTGGTGGAGCCGTCTTTTCGGAGAGGAAAGTACCCTAATTAGGCGAAATCTCTTACGACCGCTAGTTTTAAATACTTCTTTGGGATTGAGAATCTCTACGAGTACCGTTTGGTGGGAAACTAGATAATTGCATTTTATTATTAGTTTTCAATTTATTTAATTGACTAACGGTTGTTGAACTTTGATTGCACCTTGTTTGTTTATGCTTGAGAATATTCTCTTCTGTATAAGATTCACTCAAACTATATCGCGGTATCGACGGGGATCTTTAGACTGTTTATAGATCTAAAGACGTATTGAGATAATCCATCGTTAACAGACTCCGTTCCATGTGTAATTGATCACAAGAAATTCAAGTTGTTTGTGTGCAGGTGTTTATTGAAGATCTAAGAAGATTTGAAGACAAAGAAGATTTCTTATTTGAGTTCATAATCTTTGGTGTGCACAAAACTTGATCGGCTAGGGATCCAACTATAATCGATTTATCTTTTGATATATTGGATTGATTAGTTGCGTAGTTCGGCATCAATATATTTCTTTGTGATTAATAGTATTGATTGCATAGTCCAAACAATTACTTTGGTAGTTGTTTGTTAAATAGATTGATCTAAGAACCTGATAAAGGAGTTTATTGGGATAAACAGAAGAGCCTTTTGTCAAACTCATATCACGTTGTTTGAAAAGAATTATTACCGAACAGATTTGTTGTTCCTTTACTGTTTGGAATACGAACCACCGGAATTGTTCCAAGTACGTGACTTATTGCAAGTTGTAGGTGCCGGGATACTGATGGAACTAGGTGAACTATAGGTTTAGTTGCTTCGTCTCAACTATACGAAGTTGGCTTAGATTTTGTATAATGTCTTAATTCTGAGAGTATTCAATTCTGGACAAGGTCCCGGGGTTTTTCTGTGTTTGTGGTTTCCCCGTTAACAAAATCTTGCTGTGTCTTTTACTTTTATATTTTCGCGTAAAATACACAAACGTTAATTCATAATTACTTGATAACAATCCTATAGTGTTTGGTTAAGTCCGAACATATTATCAAGTAATCA
The DNA here is from genome assembly GCA_023529315.1 of Papaver bracteatum. Lineage (NCBI taxonomy): Eukaryota > Viridiplantae > Streptophyta > Magnoliopsida > Ranunculales > Papaveraceae > Papaver > Papaver bracteatum. The sequence continues at coordinate 1,305,811 of JAJJWX010005036.1, read as the reverse complement.
TACTTCGTTGTTGTGTTGTCTTGATCTTGTATCCATAGACGATCACACGAAGTTTGAATCGATTTGTTGTACTATCTCGACTCAGTCCATAGACAATCACTATCGGACAAAGGACTTATAGGTAAAAAAGTTTTAGATCGAGGTATATTTGGGTACCATCATCTTTTCACCCACTAAGTCCGCCAAGTTCATCATTGATGTGCTTAAAAATACTGAGAGCAATGCTGATATAAAAGGTTTGGATGTGGATTCAATATACATTTCTTATATCCAAGTTAGCCAAGCTCAGAAGCAGAGGCATAGGACATATCGTTCTCACGGAAGAATCAACCCTTACATGTCATCTCCTTCTCACATCGAGTTGACCTTATCAGATAAGGAAGAACCAATGAAGAAAGAGGCTGACACCCAGTTGGCACTTTGCTGCTAAAAGTGTACCTTTTAGTAAGGGAAATGGCACTGGTATTTTGGGTGGTTTCCATTTGCTTTTTGACAGAGGAAAAATGCAAGCACTATTATCATGGAATTCTCATTCAAGAAGTTTCGAAACTGGTCCTATATACAATTTCACAAAAGTGACTGATTATGGACAGATTTATATGATTACTAGAAGTGGTGAAAATTTACGGAGCTCGAGATGGTGCCTTATGAATGGCGAAAATATAAATACGAATTATTCCTTGGTTGGTCTTAACTCATGTGTTTCGCAGTTGTCAGTCTCCCCGCGGTGGTAGTGGACAACAAATGGTGATGCTCAGTTTCATTGTGTATTGGCGCCGATTCAAGTATGCCTTACTAAAGATGTAATTCAGTTACAAGATGCTTACCTTGTTTTTGAAAGTGCGGCTATGAGTGCATACCAAACATGCACTTTTGAAGGTCCTAAACTTGTTTGCGGGTGGGTATGTGATCTCCAACAACTTGCATCAACTTTTGATAGTCAGCTCAAGGGAATACTGGTGGGTATTCATGGCAAGGTTGAGATTTCAAATGCGAAGGAAGTAAGGATTTTTGTCCCCACCTCAGTCTTAATGTTCACACAGGTGGAGAGGGTCTACGTTGAAGTTCTGCACTATAACCCTATTAATCACATCTTGAATAATGTTCATGGATGCTTGCCTTATTGCATTCAGTCATTGGGTTTCTTAGTTCGGCACAAATGGCGTTCCAAGGAAGTGTTATTCTTTGACAGAAAAGTGGAAACGCCAATTACTTCCACAACAGCTATTGGGGTAGGTTTGGAGGATTATTTTGAGCAACAACTGTACACAAAGACCCCACTCATCCCACCATCATACATCTACAACTAGGAGCACTCCGAAAAGTAGAGATGGGCAGGCTATAGTAGAAGGGAGGATAGGCCTACGACTGCAACAATATTCGCCGATTCCATTGGAGTTGACAAAGAGCCATCCACTTTCACTCATGAGAGTCGTTTTGCGGCATTGGGTCAATAACGGCGGCAACCGTCTATAAGGTGCAACATCTACTGTATTTCAAGATGCAACCTTGAAGGACTCTTCAATAGGCTTGCGTGTTTTCGCATCATTCATCCTTGAGGACAAGGATGTTCTGAAGGGGATGGTATTTTTCATGTACCAAGCCTAGGAGGAGGGGGACCATATCATCTTGATGTCACTGTTTAGCATATTATATAGTTGGTAGACTTTATGTGTAGTAGGAATGTCCTTATCCTTTGGTTATGAATGGTTTAGATGCAAGCTTCTGGTGGCATTGTAGTCATTAGATCTAGGGTAGATTATTGGTATCTAGCTTTATAAACATGAGGAGTATGTAAGAATAGTATTATCTAAGAAATAAATGAAAAGAGTATATCGTTTCAATCGATCAAACCGTGTTTTTCAAAACCGGGAGGCTTGATCTGTGAAGATCTTGACATTACTACTATCTCTATCCTATTCTTGTTGTGAATCTCATCTAGGTTCATAACAATTACATATCAACTTTATTTAGATGATATCACATAGTAAGTAAATACTTAGCGCCCATGTAGGAGATTTAAGATACAATCATCTCTTTTAAATCCCACGGCCACACTCCCCACAAAGATATAACAATTAAGAAGACATTCATTTAAGAACTCCCCCCCATTTGATGTCATTCCCAAGAGAACAATGTGAGTGACCTTACTTTATGAAAAATAAGGATTTTTTTGGACATTAACAAATCTCATGGATTTTTATCCTGAATATTGACTTAAATTAATCTCAACGCTAGTTACAAACAAATAGATAGTTGTAATCTGTATGACTCAACATAAGAAAATCTTATGGACTGTGTAAGGCGGTAATAACACAAAAGTGTGATCACAAGTTGTTGATGGTGGATTTTCAACAAAAGTCAAAATCGTAAAATCATGATACTGCATGTTTCCGACACAGGTTCAAGAATGCATGTGATTATTTATATTTTACGAGACATGATGCATATGTCACTCGAAAGGCCTCCCCGGAGTGTTCAATGATTCTCATTTCATCATGACCTCTATGTAGAGTAACATAATTGGGAGGTTCTGCGTATGATTGGGAACTTAACGCCTTCAGGACGTCAGTGATACTCGATGTTCCCTGAATACATAGAGACTCCTCTCTATATATAAGAAAGATTGGGCGGTCCTCCTACATAATTGTTTGTTGAGATAGCATAACGCCTTCAGAAAGTCGGTGACACTCACTATTCCCTGACTATGTAGAGAGACCGTGTATAGATTCAGGCGGCTCTCCATATATAATTGTTAAGGGGGCTAAACGCCTTCAGGACATCAGCAACACTCGCTGTTCCCTGACTATGTACCTTTCAGAACGGGTATGACGCTTTAACTGGCCAATATCCCATCTGTAATAGATTAATTCTACCGTGACATTCACCACTAAATTCCTAGAAGATAATCTATTTTATCTCATTACTCCGATTTCATGATCAAATCCACGGCTGATCTCATGGAATGGTAATAGTTATTACTCTGATTATATGGTCGAATCCACGATCCCATGGAATGATAATACTCATTTTATTATTCCGAACCCATGGTCGAATCCACAGATAATCCTATGGATTGATAATAAATAAGTTCACCTTTATTACTCAGTTTCATGAATCATTCTCCACTGAATTTCATAAATTAGTAATAAATACTCAACAACCGGGCATCTGGATTATCACCGAGTAAGCCCCAAATAAAATGGTGCAAGTATACTCAACAATGATGTACGAACGAGCATTCTAAAATATGGAAAAACAAGGAATCCTACACAAAATAGGAGAGAGAAAATAATATAAAAAATAGAAAAGAGGAGCCTAGGGACCGGGCCCACCGGCCGGACGACCATGTCGCCGTGTCCGGTCCTCCGCGCCCTCTTCCTTTATTTTTATTATTTTATTTATTTTCATGAACTCATGAAAACTCCTTCATTCAAGCAACTTTCCTTGTTTTAGCAAAACTCAGGGTTTCTCCATATTTTCACGGTTTCGTGAAAAATAATAAAACGGGGAAAGGTGTAGTGGGACCGGGAAACCTATCCATGGCCGGTCCCACACCTTGCAATCCCGTGTTTTCATAATTATTATTTCCCTCATCTCATGAAACTCCTCCGTTTGAGCAAAAGATCATAGTTTCTTCATATTTTCTCAAATATTTCCCGAACCGTGAAAAAGCCAAAAGATCAAATGGGCACATGACCGACTAGGCTACTCACGCCAAATAATTGAATATTATCATTTTAACATTTTCCAAATTTTGATCAAACGAGCAAAGTTCTACCTGCTCATTCGAGCAAAATCAAGAATTTCAGTCAAAGATCGAATTCTTCTGAAAATCCAAGATATTGCTCAAACGCACATCAGAAAGTGCCAAAACTCTCAGGATTGAGACATGGACATAATGATGACAAGGGCACGCTTCCTTGACCGACCAAGGCCGGCCCTAAGGCTTGAAAATATACGGTCCCACACATTCTCATAATTTTGACTTAATTTGGTCAATTGCTCATATTGGGTCCAAACTCCTTCCAACCAACTTTGAATTTGATCAATCGACCATTAGCTGGTCCCATAACCACCAAGAGACGGTTTTATACCCTCTTGGTTGGTCCCTCACTGCTCCATAAATTAGGTTTTACTAGGTGGAACACACGGGCTCAGTTTGGTTATTCCATTCCATCTGTCGACTAAACTGATGCATGTGACATATCCCATTTTGTGCTAAATAAATTGTGACAAAAATATTTCCATTAGATTTTTAGATTAAAAAAAAAAACTGCAATGGTGGGGGCAAATTTTGGTAAAAATAAACTAAATATACGTCTACTCAGTTGGAAGGTTTAATGTTTTAATACAGATAAAACAGAACTTTGGACATATGTCAGTAGATCAATCTCTACTTAAAATCCCTCTCATGGTGTAGGCAATTTATATCCTTGGACTTTGAATCTGCTCACTATTGCACGGATGTTATGACTCCATCATTGCTAAATTCTATACTATCAAGTTCCAAGTGATATTGCTTTTGAAGCTGCCTGACTGTCACACAGATAATACGTCCGCCATTAGGATTGCCATTCTACACGGATCTTATGAACGATGCGGCTTCACATTCTCCTTATTTCTGGGTAATATTGCATCTGTCTAAAATAATCCATTTAACTTGATCAAAGCCATGAAACCTTTTACCTTGGATACAGATACTGCTTCGAGTCTCAGATATGACGTGTACATCCTGTATCATCTATTATCTGGATGAGAGTGAAATCCCACCAGACAAAATATCCGCCAACCACTTGCTATCAGAGTAAAATATGGGGAAAAAAATAGTATGGCGCCTATAAAAATTGTTTGTATCATATATCCACATATATACTAAAGTACCGAGACAGTAATCATGCCAAAATAGGAATGCACCAACCAAGGTATCCCAATAAAAGATAACCTTGGAGCCAACATGGCAAGAAAATATGCTTGAATAAAAATAAAGGGATCATGTAGTTGTACCTACAATTTAGCAGAGAATGCAAAAACATAATACAAAACATTTTAGCAAACTAACTGTTTTATGCATGTAGTGTTTAAGTCTAAAGTCTCATGTTTAAAAATATTTGCAACGTGTTTAATCAAATATCTCTAATCTTCAAATGCTGGTACAAATGCAGATGTTTAATCTTACTACTCTACAAAGAAAACCACCTACATATTATGGGTAGTTCCTTCTATTGCTCTTTAAATCCTCAATGATAAAATATGTTTTATATATTTTCACCTCAGTCAGAGCTACCATTTTCCAATAAGCTATTCTACAGGCCAACATCTGAGCTCCTGAGTTCAGTTAAGTAATGAATTTCTTTAAGTTGCACATGAATGTGTTTAGTCTGATCACCTAAACTGTTCCTGCTTTGCGGTCCACATATATGATCCTCTCTTCTGACTTAATCGTTTCCACCCTATTAACCCTACACATGCATATATATCCATCATACATTTTTTTTGTTTGAGATTCTATAACCGGATATAACTGAACTTGTAAAGTACGCAACAATATTGGCGCCACACCTAGCTCAACAATTTTGGAACCATTTTTGCAGCGTTGATACTAAGCACATACAGAAAAGAGAAGAACAAAAAAATAAAAATAAAATAAAAATAAAAACTTTCAATGGGTGAAGCGATATATATTCCAAACAATTAATTTAAACTAATATGTCTTTCACCTCACAAATTAATCGATAGAGACAATAACCAATATCCTTTTTTTTTAACGGAAACAAAAATAATTGTTTGCTCTTTAGTACAACTTCACTGTTGAAAGAACTAAAACCAATACAAAATTTTAATAATTACCTCACGAATCTTGCATTCTTTCATGATGTACCATCTCCAGTTGTGATGCATTCCACAACTAAGTGCAGTAGTCTATACAATCAAACATACATACAAAAATCAAACCAAATTTAATGAATACAAAAGAATCCCGATAATCAAACACTAAACCCTCTTATGGGATCTACAATTTTCCGAATCTTCTTATAGAACTAACATATTTTGTTCTCTCCAATTGGCCTTTCCTAAAATGTTCCAAATAATTAATTTAAACTAATATGTCTTTCACCTCACAAATTAATCGATAGAGACAATAACCAATATCCTCTTCTTTTTTTAACGGAAACATAAATAATTGTTTGCTCTTTAATATAACTTCACTGTTGAAAGAACTAAAACCCATACAAAGTTTTAATAATTACCTCACGAATCTTGCATTCTTTCATGATGGACCATCTCCAGTTGTGATGCATTCCACAACTAAGTGCAGTAGTCTATACAACCAAAAATACATACAAAAATCAAACCAAGTTTAATGAATACAAAAGAATCCCGATAATCAAACACTAAACCCTCTTATGGGGTCTACAGTTTTCCGAACCTTCTTATGGAATTAACAACTTTTGTTCTCTCCAATTGGCCTTTCCTAAAATGTTCCAAATAATTAATTTAAACTAATATGTCTTTGACATCACAAATTAATCGATAGAGACAATAACCAATATCCTTTTTTTTAACGGAAACAAAAATATTTTTTTGCTCTTTAGTACAACTTCACTGTTGAAAGAACTAAAACCAATACAAAGCTTTAATAATTACCTCACGAATCTTGCATTCTTTCATGATGGACCATCTCCAGTTGTGATGCATTCCACAACTAAGTGCAGTAGTTTATATAATCAAAAATACATATAAAAATGAAACCAAGTTTAATGAATACAAAACAATCTCGATAATCAAACACCAAACCCTCTTATGGGATCTACAGTTTGCCGAACCTTCTTGTGGAATTAACAGTTTTTGTTCTCTCCAATTGGCTTTTCCTAAAATGTTTGAAAGAGAAAAATGGCATACTCAAATTTGTCATTAACTCATAGAATCTCAGTTTCTCATAAAAAGACAGGGAGTGACACATATCAAAAGAAGTACTACCTGAAGAAAATAGATCTAGGTCTATGATCCAAGAATCCAATCACCCTTCATAAGTAAGAACTCTGTTTGACATCCTTCCCATGCAACCATTCCATAAAGTCCAATCGCACCAATCATTCCTCAATTTTGCTCATACTCTCATATGAAGCTACGACCACCTGCAATATCGAAGAATCCTAAAATCAAGATAAAAGGGTTCTACTTAGATCAAGGGACTACTCTGAAATCTATTGCATTATAGAAATTAAAAATATACGATCTACAATTGCATCAATGAAACAATGATATAAAAAGTCATCTTTATCCTCTCTCCTCTTTTTTTTTTCTCGCGGTTTCTTCTAATTCCCCTTTGCACTATTAAAAATAAAACTATTGATTTCATAACGTTGTAATTTTTCTACTATACTAAAAGGATATGATGACAATTAACAGAAGGAAACTATAATTTAAGGTGATAAAAAAGTTAACCTTGAATACAATATCTTCAGGCTGCATCATCACCCGGTTTCTAAATTTCTGGATTTTCTTTTTATGACTTTTAGGGTTCTTTTCCCTTGTTTATCATCTTTTTACAGGGCAAAAGTTCATGTTTCAAGATTATATCAAAACATGAATTAAACATTGCGAATTAAGAACAAACGGCCAAAAAAAAAGAGAGAGATGGAATATAATTACGGTACGGAGAAAAGGAAAGACATTCTCACCAGGATATGGAGAATATTTTGTACAGTAGGTGTTATTTTGTAATAGTTTGAAATATACTCTTCTTATTTAGGGTTCCTGAAGGAAGTTAGAATGGCACAGTTCACTCACCACCGACAGTTTATTTATCAATCACAGTTTACCACAATAGAAAACCGCAACAGACATGATTTGTTGTTTATTTGGATTTTTTTTCTACGGTAAACCATTATTAGGTTTTAGTTGTAGAGAGAAAATTATCTCTGATGATTGAGTCACAAGTTTTTTTTTTTTTTTAGGTTTGATATTCGATTGGGTAAAAAATATGGTAAATATGGTGTTCCCCTAAGAAATATTAGTGGTGTGAAAAAACCGGAGGTTTCTATTGGTCAATATTTTTTTGGTGGGGCCAGAAGCTCTAAGAAGAGAGCTTGATTCAGCTTTTAACCGCAGCAGAGGAAATTCGCCGGAAATCATATTATTAATTACCTAATGCTCAAATGGGCACTATTTTAATAAATGATGAAACCGGCATTTTATCATCATTATTTCACCAACCGATCAACTAAGGGCCTTGGTGCACGCTCACTCGAGCACTTGGGAACCACATGGTCGTCCATCATCCCATGTAGTCGGTCCCTCCCTCACTCATGATCTATTTTTGGCAATTCATCAATTGACGAACAATTGATAAAAAATTAGGGTTTCAAACAAATGCTCTACAAATCATCATTCTGAGCAAGTTCAAACACTAATAAATTTATGTTGATCTAGCAATCAGCATCTGGATTAATTATATAATTTATTAGTTTAATAATATTTTAATTAATAATTTATTGGGTCACGTCACCAATAAATAATTCGTCGAATTGAGCAATACTTGCTCAGTTGATCGACTATTGATTCAACTATCAATATTCAGTAATTTATCAGTAATTCATCGAATTGAGCAATACTTGCACAGTTGCTCGAATATTGATCCAACTATCAATATTCAGTAATTTGTCGAGTCGAGCAATACTTGCTAAATTTCTCGAACATTGATCCAACTCTCAATATTCAGTAACTTGTCAATATCCAGTAACTCGCTGAATTGGGAAACTCGAATATTGATCGCAACTCAATATTCAACAACTCATCGAATTTACAATATTTGCTCAGTCGAGCAATATTAAAATAAGAACTATACGTCTCAACAGAAATGTTTAGTTCATGAATCATTGAGTATTCGTCAATCATGCTCAATTCAACAAAAATTAAACTCACCGTCTAAAAGTCAACAACTGACCTAATACACGCCTGCCTTGCAGACTCCACGTTCGTGAGACATCAATCATGTCACATGGGGGGATATCAATTAGGGTTTTGGTCTGGCGGCCTACGTCACGTGTGTTCATCCACGATGAAAAATGTGAGTAAGTCGTGCGAACGGTTGAAGGAGTTAGCAAAGTAGTGGGTGCATGATCAGTCAAGTATCCACATGACATGGAACTGACTTTACCATGATATCTCACTTTTCCACTCTTTCACTCAAGAAACCGTCACACTTACTTGGATCAATGTGTTCACCATTCTGACAGTATGAATAAGTCTCGTAATTGACGATTGAGATAACGAAAACACACAGAAAATCCATGAGATATTGAAAAGACAATCCATCGTCTAACCAAGAATCATCGTGCGAGCAATACTCTCTCAATCATTCAAACTTATTTACACCAAATTGCAGAAACCTTCAACACATCCACAATCCTTGATCATCATTGATCTTACAATTCTCAGCTTCCCTCTTACAGATCAACCCATCTCCATCTTTGTGACTGAATTAACTCTGGAACGGCCATTGACTTGGTTTAGTCCGGAGTCCTACAGATTGATCTCTCAAACTCAAAGTACTCATGTGTAGTGCATTTGTGTGAGTTTAGGTAGTTTTCTCGGTTCGAGGAGTCTCGTCCGAACCGTCATCTCCTCAATTCCTTAAAAACCAGCAAATCGTTCTTCCCCATCTACAGATTGGTGACCACAGTGGGAGATTAATCTCTCGGCTGCAATCTCAACTTTCACAAAATGGTTGATCTTAGGTCAGGTTCAGTTGAAAATCCTAACACAAACAACGCTAGCACTAGCAACAACGGTGGTACTCTAGAAAATACTCATGCTTCCAACACCGGTGTTGTTGATACCACTACTCCGCAAACCAATATTGGAGACAATCCTGTCTTCGGCCGATCTACCGAAGAAATCAGAGAAAACCCACCTACCATAAGTGATCCCATAAAGGTGTAATAAACTCTTGCCAGATTGACGTGGCTAACATTCATAAGAAGCAGTGCAATTATCTCAAAACTCTCACTGAAAAGATGTCAGAGAAAGCTCAGAATAAAAGAAAAGCCAAAGAAACATCTTCGGATGCTGATCCTGAAGTAACTCTGATCCATGTTATAGATGATGATGAGGTGCAAAAAGCTGCAGATAACCCACCAATAAAGGAACCTGCAGGCTTCATCACTTGTGAGGACCTGGAACGCTTCATGGAGGATCGAGGAAAATACAAAGCATCATCTGTTCATCGTCATCAACCTCCATATCCTGCAGCTACGCAAAGAATTCCTTTAACGAAGGTCTATACTTCCCAACGTTCACACTATACAACGGGTTTGAGAACACGTCTCTCGATTCCTGGAGGCACTAGGAGAGCACGAAAATAATCATGTCGTCTGTCTGAAGGAATTCTCAAAATCTCTGACAGGCCGAGCATACACCGGGTACAACAACATTGCACCTGGGAGCATCGTTAGTTGGGAAAAATAGTTAATACCTTCTACCGGAAATACTTCTTCGCCTCAGAGCATATTACTCTCTCCAATTTAGGAAGAATGTCTCAGAAGAGCAATGAACATCAGAATGATTATGTGAATAGGTTCAAAGTCTAAGATTTGGGTTGTCATGACCCGAATGTCACTGAACAACAACTGGTGGACTTGCGCATCAATGGAATGATCCCAGTTTATAGAGCCTTTCTGGAAAATTTCCGGTTCCATACATTCTCAGAGATTCATGGAGTAGCAAAACGATCAACGAACATTTCACCTGCTTTACTGGAAAAAGCAAAGTCTGCAAGGTGGAGGAACCTCGAAGAAGTTGAAGCCTAGTCAACAATTAGTATAATCTCCAGCCTTTAACAAACGTTGTTTCGGAAAAAATGACAGGAAAGCCGAGACACATCATCAGAGTGCTTCTCCAACATCCCAGGCTCCTCTGAAGGCGCGAAGAAAAGATAACCAATCCTAAAATGCACAAACCTCGACCCAACATCAATGAACGGTAAAATGATCATACGGACTCAAACTTCTCTCTTCTCATGAAGGAGTGATCGAGTTACTGGAAGTCTGGGTTCAAGATGGTGCAATCATATTGTCATTCATCAGGAGAGAACTAACTGAAGAAGAAATTGAGAATCCCAGGTACTGCCTTCATAGGTTCATCGATCATCCAACAAGTAACTGCAATATTTTGAAGCATATATTCGAAGATAAGGTTGATCCACAATAGCTTCAACTGGGGACCGAAGGAGTACACGAGAATCATCTCCCAGTCAGAACTTTTACACTCTCTGAACAACCAGTTAAAGAAGAAGTTCAATCGTTGATTGAGCATATCTGTGAAATTGTTCTATCTGTCTAATACATAAAGGAAAGACATGTTCACAACACTGATTTACATTGTGTCATATGTCTGTCCATCCCGGAAATATTCCTTGAACCTTCACCCACAGACAAGGAGATGTACAACTGGGGACTGATTACTACAATCCATCTCAGAGGAAATGAATTTGGAAGAATGTTGATCGATGTTGACACCGCCATAAAAAATATTCCACTAAAAACCCTCAGATCTGCATGCATCACTCAAAAAGAAGCTACTCGTGATCCCATCTCAATCAGAGACCTTAAATGAACTCTCGAAAATACTTATGGCTATATCACTCTCAAAGTGAACATAAGTTCAACCAGGACAGAAACCAAGTTTCACATATTCAGAATGATCCAAGATATGACATGTTCTTCATACAAGCGTGGATCCATGCTGAAAAGATGGTTACCGACAAAGCTCCTTTGATTGCACATCTCTCCAACGAAGAAATTTCTGATCCAGAAAATTTGGCGGACATTCCATCATCAGATCACTTGGGGGAATTTCGAGGTTAAAACAAGATCCTGCAAAAGATGCATAAACATTCATCAAGATATTCCACACTCAAGCAAGTCTCATTCATTCCATGTCTGTGTCATTTGTTTCCTCATATGTTATCCTAGCATGGGGACTCAATTCTGCTAGTAACTTTGCAAGACATTATGAATGGTAGCTTCACCGCATTAGTATTTTACTAAGTGGTTGAATCTGACGCTTCTCCGAATCGAGCATCACACCGAGACATTCATTATTGAGATGATGTCCAACTATGGCGAAGAACACTTTGGACGTTTCTCCGTAGCATTGTAGGAGTGTCCATGTGTGCCACAAAATCAAAAAGCTCTGATGTCTTCACAAGTGTTGAATCCCACTACCACAGGGAAAGGAATGCTGAATCAACAGAAGATACTTGGGGCCGAGATGATCAACCCTAAGACATTCGAAGCTTAAATGATACGACGCTTCAACGCTCAAGTATTTAAGAAGTCTTCAAATTGTACTACCAATCAAAGAGTACATCTTCAATAATGGCGCCTCTAGCTTCAGCATAAACATCTCGACGATGACATATTGATTCACCAAAATCACGATCAAAGTGTAACTGAACTACAATCGATAAGTCTTCATTATCCCATGGTAAGACTTCTGAAGCAGATGCAACATCATTTATCCATGGATGTCATAAACTCCTTCAACATACATTGGGGACTTGATATTACTGGAGAAATTGGTTCTATTTCAATAAATGTTATCCACATAATATTACATCCCTGCACGACTGAAGAACTTCCTCTAATGTAATATTCCGCAACAACGTTGAATCACTGACGAATCCAGTGAGCAGTAAAATCATATTGTTCAGGAGAATTCCTGTTGAACTCCCAGAACATCTTCATCTTAGAGATGCTCAACCCACCAACTAGTTCATGAGTGTAAAGGTTCACCGGATGAAGAAGCAAAGACTATGTTGATAATCATGGTTATAGCATTTTCAGTCTCTGGAGCAACTCCAACTATAGTATCGACATCAACAAGGATATGTGTAGGAACTCCATTCATGGTCTCAACATCAACAATAATTTTTGGAGAGAATTCAATCGTGATCTCAGCATCAACAACATTCTCAAGCGCAACATCCGGCTTCATCAACTGTCTATTCTCTGAAGCGTTACTCGATGGATCGTATTTCTTCAAGACCTAATGATTCATATCAAGATGTGTAGTCATGAAAACATGTTAACATGAGCGTCTTCCAAAAGCTTTCACAATGGATGGACACAAGCCAAACTCTTCTACAAGATGATCTCATCATCTCTACAAATGAAATACAACACACTTCAGGCCATGGGTTTACAAAAGCGTGCAAATGGGTAAGGAATAGGACAATGCTTCCTCAACAAAAGATGTTCGTCTATGTCTTTTCTACATCATACCATAAGGGAGCATCAATCAGACATACGAGCTGAAATATATGGTCTTTAGTGCCAGGTCTACAAAATCTGAAAAATTTATTTGGGATTACAAATTACAAATGTGGATGCTTTGTTGGCTGACCTCTACAACTCTAAATTGAGTGATTATTTTCTCATGTGATAACTCGGTCTCTTATATTTAAAAGTTGGGGTGAAGCATCGAATTCCGATGTCGTATGAGGTTGATACAGCTTCCAGAGCGTACAACATGCAAGCAACAATTCTTACACGGGATTCATGACTTCCACAGTCGATCGGTGTCCACCAGGTATTTCCACTAAGTACTTCATCAAGGTAACTCCAACTTCGACCACCTAGGTCTTTACATCAATTTTTCTACTTGGGTCCTTTATCCAAGTCTTTCGAGAAGAAGAGGAAACGAAAAGGAGATATTTAACAAAATACTGGGGACTGACGGTCCACTGATCATGACGATCAGTTTCACAGTCCAAGACCCATGTCATAATACTCTCATATGATAATCATTCATCATAAAAGGAATTCTACCACAAGTACATGAAACATGGTCATTACACCACCCCCTCTTGAGAGCAACCTCAGTTGTGGTCCTGTGACCAGGGTTTCAGAAGTGATATTTCTACGACTGACAAAAACAAGATGGCTGCAAGCACCATGCTCATGTATCATCAAGGGGTATTGATCTTAAATGAATCAATGAAATTTAAATCCTTCAACAAGCATTCAAGACACAAGCGAATGGTCCAAAGACACAACAAGAGTGTTTTACAACAAGCTCGTCTGAGATGATATTACACTATCCAGCACAAAGAAGCTATTTGGGAGAAATTGGTGAAGAATATAGGGATGGGTCATATTCCACTCTCTTCTTATGGATGTCCTCTAAAATATATCCAAAATTCACATCAATTGGAGAAACTAGCAAAGATACGTGGCCAAAACATTGGACTACATGCCAGCTGAAAATTTTCTGGAAGTCTACTGGAAGTTTACTATTTCGCCTATTTCTGCCCATAAACATGCTCGAAACTCAAAAATATTCCTTTCTTAAGCTTGGAAATTTCATGGGAATGCAAAAACATGGGTAGATCGTGAAAATCCGATATCGGACGAAGATTATACAGAGTTTTTACTGAAAGGTTGAGTTCTGGATTTTTCTAATGATGTATTTCGGAAAAATTTTCATTCATTCATATGGGTCCTCGTTTATTCGTGTAGTGAACTCACTTTAATGGTTAGATTAATATGAGAAAAGTAGTAACCAAGAGATAATTTGAGAGATGGGAAGATATCATAGGAAGAATAGAACCAGAAGGATACAAGGAAACAAGAGGGACAGAAATGAATGGAGGAGAAAGAGTTCTTAGATTCAATAATTGCTTGATTGTCTTACATCCACAAAACTAGATATATAAAGCTAGTTAACAACAACTACCCATCACGTACAGCATGTGAATGGGGTTACGGGCAGAAATATAATTTATAAGGGCACCCACAGTACTTAGGCTAGGAAAAGAAGTTAGGTACAAGAGGTGCATGATAACTGCCTACTTCTCCAAATGATCCTTGTCCTCAAGGATCGCCTTAGGAAAGTTCTTCATGATAATTTATTTGTCTTCCCAAGTGGCCTCATCAGCAGTGGAATGAGTCCAGTGAACCAATACTTGGGCAACAGTATGCTTGTTCTTCTTAACCAATCTGGAACCAAGAATGTGTAAAGGAGATATTTTCATGCAGCCTTCACTATCTATAGTTGGAAGAGAAGTCTGAAGTGTCACTCCATGTCCTACTCTAAGCTTAAGCTGTGAAACATGGAACACATGATGGATCTTAGAAGTAGATGTAGCTGTAACTTGTAATCCACTTCTTCCACTTTGGCTATGATCTGATAAGGGCCAAATAACTTAACTGCTAGCTTGAGATTTCTTCTTAATTGAACTGAAGTTTGCCTGTAGGGTTGTAGCCTGAGATAAACCCAATCTCCCACCTGAAATGACCTTTCAATTCTATTTTTGTCAGCCTGCCGTTTCATCCTATGTTGAGCTTCCTCCAAGGTGGATTTAAGTAAAATGTTCATAGCTTGACTCTGCTACAAGTAATCATCAACCTTGGCATTGATAGCTGGAGGATAAATAATCACTTCAAATTGTGGTGGTGAGTAGCCATAGAGATCTTTTAATGGAGTAAGATGTAGGCTAGAGTGATAAGTGGAATTAAACCACCATTCAGCTAAGGACAACCAGCTGACCCATTTGATTGGTCTGTAACTTGTCATACATCTCAGGTAAG
Source organism: Papaver bracteatum (assembly GCA_023529315.1). Lineage (NCBI taxonomy): Eukaryota > Viridiplantae > Streptophyta > Magnoliopsida > Ranunculales > Papaveraceae > Papaver > Papaver bracteatum. The sequence continues at coordinate 1,290,215 of JAJJWX010005036.1, read as the reverse complement.
TCTCCAAGCATGCATTCATTCTCTCAGTTTGGCCATCTATCTGTGGATGATAAGCTGTACTGAGATGTAAAGATGTACCCATTTTCTTGAACAACTCTTGCCAAAAATTACTCATAAATACCCTATCTCTGTCAGAAATTATTGTCTGAGGAAGCCCATGCAGCTTGTAAATGTTATCAAGTAACATCTTTGAGACTGATTGTGCAGTATATGGATGACTCATAGCTATTAAATGACAGTACTTACTAAACCTGTCAACCACAACCATAGTGACTTCCCTACCTTCTGACTTAGGAAATCCAGTAATGAAGTCCATACTGATATGTTTCCAAGCTTGATTGGGTACTGGTAGAGGTTGTAGAAGCCCTCCTGGCAGGGTGTTTACTCCCTTATGCTGTTGACACACTTCACACTCAGCTACAAATTGGAAAATTTTGTTCTTCATATGTGGCCAATAAAAGAAAGACTTAGCCCTCTGATAGCTAGATTGAGTTCCAGAATGTCCACCAATGGAAGAAGAATGAATCTCAGATATAATTTGTTGTCTTAGAGTTCCATTTTCACCCACATATATCCTCCCTTATCTGAGTACACCTTGTGAGTAGGAAAAATGTGGAACACTATTAGCTGATATGAGAAGTTTTTGTATAATGTCTTGAGATTGTTCATCTTGCTCATGGCTGGAAATGACATCTTTAATCCAACTTGGCTGCACCTCAGAGATAGCTTGGCAGATGGCAGTTGGTGGATGAAAGATTCTAGAAAGAGCATTAGCAGCTCTATTCTCAGTTCCTTTCTTATACACTAGCTGATAGTCATATCCTAATAAATTTGATATCCATTTTTGTTGTAACAATGAATTTAATCTCTGCTTTTTTTTTGATAAACGAACTCTTCATTAAGAAAGAAAAAAAGAAGGAGGGGGGCAGAGCCTTACCTCGGAGAACAAGGAGAAAGGGAAAAAACGAGATCGGAAAGCAAAACAAACCAAGCTAAAGCCACAAATTACAAATACAAATTACATATTGCAAAACCGATATAAAGGGAGAACCGAGTTGTCAATGTCACAGTTTCGCTTTATAAAAGGCGGCGTATTTAACCACCAACAAGAACCCAACGTCGCTCCATGCTTAGCCAGCCTATCTTCCACCGAGTTACCTTCCCGGTAGATATGAGTACAAACCAGCTGAATGGAGTTAGCATACACCAAACAGTTGTTCCAGTGAGTAGAAATGTTCCACGGAACCAAATCAGGCTTTTTAATAGCCTGTAGAACAAATATAGAGTCACATTCTAGCCAAAGTCTACGGATACCCCTCGAACACGCCAAACGCAGTGCATAAATTACACCCCACAGCTCCGCCAACAACGAGTTTCCGATACCCAAGTTCTGCGCCAGACACCCCCTCACCCTGCCGTCGGCATCGCGAAACACTACGCCACAACCTGAGGGCCCCGGGTTACCTATAGAGCTTCCATCCGTGTTGGTCTTGATCCAACCGCTAGCCGGAGACTGCCATTTGACCAAAATCGCTTTCGGCATTTTGGGCGGCAGCTTTTGAATTCCCAGACCATCCAGGATCAGCTTGTCTGCAGTAGTATAGTAGGAGTACCCTCCTCCGTTTTTGCTTGATTCCACGATGAGCCTTTGCAGATGAATAAGAGCCTGATCATAGGAGATTTCGCGCTGCTCGAACCTCAGGCCGTTCCGGCAGTACCAAATCAGCCAAACGCAGCTGACTGCTGCGATCCAAAGTAAGTTTTTTGTCTGGGAGCAGCCAGCGAAGCCTCTGATAGAAGCGAACACTGTTTGCATATTAGTACAATCCAGCCTATGTCTGAACTTGATCATTATCCAGTTCCAGAGATTTGTTGCAAAGTTGCAGTTGAAGAACATGTGGTGTTGTGTTTCGCCGCAGCTAGGAAAGGGGCACAAGTTGCAGCAGTTCACGGTGTCACCCCCATAAAAGTGGACATTGTCATCTGTTGCAATTCTGTCGTGTAGAATTTTCCAAGCCGTGCAAGCACGACGCGGCGGAATCCTGATTGACCATAAATCCTTGAAGTCTGCCTGCTCCACTTCTTTTGGCCTGTGAAACTCGTAAGCGATTTTCATGGTTAACTCACCTGAATTACTGCCTTTCCAAACCTGGCGATCTTCCAAATGCAGCGCAAAAGGAGTTTCATTGATTAATTGCTGAATGTTGCTCTCCAGTTCCGGCATGTAGTCCGGAATCCTCCATCTGCCCTCCTCTATAAAGTCTGCAACGGAGTTATGAATGTGCGTACAGTCTAACTCCAGATAATCCGCTATAGAAATATCCATGGCCATGAACCAGATGTCTTTCCAGAAGTCAATCTTGTTTCCATTACCCACCAGCCAAAGCATATTCTCCCTAATTATAATCAATTGCTCAATTTAATCTCTGCTCCATAAAAATGTAATGCTTTGGTGATCAGTATAAATTTTAAAATGGTTACCTAGTAAGTATGACCTCCATCTGGTGTCTTCCATGACAATGGCCAGTAAATCCTTCTCATATGTGGAGGAAGCTAGGAATATGGTACCCATATTTTTACTGAAAAATGCTATAGGATGCATGTTTTTCATGAGAACTGCACCCACACCACCATCAGAAGCATCTGTTTCAACTTCAAAAGGTTGTGAAAAATTAAGGCTAGAACTGGATTAGTTGACATATATAGCTTGAGTTGTTCCAATGATGACTATGTTGTTGAACTCCATTTAAAATTATTCTTCCTGAGAAGTTCAGTAAGTGGTTTACTGATCAAACCCATAATGTTGTACAAATTTTATGTAATACCCTGTCAGCCCCAGAAATCCTCTTAAATCCTTGATGTTGCTTGGTGTTAGCCAATTGAGCATACTCTCTATTTTTGAAGGATCAACTGCCACTTCATGTTCATTAATGATATGTTCTAAATACTCTACTTGTGATTGTCCAAAAGAGCACTTGATAAGTTTAACAAGGAGAGAATGCTCTTGTAGGAGTGACTAGGGGTGCCAACGGTTCCCATCGGGTCCGGGTAGTGTGCTACCCGGAACCGGTAATTTTAATCGGTTTCGGGTCCTAACGGTTCCGGGTCCGGTTCCTAAATTGATGGACCCGGAACCGAACCCGATAAAAACACTAATTACCCGTCGGGTCCGGGTATTTATCGGGTCCTTAAAAATCAACTAAACTTTTTGATATTTTACTTTTATATTTGCTATATTAGCTTGAATCTAATAATTTTTCATATAAAATTATTATTATATCTATGTAATTTTTTTAATTAGGATTAAACATAATAATATGAAGGATAAATGAAAAAAAATTGAACGAAATTATACTAAATCTTTCTATTTTATGTAAAATTAACAAGTAAAACATAGATATTCGGGTACCCATCGGGTCCTACCCGTTGGGACCCGAAATTTATCGGTTCCTAACTGGACCTACCCGTTGGGTAGTGGTTTAGCTAACGGTTCCAATCTTGGTACCCGGAACCGGACCCGACACACCCGGGTCCGGGTAATCGGGTACCCGTTGGCAGCCCTAGGAGTGACAATGTGGTATTTAGATGTTATAAATGGGTTTCCATGTCAAGTCTATAAATGATAATGTCATCAAAGAATACAAGAATGAATTTCCTGAGATATGGTTTGAAAACATCATTCACGAGGGCTTGAAAAGAGGCAGGAGCATTGGTTAAGCCAAATGGCATTACCAAGAATTCATAGTGACCTTGATGAGTTCTAAAAGCAGTTTTGTGCACATCAGCTGGAGACACCCTGATTTGATGATATCATTCCCTGAGATCAATTTTACTAAACACCTTAGCTCCCTTAAGTTCATCTAGCAGCTCCTCTATAATGGGAATTGGATATTTATCTTTAACAGTGATATCATTTAGTTTTCTATAATCTACACAAAACCTCCAACTCCCATCTTTTTTCTTGACTAGAATTATTGGGGATGAAAATGGACTATGACTTGGTTGAATGATCCCTGCAGCAAGCATTTCCTTAACCATATTTTCTACAACTTCATTTTAAACATATGGAACTCTATAGGGTCTTTGGTTAGGAGGTGATGCTAATGGGTTGAGTGGAATATGATGATCATGAGGTCTTGGAGGTGGTAGAGTAGTTGGTGCTTTACAAATATTTGGGTAGGTATCAAGCAAACTGGAAATTTTTGGAGGAATTTCAGTTTCCACCTTAGTAGCAGTTAAAGAATATAGCTGACCAACTATTCCATATTTTTTCTTCTTAATGAGTTTATGTAAAGAAGAACTTGAGATTGGTATTACCTGAATTATCTCCTTTTCTCCTTGTAGCATCACCTTTTGATCTCCCTGAGTGAAAGTTACAAATAGTTTGTTGAAGTCAAAAATTATAGGACTTACTCCTTTCATCCAATCTACTCTCAGAACCATATCACATCCACCAAGACTTAATAGCCTCATATCAAACTGGAAATCATATCCTTACATTTTCCATCTGAATCCAGGACACTTAGCATCACTCACAAGTTTATTCCCATCAACTAATGCTACCTGTAAGGTCACAACTGGTTCAACATAAGCTCCACATAATCTAGCAGCTCCTGGATCAATGAAGCTATGAGTGCTCCCACTGTCAATAAGTATAGACAATTTCCTCTTCTTGTGTATTCCCATAATTTTAATGGTTTTTTGAGTGACATTTCCTGACAATGCATGAAATGATATCTCTACATTTTCTTCCGGTTTGGTGATACAACAATATTAGATGGAGAGCCTCTATTGAGTTATGGATATATTCTTCTTCAGCAGCTAACATAAAAAATTGTTGTTTAATACACTCGTGGACAACTGAAAATACCTCATCACAATTGTAGCAAATCTCTTATCTCTTCTAGCCTTCATCTTTGCATAGGATAATCTTTTAATGGTAGGGTTTGAAGTGTGTGAGCTGGATGAACTAGCTGAGGAAGTTTTTTGTAGTTTTGGGCTAGTTATGGGAGAACTGTGATTCTTATGAGTATCGTAGTTTGGAGTATAAATGGGTAAAGGCCTGTTGGAATTTTTATTCTTCTTTGCATTCAGTTCTAATAGAGATTCTTGCATTCTAGCTAGGTAAATGGCATTGGCTAGGCTCTTGAGATAAAACATCAATACATGCATCTGTAACTCTTCTTTCAACCTACTTATGAAACTAGATGTGAAGTATTCTTCAGTCAGATAGCGATTCTTGGCTAGCATAAGAGCTTTAAGTTCTTCAAAAGATTCTTGATAATCTAACACAATTCCCACCTGAGACAATTTATTGAACTCTCCTACAATATCACAATGTCTTAATTCTTGAAATCGATTATTAACAGCAGCAATAAACTCTTCCCAAGTAACAACAGGTTTCCCTTCTTGATAATCATGATACCATACATCAGCTCTACCCTCTAGATATAAAGATGTTAAATGAACTTTTTGCTCTTCCTCTACTTATTGTATGAGAAAATACTTTTTACATTTTCGAATCCAAGATCTGGGATTAATATTATCAAACATAGGAAACTCTACTTTAGGTTTAGATTGGTGAAATTGTTTCTCATGGAAATGTGTGTGTATATTATTGGTATTATGAGTTGAATCCTGAGACTCGCCATTTCTTGTTGTACGGCTTGAACTTGGTGATGGACCTATGACTCCTTGTGTTGGTATTGGAATATGTCCTTCTTGATCTTGTCTTTGCTCTTCTCTCCCTTCTTCTTTACTCTCACGAAGTAGTACTTTGATGGATTGTAAGAGTGTAGGAGATGGCTGCTCATAGTTTTGATCCACTTTCTTGAGAAGATTGGAATTTTTAAGTGCTAGATCTTTTTTCTTCTGGTTTTATTCTTTCTAAGCTTTATACAGTTCGTCGATCTTCTGGTTTAACTCATCTATTGCAGCTTTGTTAGCCATGGAAGCAGTCAGAGAACCGACTGCTCTGATACCAATTATAGTGAACTCACTATAATGGTCAGATCAATATGAGAAAAGTAGTAACCAAGAGAGAATTTTATAGATGAGAAGATATCAAAGGAAGAAGGGAAGTTAATCAGGGAGGAGGTGAAGAAGAGAACCAGAGGGATACAAGGCAAGAAGAGAGACGGTAATGAATGGAGGAGAAAGAGTTCTTAGATTAAATAATTGCTTGATTGTCTTACAGCCACAAAACAAGATATATAAAGCTAGATAAAAACAACTACCGATCACGTACATCATATGAATGGGGTTACATGCAGATAGATAATTTATAAGGGCACCCACAATACTTAGGCTAGGAAAAGAAGTTAGGTACAAGAGGTGCATGACAATTTGTTCACAAATCAGCAATCTCATACTTCTATAAAAAAATATATGATGGGTACTTACTAGAGTGGTCCCTAAAGTTCTCAAAGGACCGGAATTGCTAACATCACCATTGGAAACATCATTCGGTTTCGAAATTCGGGGTTTTCTTCTTCACCATCCTACGAAGATGAATGTGCATCATCAGTACTCCCTCGTTCCATGGAAATCTCCTTCTGGGTACATCAAAAATAATTAGTGATATTTCATTCAAGGAGTGATATGAACGATTGTACGAAGAGGTAATTACATCGAATTCTTCTTCGATGCTCGATTCAGAAATTATTTCTTCAGCAACAATGAATTGAAGACCATCAATGCTCGATGGAGAAAAGTTCTAAAACAAAGTAACAAACATTGGTTTCATGATCCTAATTGCACGGACAGGAAAAAGTCATGATACAAGGAGCACTAACAACTCACCAAAGAGACAGTCAGGGACTTTACAGTGTTCGATATCATTCTATAATTCTTATTTCTGGATTCTCCACTCCTAAGACTTACTGCTATTTTTGAGTAATCCACATTAATCGAACAAGGACCCAATTATCGAGATACTCTATCGATGTTATATTCCTCCATCAGATACTTCCCGTGCATTACTGATACTAAGTAATCAGGAGTACAACTCAGTATGAAGGATCTCTCACCATGACTCAGAGGTCCCAGAAGCACCATTTCTTGAAGTTGCATCTGTAGAGATGTCATATCTGGAAGTATCATTTTTGGAAGTTTCATTATGGGAACCAATTATTCTTGCAAAGTTGATATGACGTCCATACAACATTCCTACTTCAGTATATCATACGTAGATGCAAATCTCATCAAAGCAATGGAATTAAAGTACAACATAATAATTAGGATGCTCACATCAGCGTCTACAAAATGGTAACTCTCAACTCTTACCTATTTACGGTTTCATGAGCTTAGTGATGATAACATAAAATTTCGAAAATCTTGTTCGCTCCTTCAAACGTGCAAAGACAAGCAACACCCATTACTTAAAAGTCTGACACCTGACTTTTCACGAAATTATGAATAATTCACATAACCCTTCATGTGAACATTCACTGATTTTCTACCGTGTGTGCATACACTATGAAATCACAAATTCATATAAACATTGTTTGCTTTCAACAATTACTCAAAAATCAAAATTTGATTTCTTTAACGAAATTCTTTTTTAAACTCACGCACCAAAAAAAAAAAAAAAGTTTACGTGAGTTATTATTTAAAAAAAATAATAATCTTGTTTTACTCAAACGAGTGTTTGTCTATGAAACGAGGATATTTCCTATTTTTGTAAAGGTCCCTATATTCCAAATAAAATTCTGAAAGTCCACAAACAAAATTTTGTCTTGAAGTGCAGGTTTATTTCAAAATACTTTGGGATTATTGTCTATTACTTTAACTACGAACTAATGCACGTTTCCTAAAGGTGTTTGTGTGAAAGTTCATGCTTTGAAAGTAAAATTTTGATTTTCATGAAACCTCATAATTTTTTTTTATCTACTGTAACTAAATCATGTCTATTCAAGGATTCATGTATCTCTTTCATATTAAGGATTATTGCACGTTTCTTAAACTAACGAACGAACGGTCATATGTTTTTTAAAACAAATTTTCATAAAACTTATGCATACATGCACAAATGGAATTTTATTTTTGAACAACTCATGAATAACTGAACTTTTAAAGAAAAATTAGGGTATCTTCCCTTTTATATCAATTTTATTTCCAAAACCTAATAAAATATGGGTTTCCTTCTTGGACTCAAGCCCATAAATCCTAAACCAATCAGGACAGAGCCTCCGGGCATCCAAATCAGCAGTGCCTCATCTCTCTGCGCTCACGGATGACACTCTATCATACTATCAGGGTCCTCATATGAACATTTGCTCATATATGATATCATTGGGGCAAATCGGGGATTCTCAAAATACTTATGTATAACTGAGTTCAACCACTGATCTCGTCGACTGAAAATCACCATCTAATGCTTACCGCGGAACATGACTATCCCTCACTAAGCAGAGGACTTAATGTTGATGGTGGATTTTCAACAAATGTCAAAATCATAAAACCATGATACTACATGTTTCTGACACGGCTTCAGGAATTCATGTGAAGATTCATATTTTACGAGCCATGATGCATATGTCACTCGAAAGGCCTCCCCGGAGCGTTCGATGCTGCTCATTTCATGATGACCTCTATGTAGAATAAAATAATTGGGAGGTTCTCCATATGATTGTGAACTTAACGCCTTCAGGACGTCGGCGATACTCGTTGTTCCCTGACTACATAGAGACTCCTCTCTACATAGAAGAAAGATTGGGCGGTCCTCTTATATAATTGTTTGTTGAGAGGGCATAACGCCTTCAGGATATCGGTGACACTCACTGTTCCCTAAATGTGTAGAGAGACCGTGTATAAATTCAGGAGGCTCTCCATACATAATTGTTGAGGGGGCTAAACGCCTTCAGGACATCAGCAACACTCGATGTTCCCTGACTATGCACCTTTCAGAACGGGTATGACGCTTTAACTGGCCAATATGCCCTCTGGAATAGATTAATTCTACTGTGACGCTCACCACTGAATTCCTAGAAGATAATCTATTTTATCTCATTACTCTGATTTCATGGTCAAATCCACGACTGATCTCATGTTTCATGAATCATTCTCCACTGAATTTCATAAAATAGTAATAAATAGTCAACAACCGGGTATCTGGATTATCATCGAGTAAGCCCCAATAAAATGGTGCAAGTGTACTCAACAATGATGCACGAACGAGCACCCAAATGGACAAAAGAGCATTCAAAAATATGGACAAACGAGGAATCCTACACAAAATATGAGAGAGAAAATAATAATAAAAAATAGAAAAGAGGCGCCTAGGGACCGGGCCCACCGGCCGGCTGGTCCCCCACGCCCTTTTCCTTTATTTTTCTTATCTTATTTATTTTTATGAACTCATGAAAACTCCTTCATTCAAGCAACTTTCCTTGTGTGAGCAAAACTCACGGTTTCTGCATATTTTCACGGTTTCATGAAAAATAATAAAACAGGGAAATGTGTCGTGGGATCGGGCAACCTATCTGTGGCCGGTCCCACACCTTGCAATCCCTTGTTTTCATAATTATTATTTCCCTCATCTCATGAAACTCCTCCGTTTGAGCAAAAAATCATATTTTCTCAAATATTGCCCGAACCATGAAAAAGCCAAAAGATCAAATGGGCACATGACCGACTAGGCTACTCACGCCAAATAATAAAATACTATTATTTTAATATTTTCCAAGTATTGATCAAACGAGCAAAGTTCTACTTACTTATTCGAGCAAAATCAAGAATTTCTGTCAAAGATCGGACTCTTCTGAAAATCCAAGATATTGCTCGAACTCTTCTGAAAATCCAAGATATTGCTGAACGCTGAAAATCCAAGATATTGCTCAGGATTGAGACACGGACATAATGGTGACACGGGCATGCTTCCTTGACCGAGCAAGATCGGACCTAAGGCTTGCAAAGAGCCGGTCCCACATATTCTCATAATTTTGACCTAATTTGCTCAATTGCTCGTATTGAGTCCAAATTCCTTCCAACCAACTTGGAATTTGCCCAATCAACCATCAACTGGTCCCACAACCACCAAGAGACGGTTTCATGCTCTCTTGGTTGGTCCCTCACTGCTCCATAAATTAGGTTTTATTACCTAATGCTCAAATAGACACTATTTTAATAAACTGGTAATTATATAATTGTCCCTTGTTTTGATGGGATTCACAAATACCCTTATCATACAATAAATATACCCTTCTCTATCTATAAGCCAATTCGGGTTCATCAACGTTTTTATTTATTTCCTTATTTACCCTTCCTCTTTTCACCTTCAGATCGAGTCATTTTATTTTTTATTTTACGTCTGAATTTTTTTATTTCTCTTTCCTTCTGTAGTTGCAGGATTTCCTACAACTACACCCTAATGAGATTATACAAAGTATCACTCAAATTTCAAGAATAATTGCCAAAGTTTTATTAATTTCTCTCAAAAATCTTACAAGAATGATAAGAGCTCTAAGAAAACAGAATTGCCCTAGACTTTCTCTCTCCTCTTTGTTCTCTCCACACTCTCAAAAAGATCTCCCTCTCTCAAGTCTGCCTGGTCCTTTATATAGGGTATTACATAGTGGATGACAGCTAAGACAACCTTTATTTTCGGATCTAGCTTGCATAATTCTCACAAGCTTACAAGGGTTCTTTTCGCAGGCTTTCCTTAATTTCGCAAGATCTTCCTACTTTCCTCGTGATTAGGCTGACGTCACCTGCTTCGTCATTCTTCAAATAGTCTGCGATGGACTTCACAAACACTTGTTGGTTATAATTTCGATGAGGCAAAGTTATTGCGAATTTCTGTTCCTACATCTTGCCTCTTCTCATGTCTTCTTTTCGAAGGAGAGAATGATATGAGAACCTCTATCTCAAAATGTCGCGGCCGTTCACCTTTCCATGTTCTTTTCCACTGAAAAATTTCCGTAATTCTCATGAAGTAAACTACACGTGTCTCTTTAACCATTTATTTCTTGACACGTCTTTTGTAATCGCCACTTCTCAACTGTTCACGTCACATCTTCGCATTAATGAGCTTATCTTTTCGAGATCTCCTTCTCTCTATATATACCATTCTTAATCTTCCCTTTCTTTCTTTTTACTTTCCTTTCATTTTATCTGCAACTTTTCTTCACTGTTCTTCCGCAAGTTCCGCTTCTGCTACTGAATTCTTCTCCTCTTTAACCTTCACTTCTTCTCCATTCCCATACTTAAAAATGCCTCCAAGCGGTCGTAAATATGGCTCTGAGTTTAAAGAGATTCAAAAAGAATTGCTGGAGAGAGGTTCGCATATATCCTCTTTTAAAAATGCCAACAACTACACCCTAATGAGATTATACAATGTATCACTCAAATTTCAAGAACACTTGCCAAAGTTTTATTAATTTCTCTCAAAAATCTTACAAGAATGATAAGAGTTCTAAGAAAATAGAATTGCCCTAGACTTTATCTCTCCTCTTTGTTCTCTCCGCACTCTCAAAAAGATCTCTCTCTCTCAAGTCTTCATGGTCCTTTATATAGGGTATTACATAGTGGATGACAGCTAAGACAACCTTTATTTTCGGATCTGGCGTGCGTAATTCTCGCAAGCTTACAAGGGTTCTTTTCGCATGCTTTCCTTAATTTCGCAAGATCTTCATAATTTCCTCGTGATTAGGCTGACATCATCTGCTTCGTCATTCTTCAAATAGTATGCGATGGCCTTCGCAAACACTTGTTGGTTATAATTTCGATGAGGCAAAGTTATTGTGAATTTCTGTTCCTACACCTTCTCTATCAACCACCTCCAACACCTCTGCAACTACCACCACCAGCTTCGTCGTCGCCACCATCATGTCCTCCACGATTAGCAGCATATCTATCACAGCATTAGTGTTCGATTTCAACTTATTTCAACATTTAATTTATTGTTATTCATCTTAAGTTAATGAATGATTTTCCAGATTCAGAGATCGACATATTTTATTATTTGTATTCGATTTCATAGTTTTATCACTATTATTGTGTTCGATTTCCACTGATTTCAACTTAATTGTTCTTCATCTTTCTAGGTTAAACGATTAATTTTCCATATTCAGATCGATAAATTTGATTTTTTGGTTTTCGAGTTGAAGATGGAATGAGATCTTTACATGTTCGATTCATTGAAGCCAGATACTGATGCAGTGTGTATAATTTTAGAGTTGAAGTTCTTGGAATTATTGAAGCTCAAAAAAGAATGATGATGCTGGTGGTGGCGTTGGTGGAGTAGGTATGTATTGAAATCTATTTTCTATTTTTGTTTTGAAATTTGGGGTTACATCAGAAACTTTTTATTTATAGTGATTCCAATTGAGATTTACTCTGTTGGTGTTAATAAAGATTAATTATGTATTCCACTAGCCTTAACCCGTGCCGTAATAGCACGGGCCATGATGTTGGTTCATTTTTAATATATCGTATAATTTGTGTCACGAATACTTATCAACTCCTTATGATTTAATATAGGTTTGTCATAAAAATAGTTGGGATTTTCCTCTCTTTTTTCTCTTGTTTTTTTTCCTTTAATATTTTACCGCCAGAGATTTGCTCAACCAAAAGAAATATAATCTTAACTTCCAGACACTTTTTTATTTAGTTTCATCGCTTATAATGAGATAATGCTCTACATGAACATGGAAGTTTAAATATTTTTTTGGAAATATGTCATCAGCAACGCTCATCTCAGTGAAATCAACTAATCAATACCGTCCAAAAATATCTTCCCATGCTCATATTTCGCTCCAGCTGACTCATCTATCATGGTCATGTTGTCGATCCTCCAAATAAGCAGAGAATATTATTTTTTTTGCATCGAACGGATGATATAAACTCTCCAATGTGACATGATTTTCCTGTAATTTTTCAACACCCATTAGATGACAATGTTTAAAATGTGTACCCATTACCTTTTCGAAGGGATTGTATATATGCAAACCTCTGCCATTAAATCTTCAACAAAGTATTATGCCCAGCAGTTAGTCTTAACGAAGGCTTTGGTAACTTCAAAAGTCTTGGACATTTTGTCACTTATATATGTTCCTACCTGAATACAATCTGGCGACACATTACCTCATAAAGAACCTTGATCTTGTTTCAAATTAATAGGTTGTCAATAGATCCTTTACCAAAAGTTGACATCTTTTACGTTGAATATTTATAAAAAAAATAATGGTATTGTGGATCCTTGCTTTCTAATATTTTAGTTTCCAAATTGGCCTCTTCAAGTCCCATGGCTTTCTAAGTTTATATATTCTATTTGTTTTAACATTTTAGTTAGCCATATTATGTTTGTTACTAACTTTAAACTTGATGTCATCTTCTACAGTGAACTTTATGTGATTTCAGAATCGAAATAGTTATACCTCTTTCATTCATATCAAGTAATCCGTTGTATATCCCAACAATTCTTCTTCAATAATTCCTTTCTTTTGCCGTTTCCGGACCATCAGTAGCCATTATTGTCAAACACAATCTGTCTAATTTTTGTTGATGTTATGTATTTGCAATGTTCATTTTTCTTAAATAAATAGATTGTGGAAAAACTAAAAAAAAAAAAAAAAACATAAGTATTACATCGGGTCTAAGTTATTATATCCAAAATACTCCACACACTGCTTCTGGTGCCTTGTTTCCTCAAATTCCTCGTTGCATTCTAGACAGTACATGCAACACCAATCATTTGCGAAGTGAGCTATTTGCGCACGTGTGGTCAATGTATCCCTTACCTGTAATAATAATAACAACACGTCAATTTTTTTCAAGGCGTCCAGTTGTAAATGGTATGAATCTAATAGATTTGAATTGTACCTTAATCTTAGATATCACCTTCTTCTCAAATAACATATCAATTGAGGAAGGACAAATCTTGACCACTCTTTACATAGGCAGAGTTAGCCAAACTATGTTTTGCAATTGTCTTACGTGGAAATTATTATTAATCTGTATTTTAGTCGGCTCCTATCGAAGGTGATCTAATTAGTCCTATAGAAATTTAATCTTAAGTTTTGACCTTATTTCTTGACCAAATTATTGAAGTATTCTCAGTCATATTCTGCTTTGTGTGATCTACCCATCTGTATCTACTATACCTTCTAACCCAGTGAATGAAACCTATACATATTGATCCGTAATTTCATATTGTTGATTTGTAACCAAGAGGTCGCATGATTTGAGAATGTAAAATATAAAAAATATTCCATAAACATTGGAGGTGAAATTTAGATTTATGATTTAGATTTTTTAATGGTGATTTTGATGTACAAACATAATTTTCAAACAAATATTTTAGAATGCAAATACAATTTCCCGGTCAATAAGGTTTTATATCGAGAATTGAGTGAAAATTGTTGTCTTTGTAGGTAGTTGTCGCGAAACAACTCGAAATTCATGGTCTTTCAGGAAAAATAATGTAATAGTACTTAAGAGAGTGATAATGTTCTCTTACGCGGGTACACCAATTGCATTTATATAATACGGATATCGTTTCGGTGATCCAACAGTCATGATCATATTGTCTTATACATTCTGGTATCATCCTCGAAATATTTGATTTTTGTCCCTATCAATCGTGCTAAAAATAACCAATTACATCTTTCACAATATAATGTTGCATGTTTTGTGAAGATTTTTTTTTTTACTCGGTCAATAAAACTCACTAAAAAGCAAAAACTATTATTATCCACTACTATTACCAAAACCCACCACCATAAAAACCATCCACCGCCACTATTTCTTCCACCAATAGTAATATTACCACCTCCACCATTCACAAACACCCGCCACCGTTTATACTAACCCTACTTCCACCACCATTATTAGAATTAATATAGTTTTTAGTAAAATTATTTATTAAAATAATTATGTATTTATGTTACATTATTAAAGGGACATTTATAATAGAAATATAATTAATCATTGTGAACAATCAATGAGACACTAATTAATAAAACATTTAAAAGTGGTTAAGTTGAACAAACCCCAGCGGTAAATTTATCTTTTCCATGGACAAATCCTGACCACTTTTTACATAGACAAATCGATAATAAATAATTTCATATGTTCAGATCTTGATTCGGGTCGTTCGTTTAGTTATTACATAACATGGCAATTGATTGCACCAATTTTTTAAAATGGACATGTGTTTTATCGAGTTTATTTTAATATTAGAATGATCAACCACGTTTTATACTTTATAATATAACGTTACATATTTTGTGGCGTTACGAAATTAGCATAATATGTTTTTGTTCACCAATACTCGCCACCATCATAAAACCATATGAATCCATTTTTTTATCCACCACAACCTAGCGGCAGAGCCAATGGTTGACTAACCTTACTCTAACCCCTTAAATTTTTAATAACTACATAATTTTTTTAGTTTATTTTATAAATAGTACTTTGTCCATATATATTTATGGTTTAGTCCACCAAAGTTTACATGTTTCTTTAAAAAAAAAAGTAGGCCTCCTCAATGTCATTTTTTGACTCCACCACTGCCACCTACCCCATCTAGGTTGTTGGACGCAATTTTAATTTTCAATCACAAATTCCATGTATGAGGTTTTGATTGAACAAAATGTCGTCAATTGATTAGTTTCATTTTTTTTCCGTGTATATATTCGTTTTTGTATTGCAATCAATTTTATTTTAACATTAAAAAATCATGATTTATACTATATACTACCAAAGATAACAGGGGTACCATTTGGGTAATCCAACTACGATCATGAAAATATTATCTTGTATGATATCATCCCTGAAATATATGGTACCTTCATTTATCAAAAGTGTTAAAAATAACCAACCACATCTTCCACACTACGATGTTATCGATGTTGTAACGACAACATAAAATTAATAATGTCCATCACTAATCACCAACACTCACCGTCACTACTTTTTCCACCACAAACCAGGAGCGGAGCCAGGATTTTGAGGAAAGATGGAGAAAAAAATTCTTGGCAAGTTGGATACATGTGAAAAATGGACTTTGTATCCCATTTTACGATAAAAGAACAAAAATAAGTATAATTGTGCTTGGGTCCGCCCTCAACCACCACTAATCTTTCGGCCTCCACCTCTTCTACTACTCATTGTCACCAAAAATGTCTATTGATATTATTTATCAAAATTACTTATTAATAAAAATAAATATTATAATTAATTAAGAAAACATTTATAATTAAAAAATGATTAGTCATTTATTATGAGCAATTAGTGAAACACTAACTAAAGAACACTTTATAATGAATAGATTATTTATTATGTGCAATTAGTGAAACACTAATTAATAAAACAAATATGATGTTTAAGTTGAACAAACCACCACCGTTGATTTATCTTTTCTATTAATTCCAACCAAGGTGGAACACTGGTTAGAGGCCAGTCTTATAACACAATAGGTCATGAGTTCGAACCTCCCCGTTATAATTTTTGAAAATCCATATCTTGACTTGAGTATTCATTTTTCATTCATAATATTGGAACTAACACCACACATGCGAGTTGTAGGGTGTGGCACGGAGCACCGCAGCCCTTAATTTATCCTTGTCTAGACAAATTCTGACCACCACTAACAAAGACAAACTTATCCTAGCTTTGTTTTGTACTAACTATTTCTTTAAATTAGTTGCTGGTGGTGGTGGTGGTTCAATTGATAAATCTGGGTTAGGGGTTTGAACTACTGGTGGTGGTGATGTAGTAATTAACTAGTTTTGATTGCTTTGAACATGGTTATTAGTTTAGCACAAGTGTTTTCAATTCGTTTCTAACATTATTACGGTGTTTTTTTATACTTGATTCACTTAGGTAATCACTCCCTCTCCCAAAATTTCATTTCCAATTTCAATTTTGACTCTGGTCGTGAGTTGCTACTAATGCTTGTTAAGTTTCAAAATCCTAACTGAGTTTATTTATTCTCAAGAATTCCTCCTATTTGGATTTTTGAATGCAGATTGATGCAGGAAGAAATTGGGATGCTTGCAAATGATGCGGGTAAAATAATGAGGTATATGAGGACTAATTTACTATATGGTATTGAAATTTTGCTGTCTGTTGAATGCTTAGATGAAAATCTAGTAGAACCTAATATATACCATTAATGAGAAACTCAATTATTAGAGATCAATTTGAAAAAAGCAAGTACTGTAATGACTAAGCATGTAATGTCTAATACATAGGTACGCTTCTTAATTACTAAGAAGCTAATATATATGTACGAATCTTAATTACTGTAGTGACTAAGAAAGTAATGTAATGATTAAGAAGCTAATGTATAGGTACAGTTCTTAATTACTAATGTTCAAATAGTATACAGAGGTTGGTAGTTTGTAAATTGAAAGAGACTAGAGTTTGGAAGTGTTAATTAGTTTCTGAAAGTAATGTATAACTAGTAAATTATATATTAAAGCTAGTAGCTCAGTAATCTAGACTCCAATTAAATGATTAAGGGTTTTAATTTATACATGTTCAAATTTCTAGAATGTAAACTAGAACATTAACTTATTGAGATTTCAATTGCATATTTTCAGCACTGGGTAGTGGATGTTGCAGTGGTGGTGGACTTGTACTGAAAGCATCAAACATTTTCGTAGGAATCTTATATATCTTATAAAACAAGAAAAGTCTTAAACATCTGCTGATTGATTGCTACATTTAAATTGTTTGAGATAGTTATTCAAACAATATGGATTTTTGAATGCATATCAGGATGTCAATGTGATGCAGCATGTAACTGTTAAGGCACAGCCTTGGTCAAGCAAGCAGAAGATGCGACAAGGAACAAAAAGGTTGGCTCTTCATACTCTGAACTATAGATTGATAAATCCAACTGATTTAGGTTCGTAAAATTTGTTTCATTCCGTTGTTCATACTGTGTGTTATTTCATTTCGTTGACAATTTATCTTGTCCATCATTATCGTACTCATGGTGCTTCGGTTCAGTATTTTCAAATTTCCTCGAATAGCATGAAATTGATCCTATGGTGCAACAGTAGCACAACTGACTACTTTAGTAGATGCGTGTTCGATTCACGTCAGGATCGCTAATTTTAGTACATAAATTTTTGCGATCAACTTTGGATGTTGACACTAGATTTTTGGATCAACTTTGGTTGTTGACACTAGATTTTTGGGTCAACTTTGATTGTTGATACCATATTTTGGGATCAACTTTGGTAGTTAGTTGATACCATAAATAATTTGAACATTTCTGGATTTTTAATTTTGGGGATCAATTTCGGTTGTTAACACCATATATTATTATTTATTTATTTTATTTTCTGATATTTTCTTTGGGGATCAACTTCGGTTGGTGACAACATATTTTTTCTTCTTATTTTTAGATTTTTGCTTTTGGAATCAACTTCGGTTGTTAACACTATATTATTATTATTATATTTTTGTTATAATATATTATTTTATGATTTTTTTTTTAATTAGTATAAAATAATAATAATAATAATAATGAGGGATAATATAGGTCTTACAAGAAACTGGTTGGGAGTCTAGCAACAAGCTGAGCTCCCACACCCTTCTGAATAGCAATGCCTATCCTATGAAATAGATAACTACCCACTTTGCCATTTATGTTGTGTCTTGCAAAGCAGTTTTTAAGCCTCTTCAAAAAGACTGTGGCATCGTCACTAAGTTCACCTAGCGTGGTGAAGGCGAAAATTCTGAAACCATAACCACGAGCCGCACATATATCCAAATATTTCCTGCGTTTGCGCGAGATGGCATTAGATATGGCCTGCCCTGGTACGAAGGTACGTACACCACCACCTGTGAATGGTGAAACTCCTGTGACATCAAAACACGTGTCTTATCCATTTTTCCAATTAAGGACAAGAATATCTGCTGGTCTTAAGGCAGTGTCATTGTCTGACACAAACCCCAAGGGGGCTTCTTTCCGTACTGCAACCCCGGCTTTAAGACATATGTCAGCAAGTACATCACGAACTAAGTCGTGTCGGAATTTCAACCCTACATCATTGGCACAATGTAGTGCATGGTCTCCAAAAATATCCATCATCTTGTTGCAACTGGGGCAAGGGCTGTCTACGTCGAAAAGCGGTATACCGAGCCTGTAACATAATACATAACTAAACTGTCGAGGTCCTAAACATTGGTTGAGCCCATTGATGGGTATGGCTATTAAGTAGTCTTGGGCATGTTTGGACTTACTGCATTGCCATAAGATCGATTCCCTGTCATACATGTTGAACTTTGTCGACAACTCCCTCATAACAACGTCAAAATATGGTACCGCCAATGACTTCATAGGATGTGGGGCGGTAGTGTCAACACTGTAATCTGAAGAAGAAAAGCCGCATGCTTGTAAGTATCCATGTAAAGCATGTTGAAAGGTATGGCTTGGGCCAGAGATAGTCGATCTACTGAGAATAGTTTGCTGTAGAGGTCCCGTTTGAATATGTGATGCCACAAAGCTATACTGGATAGTATCTTCCATAGTATATATGCCGAGACCCCCACACTTAATTGGTAGGGTAGCAAGCCGCTGTTGTAAGGGTCCAAAACCGGGGCCATCGCCAGTTATGAGTTGTCGTAGGTACTGAAATAGGTGTGTATCGAACTGGAGTCTAGCTTGTTGCATGGCTCGTGGGTCTGTTGTACGTATCGTGAAATATAGCCTGGACACACCAGTGCAGTTTCGGAGCAAGAGCATCTCACTTTGAGGGTCTTGTAGCCTCCTTACGGAGTCCATTAGGCTGATGGTTTTCTGCACTCTGTCCATGATTAAGTCATTACACTACTGCATATCTAAACTTACTGGACCACCGAGAAGCTTGACTCCCAATGTAGGTCTGCTAATATTGTTAGGGAAGGTACCGGTGATGAAACTTCTAGGGTCAAGTGTAGGCCAGAAGAGTTCCGTCTTGTTGACATTAAGATGTAGTCCTCTGTGCGGTCCTTCACTTTTGCTTGATTTTATTATTTAATATTATTAAATGAAACTAGTTGGAAGCCTAACAAGCTAGGCTCCAACGACATACTACTACATTAATTGAACAGATTGATGTGCTATCCTACCAGCGAGCCTCATGGGTAACCTTTCCAAGGGGAGACGAAGCGGGAGTGGGGGAGAGATTGTGTCACAAGGGAGGCCAACTAACACTACATTCCATGTTAATTCCTGCAATATTACGCCATTGGGGACTTGAACCTGAGACCTCCTGGAACGCATGAAACTTCGGGGAACGGGGATGACCAGCTGAGCTAGGGCCCGTTCATATTTTTGTTATTATTATCTTACATCATAATATTATTACATGAAACTAGTTGGAAGCCTAACAAGCTAGGCTCCAACGACATACTACTACATTAATTATTATTATTATTATTATTATAGAAAGAGTCAATTATACAGAATTTGTTGGTAGTCTAGCCACCAAATGGGAACCAACGCCCTTTTGAATTGCAATACCTATTTTATGAAACAAAAATCTACCGGTGTCACAAATTACATTGTTGTTAGCAAGACAGTTCTTCAATCTCTTCAAGAAGGTAATAGTATCTTCGCTTAGTTCGCCCAAAGTAGTGAATGCAAGAATGCCCAAACTATACCCATGAATTTCGCATGTGGCAAGATACTTGTTACGCTTGCGAAGGACTGCGTTAGCAATTGCTTGGCCGGGTGTGAAGTAATGGATGTCACACATGAAAGGCGAGACACCAATAACATCTAGGCAAGTATCCTTACTGTTCTCCCAATTATACACTAGCAAGTCAGCAGGCAACAATTTAGTATTATCGTTGGAGTAGAGACCCAAATAAGCTTCCTTCCTAGCCACAACTCCTGCCCTAAAACATATATCTATATAGACATCACGTACCATATTATGACAAAATTTATTCCCCACTTCAATAGCGCAGTGTAATGCATGGTCTCCATATATATCCATATCCCTCTTACAACTAGTGCACTGACCACCTTCAGCAAAAAGAGGGATTCCAAGACGATAGCTAAGCACACACCTAAACTGTCGAATGCCGAGCGTTTGGTTTAAGCCACTGATGGGTAGCGCGAGTAGTCTTGAGCGTGTTTCATCTGGTTTCTCTGCCAAAGCACACTATCTTGTGCAGACATGGAAAAGATAGTGGGCAATTGTTTCTTCACTGCGTCGAAATATGTTGCGTCCAAGGAATACATTGTATGCATGAGATGGGGGTAGCAACATCAAATCTAAGTGAGGAAGAATCAATTCCACATACCTGTGTGTAAGTCTGTAAAGCTAGATGGGTCACGAGACTGTGTACTTCCCGCATGATGGAGTTTAGAATAATACGATGTATGGCTTGAGTTTGGAACTGTGAAGCTAGATAACAATACTTAGAGGTGTCCTCCATAGTGTAAACTCCAAGCCCACCATCTCTAAGAGGAAGAGTTGCCAGCCGAAACTATAAGGGACCAAACCCAGCACCATCTGCAGTAACTAGCAACCTCATGTATTGGTACAAGTGTGTGTCAAAGCGAGATATAGCTTGCTCTAATGCTGCAGGACGTGATGTGCGCATAGTAAAGTATAATTTAGAAACTCTGGAGCAGTTGCGTAATAACAACAGTTCATATTGGGGATCTTTGAGCTTCTTGATTGCAGTCATAAGCTGAATTGTCTTCTCGACTCTCTGAAGGACCATGTCCTTACAAAATTGTAAGTCTAAGCTGACAGGGCCGCCGAGCAATTTGACTCCAGATGATGGCCTGCTAATATTGCTGGGGAAAACGTCAGGTGCATAGCTTCTTGGGTCTACTGTGGGCCAAAAAACCTCAGTTTTATGTATGTTTAGATGAAGACCCCTTGCAACACCTTCTGTTTGAATGATATGCAAAGCCCTGGAAACCTCTAATGTATCCTCGATTACTGTGCCGTCGTCCAAATACCATGCCTGAAGATCTAGTTTGCAGTTGGTTGAGATGTTCTTCACAATAGGGTGGAGTGTAAGGGCAAAAAGCAGTGGTCCCAAGGGGTCACCCTGCTGTACTCCTTGTGCAGATAAAAGCATAATGTCATTGTAATATAATCTGGCAGGGGTTGCATAACAAAACTCGACCCAATGTGAAATTGCTGGGCATTGCAATCGAACCTATTTAATCAGAGTAGTCCTGTCCACCATATTGAATACATTTGTGAAATCAATAAGAAGCATTGAGGTGTCGGACCTGTGACCTTTCAGTTCCATCAGCCTGTTGACATAATGGAGAATACTTTCTACTCCACAAGGTACGCCCACACCAAAATGGTAGTCACCAAGGTACATGGACATAGATTTTCCAACTTTTATGGCATCCAACTTAGATACTAATCTCCTCCAAATGGTACCCACTGCGATGGGTCGAATACCACCTCCCGGTTTCTGCAAAGGGGTGAGAGGAGAGCTATCTATAAACTTTCCAAGTAGAGATGGACACTTACCAGACATCCATAAGTTAACCACCTTAGTCATTGAGGCCATTAGTTCATCTGCAACCGCATTAGCCGCACCACTCATAGCATTAAGAAGATGTTGAGCCCTCAACCCATCTCGACCACACGATGTACCTTTCGGAAAGCTTTTAATGGCTTTAAGGACTGACACATTTTCCACTGTAAGAGCATCGCAGGGAATGGTATTAGCATGTATGGTTGGCGGTGGAGCAGGGGGGTGCTTATCTGATAATTCTGAGATTGTAGCTTCAGTGCATGGAGCCACACCATTTGATGAGAGCACACTTATAGCAGTAGTATAATGTCCATTGGATAACTTCTTCCGGCATGCATCTAGAGTGGCACTATCTTGCGATTGCTTGCTTTTTTGTTTGCTTAGCTGCTGACGTTTTGGGAGTTCCAACAATCTATTGATCAAGGTGAGGCAGCCATTAGGTTCTCTCCAGTCGACAAGGGCTTTCTGAATAGATGCAATTTGTAACTTCTTACGGTTTCCTGATCGTTCCTCTGAAGAGTTTTTGGGGCTACATAAATTGAGGGTACATATAGGAAACAACAATAATCTTATCCAGGAAGACATATCTCTAGGATTAAGAATAACAACATCAAGGCAGGAATTAAGGGTTCGAGAGAAACTTAGCCTGCAAGGTGGAGGGATGCTTGAAATGGTAGTAAATTGTCGCTGAAAAACTTCATTTAGTAATTCCAGGGAGAGAGCTACAACATGCATATCTGTCGAAGTTGGAGCACAATCAGCTGCTTCAGGCCTGGGAATATCTGATATAAGAAAATCCACATGTCTACCATTATACGGTCCTGGGATGACAATGTTATTGTGTTTACAGGTTTTCTTCCAAGCATGTAAAACCATGCAATGACTGCAAAGCCAACATTGCAATTATTGTAGAACCTCCTCCCAAGCTATGTAGGTAACCCTATTGTTGCGTAGTCGTTCTCTGTATTGTTTCTTAGCCTCTTCGGTTGGAAAGTGCCTGTCATTAAGGTGTCTCTGAAAAGAACTACAGACATATCCTCTGCCATTAACACCACCACTGCAATCATCATAATCTTTGAATGGACAATGAATCCGGTCACCACAATTATAAGAAGGTATCGGTACATGGTTGTATGGATACTGAGAAGTAGATGAACCAGATAGAGATGCAAGATAAGATGATGATGCAACAGGTTGAGATGAAGAAACCCGTGAGGAAGAACATGCTCGGGATCTGGGCAAGATGGTAACCATCGATAATGGTGTTGCGGGTGAGACCACAGGCGTATGTTGCGATTGTGATCTCGTACGTGGCATTATCACAGGATAAACAAAGTAACTTCCCTAACCGATGAAAAAGGCTACCCGAAAATAAAAATCAGAGTTTAGTGTATGGGAATTTAAGTTTTCAACACCAAAGAAAACTCAAATTACCATATAACTATTATTATTATTATTATTGTTATTATTTCTGATTTTTGTTTTTGGGATCAACTTCTGTTGTTGACACCATATTATTTTTATTTTCTAATTTTTGTTTTGGGGATATATTTTGGGATCAACTTCGGTTGTTGACACTATATTTTTTTCTTCTAATTCTCTGATTTTTGTTTAGGGGATCAACTATTGTCGTTGACACAATTGATGGTGGCGGTGGTGGCGGCAGCGGCGTAGGTGGTGTTGGAAGCAGCGTACTTGCGGTGGCGGTGGTTGTGGTGTTTCGGTGGCGGAGTGGTGGTTAGTAGGTGGTGTTCGTTGAGCGGTGGTGGTGGAATGGTCGTTGAATATTGGTGGTGGTGGTGGATATGTGGTGGTGCAAATGGCGGGTGGCGGCGGCCGTGAAGTGGTAGAGAAATTTTTTTTGTTGCATTTTGAAATAATAATATGAGTGAGAGTATTAAGATAATCTACTTTTAAATGGATAAGATTTTTAGATGTTATGGGTATATTTATTGTTGTATAAGGGTATATTTGTTGGATATCAAAAGTAGGGGTATTTAATTAATATACCCTTTAATAAATGATGAAACCGGCATTTTATCATCATTCTTTCACCAACCAGTCAACTAAGGGTCTTGGTGCACGCTCACTCGAGCACTTCGGCACCACATGGCCATCCATCATCCCATGTGGTCGGTCCCTCCCTCACTCATGATCTATTTTCATCAATTCACCAATTGACGAACAATTGATCAAAAATTAGGGTTTCGAACAAACGCTCCACAAATCATCATTCTGAGCAAGTTCAAACACTAATAATTTATGTTTATCCAGCAATCAACGCATCTAGATTAATTATATAATTTGGTAGTTTACCAATATTTTAAGTAATATTTTATTGGGTCACGTCACCAATAAATAATTCGTCTAATTGAGCAATACTTGCTCAGTTGCTCGAATATTGATCCAACTATCAATATTCAGTAATTTATCAATAACTCGTCGAATTCAGCAATACTGGCTCAGTTGCTCGAATATTGATCCAACTATCAATATTCAGTAATTTATCAGTAATTCGTCGAGTCGATCAATAGTTGCTCAATTGCTCGAATATTGATCCAACTGTCAATATTCAGTAACTTGTCAGCATCCAGTAACTCGCTGAATTGGGCAACTCGAATATTAATCGCAACTCAATATTCAACAACTCATCAAATTTATAATATTTACTCAGTCGAGCAATATTAAAATAAGAACTATACGTCTCAACAGACATGTTCATTCCATATATTATTGAGCATTCGTCAATCATGCTCAATTCAACAAAACTTAGACTCACCGTCTAAAAGTCAACAACTGACCTAATATACGTATGCCTTGCAGACTCCACATTAGTGAGACATCAATCACGTCATATGGGGGGATATCAATTAGGGTTTCGGTCTGGAGTCCTATGGCACGTGTGTTCATCCACGACGAGAAATGTGAGTAAGTTGTGCGAACGGTTGAAGGAGTTAGCAAAGTATTGGTTGCACGATCAGTTAAGTCTCCACATGACATGGAACTAACTTTACCACAATCTCTCACTTTCCCACTCTTTCACTCAAGAAACCGTCACACTTACTGGGATCAATGTGTTCACCATTCTGACAGTATAAATAAGTCTCATAATTCACGATTGAGATAACGAAAACACACAGAAAATCCACGAGATATTGAAAAGACAATCCATCATCTAACCAAGAATCATCGTGCGAGCAAGACTTTCTCAATCATTCAAACTTATTTACACCAACTTGCAGAAACCTTCAACACATCCATAATCCTTGATCATCATTGATCCCACAATTCTCAGCTTCCCTCCTACAGATCAACCTGTCTCCCTCTTTGTGACCGAATTGACTCCGGAACGGACATTAACTTGGTTTAGGCCGGAGTCCTACAGATTGATCTCTCGAACTCAAATAACTCACGTGCAGTGCATCAGTTTACTCGGTTTGAGGAGTCTCGTCCGAACCGTCGTCTCCTCAATTCCTTAAAAACCAGCAAATCGTTTTTCCTCATCTACACAAGTAGATCGATACTGCGAGAAAAATCTCAAAGAGTTTGTTCTATTTTCAGTTTATAAAAACATAGTAATAGATTTAACTTCTGAACATATATGAAATATCAGCTCGATTCACGAAAACGTAAAGGCACATATATTTCATAAGACTCTTGCAATAATTAAACCAATAATTATTACATACTACAAGTTCATCTTCTAAAAACTCTATAGTTTAAATAAATAAATCTAAAAACATGCAACATAAAAATCGTTGGAAATAGCTTGTGTAAAAAAAAAATTTGTTATACCAAACCCTAGTTATCTTTCTCAAAAGTAAGAATAAATTCTCACAAGAAGTTTCCTAGAAATGTATCAAGTTTTTTATATACTGAGCAGAGAATTCCTTCTCATTATTGATGATAGGATCATTTAGTTTTTCTAAGTCTTCAAAGATTTCTGTTAACTCACTAAGTTCTTCCCTCAGTTTACTCAGAGTATTTTTCGACTGAGCCAACGAGTGTTCATAGTAAGTTATCTCAACTAAGGATCGATTGATTCGAGATTTCAAATCATTCCTCTTAGATACGAAGTTCTTCACTTTAGCCCTAAAATCATTATTATGTTGACAAATAGATAAAAGACAAGTTGAGGAAGAGCCTTTTGCATCTCCGGTTGATATCATCTTTTGTTTCCTTAATGATTTGATTCCTTCACACAAGTAGACAATGACAGTTTTTACTGCACCCTTGTTCATGATACCTCTTGTTATAGGAGCCATGGAACCAAATTTTCTTTAGGAGAGAAGAGTATGTAGTCAATTCTTAATACAAATAAATGATCTTCTCTAAAACGGTCCGTGAACCAGTGGACATATCATAGATATTGCCGTCCGTGAGCCCAATTGATAATACATAAATTTTGACTAACTTTTAACTATCCCATTGTGGTTACTCATTCTCATGAATTTTATCATAGTTTATCACATAAGATTGAAACATCATTTTAGATCGAATAAACAAGGTTTAAAGCACAAGAGACATTTAAACAATACTTAAGGACCATTGATTGGTGTTGGAACACAGTTAGGCATTCTAGATTTTGGAGCTAGCTCGACAAGATCATTCACACCAACAGTTCTATGAGATTATTATGAGATGAGTCATACAATAATAATAAATTACCTAACGTAGTCAAATTATACTTGAGCATTCTTGTCATCACAAGAAGTAATGTGATGATTTTTTGTTCAATCTTATTTTCTCAAGCTAAAATATCGAGGTTGCACTCATTACTACTATTAAGTAGTGACGGGGTGAGTGAAATACTCACTATTTGCATCATTAGGTGACTTTTCAAGGCCCTTTGTGTATTCAAGGATCTTACCTTTTCTGTTTCTTCTACTCCTTTGTCTCCTCGACTTTGAAGTTATCGGATTATTCTTCAATAGTTGACTCATTCTATGCATGTCATTCTGAAGTTTAATAATTCTTGTATTATTCTTCTTGAATTTCTGTCATTTTTTCCGAGCATGTCCCTTGCATCCACAAAAGGAGCAATGCATTCAGAGCTTAACTTTAGAAGATTCAGCTACCTGTTTATCACAACAGACTATTTCCTCTTTGTACGAGCCAGCAGGAATGAAACAGTTGTTGGTGATTGAGGTCTTGCTGGAGAACCCAATATCATTAGTGTTACTAAAGGAATTTTTCCCAAACAACATATATGAGATCTGTCTGAACTTCCTGAGAGCCTTTGTAGATCACACTTGAGGGTATCGATCTCATTCTCTATGACAAACAAGGTTTCAGTAACCTTCTCATTAAGTTTTTCTAACTCATGCATGATTTTTCAATTTAAGAGATGATTCGAGTTTTTCCACAGTTTTCTTCAAACATGGGTTTTCTCGATGAATTTATTCACTTTTATCCAAGAATTCTAAAATCTCCTTTTCTGACTCAGAATCAAAGGCTGAATCAAAATCAACTGAAATTTCTGCAAAAGGGACGGAATTTTATGTCTGATGTTCATAAGTAAGTTCATCATAGTTATCAAGTGAAAAAATGAGAGCATTACTTCTTTGAAGAGAACTTTCGTCTTTAATAATTGAATCATCTTGGATTTCGATTCGGGAGCACCGCTTTCCAGATTGTTTGTTCCTCCTTCTGATAGTTATGACTTGCTTTGTGGTCATAGATATATTCTATTCATCATGATCAACATAACACTCGTCAGCCCAAGACAAGCTTTCCTTTGAAGTTTCAATTGCTTTGGTTTTGGCTTCAAGCGCAAAAGTTCTATCTTTAGCCATATTATGCTCGTGATCAAATATTTTCAAATTCCCAACGAGACTATTTCTGGAAAGAGTTTCAAGGTTATTTCCTTCCATGATGGCTTTTTTCTTAGACTCGTATCTTGCTGGTAAATATCGGAGAATTTTCATCACAATATCCTTTTGGGAAATAGCCTTCCCTAACGCATAAGATGCATTAACAATTCTAGACACCTTTTGATTAAACTCATCAAACGAATCTTCATCAGCCATATATGAAGATTTTCCCAGACAAAATTTAGGTTTTGAAGCCTAGATTTTTTCTCTGAGTTATCTCATTCGAATACGGTTTCTAAGATATCTGAAGCATCTTTAGACTTAATGCACGAAGTCACATAGTGCTAAATATGGGATTATGGCATTAATAATAGCTTTTAACCAGTCAGAATTTTGCTTTGTGTCACTTACCCCGGTTTTACTATATTGTCCTATTGGCTTCGCAATAATGGTTTTGTGTACAACAATTGTTGGCGCATCATATCCAATAACTACAAGTTTCCATGTCTTAAAGTCACGGGGATGTAAAAAGGATGCATAGCAATTTTCCACCATAAGTAATTTGTGTCATCGAATGCTGGCGGTACATTTATCGAGATTGCACTAGACTTCTTTAAGCACAGACTTATTAGGTCTTAAATGTATTTGTCTGCTCTGATACCGATTGAAAACGCAAGGGTACAAAAATACACCGCCAACTTTTTCCTAGGAAATTTGTTTGGACGAACTTAAACACAATTCCGAGAGTTCAACTAAATGAATCTCAATCAAGGAATAATATCTAGAGTTATATCTCTTTCTCTCACAATCAATTTTTTTACAGAGGCTAGTCCGTGAACCTGATTTGTGTGTGAGAGTACTTGGGTGATTGCAAAGATCAATTTCCCAAGTAATCAATCAAGTCGTATCCAACAAACAAGGTTGGACGTATCTACTATGATTGATTAATGCACAACCCGTGATATTTCGATTATAAAGATAAACAATATAACGAGGAAAATAAATAACACAGACACCAGAAATTTTGTTAACGAGAAAACCGCAAATGCAGAAAAAACCCAGGACCTAGTCCAGATTGAACACCAATCTATATTAAGACGCTACAGACACTAGCCTACTACCAATTAACTTCGGATTGGAATGTATTTGAGACCGAATTAAACCCTTAAAACAATTCAGTTACAGTCGCATCCCTTACGCCTCTTGAATCCCAGCAGTTCTCTGCGCAATTGATTCCCTTAGCTGACATCACACCAACTAAGAGTTATTTCAACTCAATTGAATACTTTAAACAATCTACCTCCCACAGATAAGCCTATATATGTGATTTTCTTTTTGATCAAAGATCAAGGTGATGGAAATCAATAGCAATAGCTAAATTCTAGCTAAGATCAAAATCCGGACTTATGTAAACCGAAGTGCATCCTAGATTATTATTCACCTCACAAGTATTAAACTTGTGGAATCAACAAAGTCTAAGATGAAAAGAACTTTTATGATTACTATCTATCTTATGAGCATCTCAAAAATTGATCAAGCTCGGGATACTCGAGCTATCAGATAAATAATAGCTAGAGCTGGCTTCACAAATCCCTATGAAGTCTTTGTAGTCGCTAAACCCTAAATGGGTTTTAAAAATAGGACGAATCTAGTTTTGCAACTAGGATACACCAAGAAAAGTAGTTTTCGGGCTTCATAGATCCGAGTTGTTTTAGGTTCCCCTTATATAGATATTCAAAGCATAGGTTGCTTTAGTTTTAATCTAAGATAGCTTTGGAACCAAGCAAATAATATCCATCATTAGATGAATATTTGAATCTAATTTACATAATCAAGATCTATACTCTAGTTAGGATGAACCGTAACCCGAACTATGTACAAGTCCACACTCATGAATGGTTAGCCAAAGCTAGCCAACTGAACTATAAGCTTGAGCATTTTCATAAACACTTAAGACTTAACTCGAGTCACAATAATGTAATCAAATATGTCTATGGCATTTTAATAAATAGAGATTATTCAAATACTAATTATCTCGGATAAATAATTTTATGTGCATATGAATTTAATCGAAATGGTATGTAGGCGTACAAGGTACAATTACTTAACCTGTTTGTGAACAGTTATGCCATGGTACGTGTACCAGTATGTATACTTTATAATATAATCGAGTTCCAGAGTTCACAAGACCTTTTCAGTATGTGTACTGGTATGTAAACCATTTAAACATAACAGAGTTTCGAAGTTAACACAGAACTTTTTCGCCATGTGTACTGGTATGGGTACCATTTAAACATAATCAAGATCCAGAGTTCACAGAACTTTTCTGGTACGTGTACCGATATGGATATCAAACTGGTTCCGTAACCAACAGTTATTTTCTAGTACATCACTGGTTTGCGTAACAATTCGGATTCACAAGTTCACAGACTTTTAAAGGTGTGCATACTAATATGCATACAAAAAATATGTTTGTCAAGATATAGATACTCCGCTACATGTACTGAGTACAAGTATTACGGCTTCAGACTTATAATAGTTTTCCTAGTTTGTAAGACTGACATTGTAGTTGCAGGAACTCCCACAACACATCCCTTATAAGAATTCATGATAATCAACACATCTTTAAGATCAATAACGACACTTTTATTAATTGATTTATGAAGTTTTACAAGAACTAAAATCAAGAATACAACCACTGCTCTAAACTTTCTCTATCCTCAAGACTTTCTCACTACTCTAAAAAGATCCCTCCCTTCCTTAAGCCTATTCAGCTCTATATATAGGGTATTACATAGTGAATGACAGCTAAGTTGTCCTTTATTTTCGGATTTGACTTGCGATATTCTCGCAAGTGTACAAATGTTTTATTCGCAACATTCTTAGATTTTGCAAAATCTTCACATCTTTCTCATGTTTATGCCAACATCATCTTTTGCGTCATTTCTAATCATCTTGTGACATTCGCAGGTGTATTGTTGTTGATGATTTCACAAGAGTATTATTGTTGCGATATTCTGATCCTATATCTTGCCTTTTCTCATGTCTTCTCTGTGAAGGGGAGAATTTCATGAGAAATTGTTCTTCAAAATGCCGCAGCTATTCATCTTTCCATATTGACACGATTCTGTATTTTACGCATAATTTATTACATGTATCTCTTCCTCCATCCATTACTTGACACGTCTCTTTCAACCGCTATTTGTCAACCGTTCATGTCTACTCTTCACATTAAATGTGTTTATCTTCTCGAGATTTCTTCTCTCTATATATATTATTCTCATCCCTTCTTTTTACTTTTCTTTCAACTTCTCTGCAATTTTACTGTTCCTCCGTAAATTCCACTTCTGCTACTGCAATTTTCCATTCTTCTCTTTCTTTTGATCTTTAGTTTCTTCTTCATTCCCATACTTGCAATGCCTCCAGTCTCAAAGAGAGGGGTTTTACATTATCATTATTCCCCGTCAAGGAGCCAAATCCATTATCACTATTATTTTGAAGGAATTCAAAAAAGTCTCAAAGAGAGGGGTTTTACATTATCACTATTCCCCGTCAAGGAGCCAAATCCATTATTTCTGCTAAACTATTTTCTGATCATCATTGTGATGATAAAGTATCATAGTTTCACTTGGTCAGATTCTCGTTGGCCTTCCCATTCCCCTTTATGATCCTAACCTTCCTTTGTTTTACGAAATTCTTGCTCATGCGAACTTCTCGTGAGCCATCTACCAATTAAGTGGGGATTGCATTCGTTTAGTTCTTGAATTCGCCAACCGTGGAGCTGGTAAAGGATATCTTTATCCAAAAGAATTTAGAGTTTCTGAACTTGAAAATTTAGTAATACTCGCTGAAATATACACAGTAGAAAGCTTTTTTGAAAATTATGAACTAATACCCATGAAGAAAGATAGCACTCGCTGGGGTGTTCTCTTGAAGAGAAAAGATAATATCGTTGATGATAAATACTCATGCAAGATATCGACTGGCATTCTGGTAAGAATAATACTCCTCGTCAATCTAAAGATGACATATGGTGTGTCTTTCCGCTGGTTTTGAAGGGGCCTTATATTTCTGGTTCACATGTGCTTCCTGTGAATCTCGCTGCTTATCAACCATGGGTATTTAATTGTCCTGAGAAATCTAAAGAAGTATATTTCTCAAATTTCGTTCAATTCGTAGTTTTTCATATATTGTTACTCTCTTGTTTTATAACTCTCGCGAAAATATTTAGATTGAAAAGTTAGGAGCAAGTTATAACAGGACTGGGAAAGCTAGTACTTTGTCAGCTCTACGCTCGATCACGGATGAAGTAAGAAACATTTTCTTTTATTATTTTTAACAATATTGTTGCCTCTGTTTCTTATCTTTATTCGTGTGCGAAGATTGGTGTTTTATTTGTTGAAGAAGAAGGATCTAAGGTTGCGAAAACCAAAGGCAAAGGTAGAGGTGTTCTTCGCAAGGAGAAATCAACTTCCTCATCTTCTAAGAAAAGAAAAGTTCATTCTCCCTCTCCTTCGAATTCTCATTCTGATGAAAGCTCCAAGGACAATGATGATGATGTTGATAATTCTTTAGCACGGGGAGATCTTTCATCTGATTCTTCAATGACACAATTATCTAGTATCTTCTCTGAGTCTTGGCAAGGAATTGGAGATGATCATCTTACCAATACATGTAAAGATCTTGCAAACATCTGTGATACTCCATTATTGGATGGTGATACTTCCCTTTGCGGAGTTTCCAGATCAGTGTCTCCTAGTTTTCTGAATTCGCTCAACATTTTGGTATGCCTTAATTTCCCTATTTCTTCGCAATTTTAATTAAAAATTATACTCCATCTTGACAATTTTGTGCATCTTTTTTCAGGATGGAAGAGCTTCTTATGTTGTTGCCTCTGATCTTGAGAAACGGCGTGGAAATTTCTAGAAAAATAATCTCCAACTCCGCAATAAGAATGAGGAATTAGAAGTTGAAATTGTTGGTCTTCGCGAGGAGAATAAATGATTGGAGTCCGAAACTTCCACTCAGAAAAATAAAATTTATACCCTTCAAAATGCAAATAACCAACTTTATGGTATGTAATTGTCCTTCTTTCCCTTTTTATTCCTCTATTCCATTGTTTTATCTTATTTGATGATGATACCCTTCTTGAATGCCTTAATAATTCTTTGAAAAGTTTTTCAAATGATAAAATTAAATCTCTTTCCATTAATGAACTCAGATCTAAACTTCGTCTCTTAGAAATTGACCATAGATCCAGTTTGGGTTTAGCCAATAAATTTAAACGTTTCTACCTGAATTCTAAAGAAGAAATCAATAATTTGAGGTCTAAGAACATTGATCTAATAGATGATAAAGATCGCATCGCTAGCCAAGGCGCTCAAGCTTTAGCGAAATTCCAAGAAACTCTTCTTGAGGTTCAAATTGAACGAGATGAAGCTAACCGCAAAAATGCCATGCTTAGCGAAAGAGAGAACCAAATTCGCTCCCGTCTTCTCATAACTAATGACGATGAATTCGCTTGGGCTGCGAAAGTTCTAGATGACGCCATAAATAATCTAGGTGTAAATGTTAGTCTCCAAACTGAGCACACGGCCTTGATTAGGGATATGATTTCTGACATAGAAGGTTGTTAACTATACTTTCTTATTAATCATTTATCTTTTATAAATTTTCACCAATTTACTGATTCATTGTTATGTGTTCGCAGGAGCTGAAGAGAGATTTCACAGAAGAATAGAAGAGCTTGAGGATGAAAAGGAACATCTCGCAAAGGATCTTTCTTCTCACAATGATAAATTTTCTAGACTGAAGAGTCAATTAAAGATCACTGTTGCGAACTTTAAGAACGATGCTATTCTTTTTCGCAACAAACTATAAAAAAGGTCTGTGATGACAATAACATTCTTCATTCTACATATCCTTGCCTCTTAGAAGAAATTCCAAAGAATGTACCTCCTCTGGACATCTATGACAATGATGCTAGTGAAGAAGATGAAGAAGAAGGAGAATCTGATGAAGATGTTGAGGAATCAAGTAAGAAATAATTTTGCTTCCTTATTTGTCTTTTTGTAATATCTGTACATTCATCCTTTAATCTTGTAACTTTCTTCAGTTTTCAATACAAATTCTTATTTCTTTTTGTTTATACCTGCATGTGTTAGAAAAGTTCTTTTTTGTAATATGGTTAATCAATATATTATTAAATTTTCATTTTATGCGTAAATATATCATATGGGGGCAAATAACTTATTCTACTCATTCCCATACTTACCTCTGTTATTTGTATCTTAATGATAGATTAAGCAAGTTATCTTCTGATAATAAGATTGCCGTAGAATCTTTTGGTATATTTTTACCTGCATAATCTCGCAATCACATATTTTAATATTGCATTCTTTATTTTTCTCTGATGTGGTCTTATTTTGCCTTCCTAAGTAACGGTCTTATTATGCCACCTCTTGTCATTGCAACAAAATCGCATGACGTCTGTGCACTTTCATGCAAAAACCCCTTGATCTTGCCTTAACTTTTTTTATCATGTCATTTTTGTTGTGACAATATGACAGGCCTAAATATTCTTGCGAAAATAAAGCCCATGGCATTGTCGTCTTGCGACAAAATCGCAGGACGTCCTTACACTTTCATGTAGTGACCCATTGATCTCATCTTATCTTTCTCTTTTGTATTATTGCCTCTTCAGGATTGTTGCACAAATATTACAAGCCTAAATATTCTTGCGAAGATAAAGCCTCTGACATTTGTGTCTTAAGACACTTATCAACACCCTAATGGAGGGTGCCGCCCTTATTTCCCCTAGTTTCCCCTTTAAGAAGACGTACCTCTACCATACAAGGTTGGATCCTCATATCCGGTATTAACAACAACCAGTTGTTTTCGCAGCCCCTTATCCCTTTTGCCTATATGGCTTATGGTTACGAGACTGCACCCTAAGTGGGATTTTCTTCGGGCCGAGTGCATTATAGTCAAGACTTTCCAAGAATGTCCAGGTATGTTCCAGACGCCCCAGGAACTCTTATCTCAACCGTGTACCTCGGCGTCTTGATCATATTCTGCACTCCTTAGAAGAGACCCTCAGTCGTCCAACCTAAATCATAAGTTTAGGTTGAAAATCCAAGGTACCTCTTCTGGATGGGATTTATTGACCCCAAATCTCCATGACTCAGGTTCCAGGGGCGGTATAACCTTTTCGCTGAGTCATACAACATGTACCCCTTCTATGACGCACTTTAGGTCTTACATTTGCCTCTTGAAAATTTTTGATTTCACGAACTAGGGTGTACGCGATGAGGTGTCGAACTCGCAAAAATAATATTTCTCTACTTCTCTATAAACTAACTAGTAGTATACGGATAAGCAGGTTCGTTCCTAAGGGAGAGTTGAGTCTAAGTTGTCGATTCAATTTTTGAAAAAGAAATGAAAATATGAGAATGAGAATGATCAAGGACTTCTTCTAAGTCACAAAACATGAATCTTATTGATATAGCTAATTTCTGCAATCACCCATTACTAATAACCCTAAAATATTTAGTACGCTTAAATATCCCGCAATCTCTTAATTCACCGGACTCGGAAGCGCTCGACTACCGGATCTACTTGCCAAGTTTCCTAGAGCTACGCTTACTAGGTGTGACTCAAACAAGTGCATTAAGTTCCGTGAGATAGACTATTCCTAGTGACAAATACATAAGCTCGATTCATCTACTAGTGTCATTCAATACATATGATTACTTAACAAAATCCCATCGTCAATAACCACATATTACTACTTGTATTAAGACTCTCTAGATAATTACGGGTCGAAGAGGTCTCAACTAGCATTAGAAATACCAAACAACCTTTCAATTTGCAACTTAAACGATTGGAGAATAATTCTTAAACATCATTGGCATAGTAGAGAATGAGCAATAACAATATAAATTGCAAGAAATAGTCAGTTTAAATATCAAATTGGAGTTCATTCCCGGACGTCGAAATCGTCCCTAATCAAGATGCAATTAGCTACTGGAGTTCATGGAAAACAAAGAAGCAATTAAAAACAAGAATACAAAACCAAAACAGCTGCAGGTGAAGTTGACTGTGAACTGATGGTGTTGGCGACAGTGTAGCCTGGTGATAATGGAATGGTGGTGGCGTATGCGAACTGCTGCTACCTTGGGACTGTATTTCCTGTGCTCCTTGCTGCCTGTATGCTGGTAATGGTGTGGATGGTATGCAGGTGTACATGCAAGTGCACTGGTGGTATGCTGGTAGAGATGGATGCGGGTGGATATGCATATGGTGATGGTGGTGGTTGTTCAGCGAGCAAAGTTCGCTGAAACTAGGGTTTCGAGAAGTAGAAGGGGGTATTGGATATGATCCAGCTGTAGGTTTAAGTCTTCCTCTTATATATCTTTCTTCAGCTAAAAACTCGAATCGGGTAAACACCCAAGTTTCCTAATTCTATACAAGTCTCAAACGCATGAAAATCTTAGCCATTCATTGTTGTAAACCAACGACAGTAACCTCCTTATTAGCTGACTTCTCGGCAAGATACAAACCCATCCTAGTGCCAAAGTTATGGACTTATATCAGATATACATCGGTTCCCTGTTGACCTCAATATCCTCTCACAACCCTTGGTATACAGCTCCCAGGTGCAACTATTGTCGAGCCATGGTTTCAGTCTTGCTTGTATTTCAAACTGCACTTGGTCCATCACTCTTTTACTGCCATACGAGCCATACAATAATGATTCAGCAACTCCAGTTTCTCTCCCTATCTTAGATTCTCCTCAATGAGCAATACCCATGGCAACTGAACTTGAGCCTGTGTAGCACTGGTGGTTCAGGCCTTTCAACGAACAGGTTGCGTGCATGCACTGGTTGTTCATTTGAATTGCACAACTCCTTCCATGCATAAGTCTATTGTAACACAAACCCATAACTCCAATTCATTCACAAGCATAAAACAACTCTGAATCTTCTTGTTCATCATCACATATCAATGGAAGAAAACTTTAGTTTTTCTCTATCATCTCAGCCCAAAACTGAACTCAAATCCTTACTGAACTCAATCGAAGCCATACCCATCCTTCCTGATTGTACCAGAACTCAAAATACTTCATTATCTCCTTTGTTCATCACCATCTTACTGAACTTCTTCTTCCTTGTGTTCTCGATATCAAACTATGTCATCAAACTTGTGTAGCTGATCCGTTCCTTACTGTATTCGAAATCCTCTCTGAACCCTTGGTATTCAGCCATGAGCCTAGTCTTGCCGGTGTTGAGTGTGGTGTAGTTATCTAGGTTGGGACCTGAACTGAATTTGTGGCAAGTCTCTTGTGGCAAGTCTCGACCTTGTCCTGGGTTATAAAGAAAAGGAGGCGCCCCTTAACGAACTATAGCATGTCTTTAACAATTTTGCCTAAACCAAGTGGCTTTCTTGAGTAGAAATCCAGTTTCAACGCATTGGACACTCGCGCATTTTCTATGCTTCAAGTCCTTCAATATCCGTGGCTTCCAAACGATGCAATAAGCCCTTATTTCTCTTCTTTCTCACCACATGACTCCAAAATACCTATAAAATAGAAAACAAACATAATATATGAAAAATACAAGAGAAAGAGCTAAGAATGGCATATGAAATTGATACACAAATGATATATTTTAGGCCGCTATCAAATTCCCCCACACTTAATATTTTCCAGTCCTAGAGCAAACAGAACAAAACTAAAATACAACAACTCCTTCTCGTCGAGATTATGGTTAATTTTAGCATAAATAACAAGACTTTAAACCCCTAGGTGTCCCTAGTGGATGAGTTATAGTCTCGTGAAGGTTTACAAGAGGTGTGCCTACAAAACCTTTTTTTCCAACTCCGTCTATTTGTGACGAATCAATGAACGAATCCAAAATGAATACAGGAGGAGGTACCTTGATGAAAATTCAATTCATATATAAGTAAATAAAGCTCTAATTAGATAGTCGAACAAACCATAATACTCGGAAACTAACAAACCACAATCACAATAAAAAGATTAAGAAGATGGATATAGAGGTAGATGTTTGCGAATGTTCACAAGTGGTTGGTGTTTCCCATATCTGTATGAAGGTCACCGCCAAGATGAACCTATGCATCCTATTGGATTGAGCTACTGGTCTGAATTCTAGTGTCAACACAATGGCATATATAAGGGAACCAGTGATCAACAATCTTAATTCTACATCAACTCAACCGGCATATACAAGGGAACCAGGAGTCGACTTTATTCAACAATCATAATATTTTCTTTTCTTTTTTCACTTTTTTTTTATTTGACAACATGATTGGATCTTTTGGATCCAAGCGCATGATTCTTGTCAGCAGATTACATGATAGTTCCCTTGGATCCTGCATTCCACGCTTGTTTAGGCGACGGAGACAGGGAGAACACACACATATTTCTATTCAAGTGTCATTTTTATTCCGATTGGTCTAATTGGTCGGTTTTTTTTTTTTTATTTAGCAACTCAATCACTCTATTTCATCCTAGCAGTAATAACAATTCAATGTTTAGTGACCCACCAAATCACTTAGAGAACAATAGATAAATATGAAATAAAAATAGAACGTGATATGGTGATATTCCAAGATATGGTAACAACTATCATATAATTTGTAATTTCTGAGCTATGTCCATTGTTTTAGTTAATTGGTTCCTCAACTCCCGTAACCAAGATGGTTTCATCCACTTATATTGGTAGTGTCATCCTAAAGGCATAAGTTTCTAGATTTCGGAGGTTATAAAGCAATTTTTTTATTTATTGGCATCAAACTTTACAAATTATATACAAATTACATAACTACAAATGATACTCCAACTCATAGCTATTTCTGAACATTAGAGGATAAACACTAAACTAGCTATTTAGTTGGAATTTAACTCTGACTCAGCCAATATATATACCTCACCGTCAAGAAAAAATTCCATCTACTTAGAAAGGCTATTGTTTATTCTAAATTTTTCACAAATCTCTAAAAGTTAGAGTTTTGTACACGTCAATTTTTGTTTTATGGAACCCTACCCCCACACTTAAATCAAACATTGTCCTCAATGTTTCAAACCATTTCAAAAAGAATAAGAGGAATACTTGAAAAAGACAAGGAAGTAAGAATTGGAATTGTTCACCTAATTGACGCATACGAGTAATATTCAAAATAGACTCCCCATATATCAACAATCTGAAAATTTGAGGATCCACCCACAAAAAAATCTGCATATATTGCAAAATCTTCACAAGAATGTTAGCAAATTGTGGGAAAAGTGAAACTATCAACCCATAAGAGTTACCCCCACATTTAGTCTTTTCTACACTCGAAAGTGTATACAAAACATAAGTGGAAGGTACTTCTATTTGTTCCTCTTGGAAAATCTGCATGGTGTTAGACTCAAACACATATGGTGGATACTTAGATGCAAGAAATTCGGATAAAACTTTAGAAGCACATAATTCCAGCCCCAAATGAGGTATTTTCCTAAAATATGGATTAACAACTCTTTGAGAAACTACTACTATTTTGGGAGGATCATCATTAGATAGAGATTCACATAAAGGGTTAGACAAACCTTGCAAAACCTCATGTATTACTGGATCCTCTGCACTGCTGGATAATTCCGTTCCCACATCATAAGTATCACTATTCTCATTCAACCGTTCTTCATCAGTTTCTTCTGACTCTATAACTTGCAAATCTTCATCATCAGAATCAAAATCTGCTCCAAGTAAGTCATCGTAATCCTTACGGTCTTCATCACAAGTTGACTTCTCATTCAAAGTACTCACAATCTCTAAACTAAGGGTGTTATTCACAAAGAAGTCATATTCATCATCGCTCTCATACACAACATAAGTCTTACCATTAATAACTTTAGTGTTTCTAGACTCAACTTCTTCCTTTTGAATAGGTGAATGATCATTACCACGATCAAGAGTTGAGATAGTTACACCATCATTATCAACATTTAAGTATTCTTCTTCTTCGGAATCATCATACTCTATATTGGCATCCATGGGAATGTTAGAATGAATTTTAACCTCTTCCTTGTTCCACTATTCTTAAATTTGATTCATGCCATTTCTGATGTTGTCTATATTCCGTTTAAGTTCTTGGAGTGATTCATTGTAACTCAGCTGAAATTTACAAAAAATTTGTGTTGCTTGAAGCATCTGTTGCATCACGGGAATAGCAGCTTCAACCAAATTATCAAATTTCTGATTCGAAGATTGCTCCGCCAAACTTGTTTCATAGTTTCTAGCCCAATTCCCATCCCTTTGAATGGGTGATTGATCATAAAAACGATCAGGAGCTGGGCTAGACTCATTGAAACAAGTCTTGGTTGGTTGTTTACCAAGTTTTTCTACTGCCTTTAGCTCATAAAGAATGTTATCGAGCATCTGCACATGTCTAGAATTAAACTGATTAAAAGTACAACTATCCTCCCATCCTTGTGATCGTTCATCATATCCAAAAGATTGGTTTTTATTATATCCCAAGTATGGTTGGAAGTCATAAGAATGAGAATTAAATTGCTCACCATAGTATGCATGGTTTTGTGAACCATATGTATTACTCTCAAAAGGATTCATCTTGCACACAACTAGTCTAGAGATTTACCTCTTGTTCCAATTGTGCACACGCAAAAAGAATGATTTATGGTACATGAAATAAGATTCTTAAAAAGATAAATTATCAAAAGATAAAAAATAAAAACAATATACAAAAACAGAAAATCAAATAACAACTCAAACTACCGACTGCTCCCCGACAACGGCGCTAATTTTGACGAGGTGTCGAACTCGAAAAAATAATATTTCTTTACTTCTATTTAAACTAACTAGTAGTATACGGATAAGCAGGTTCGTTCCTAAGGGAGAGTTGAGTCTAAGTTGTCGATTCAATTTCTGAATAAGAAATGCAAATATGAGAATGATAATGATCAAAGACTTCTTCTAAGTCACAAAACATGAATCTTATTGATATAGATAATTTCTGCAATCACCCATTACTAATAACCCTAGAATATTTAGTACGCTTAAATATCCCGCAATCTCTTAATTCACCGGACACGGAAGCGCTCGACTACCGGATTCTACTTGCCAAGTTTCCTAGAGGTACGCTTACTAGGTGTGACTCAAACAAGTGCATTAAGTTCCGTGAGATAGACTATTCCTAGTGACAAATACATAAGCTCAATTCATCGACTAGTGTCATTCAATACATATGATTACTTAACAAAATCCCATCGTCAATAACCACATATTACTACTTGTATTAAGACTCTCTAGACAATTACAGGTCGAAGAGGTCTCAACTAGAATTAGAAATACCAAACAACCATTCAATTTGCAACTTAAACGATTGGAGAATAATTCTTAAACATCATTGGCATAGTAAAAAATTAGCAATAACAATATAAATTGCAAGAAATAGTCAGTTTAAATATCAAATTGGAGTTCATGCCCGGACGTCGAAATCGTCCCTAATCAAGATGCAATTAGCTACTGGATTTCATGGTAAACAAAGAAGCAATTAAAAATAAGAATACAAAACCAAAACAACTGCAGGTGAAGTTGACTGTGGACTGATGGTGTTGGCGACAGTGTAGCCTGGTGATAATGGAATGGTGGTGGCGTATGCGAACTTCTGCTGCCTTGGGGCGGTATTTCCTGTGCTCCTTGCTGCCTGTATGCTGGTGATGGTGTAGATGGTATGCAGGTGGACATGCAAGTGCACTGGTGGTATGCTGGTAGAGATGGATGCGGGTGTATATGCATATGGTGATGGTGGTGGTTGTTCAGCGAGTTGCGAGCAGTAGAAGGGGTATTGGATATGATCCAGCTGTAGGTTTAAGTCTTCCTCTTATATATCTTTCTTCAGCTAAAAACTCGCATCGGGTAAACACCCAAGTTTCCTAATTCTATACAAGTCTCAAACGCATGAAAATCTCAGCCATTCATTGTTGTAAACCAACCGTAGTAACCTCCTTATTAGCTGACTTCTCGGCAAGATACAGACCCAACCCAGCGCCAAAGTTATGGACTTACAACAAAAATACATCGGTTCCCTATTGACCTCAATATCCTCTCACAACCCTTGGTATACAGCTCCCAGGTGCAACAATTTTCGAGCCATGGTTTCAGTCTTGCTTGTATTTCAAACTGCACTTGGTCCGTCACTCTTTTACTGCCATACGAGCCATACAATAATGCTTCAGAAACTCCAGTTTCTCTCCCTATCTTATATTCTCCTCAACTAGCAATACCCATGGCAACTGAACTTGAGCCTGTGTAGCACTGGTGGTTCAGTCCTTTCAACGAACAGGTTGCGTGCATCTGGCAATCTGATGATGGTTATGCACTGGCTGTTCATTTGAATTGCACAACTCCTTACCTGCATAAGATGATTGTAACATAAACCCATAACTCTAATTCATTCACAAGCATAAAACAACTCTGAATCTTCTTGTTCATCATCATATATCAATGGCAGAAAACTTCAGTCTTTTCTCTATCGTCTCAGCCCAAAATTGAACTCAAATCCTTACTGAACTCAATCGAATCCATACCCATCCTTCCTGATTGTACCAGAACTAAAAACACTTCATTATCTACTTTGTTCATCACCATATTACTGAACTTCTTCTTCCTTGTGTTCTCGGTCTCAAATTATGTCATCAAACTCGTGTAGCTAATCCGTTCCTTACTGTATTCGAAATCCTCTCCGAACCCTTGGTACTCAGCCATGAGCCTAGTCTTACCGGCGTTGAGTGTGGTGTAGTTATCTAGGTTGGGACCTAAACTGAATTTGTGGCAAGTCTCGACCTTGTCCTGGGTTATAAAGAAAAGCAGGCGCCCCTTAACGAACTATAGCCTGTCTTTAGCAATTTTTCCTAAACCAAGTGGATTTATTGAGTAGAAATCCAGTTTCAACGCATTGGAGACTCACTCCTTTTCTATGCTTCAAGTTCGTCAATATCCGTGGCTTCCAAACGATGCAATAAGCCCTTATTTCTCTTATTTCTCACCACATGACTCCAAAATACCTATAAAATAGAAAACAAACATAATATATGAAAAATACAAGAGAAAGAGCTAAGAATGGCATACAAAATTGATACTCAAATGATATATTTTAGGCCGCTATCAGTACGCCAAAGTAAGTTCGCCCCTTTCTGATGATTATTCTATTTCTTTTTTTGCATTTCAGCTCTGTTGTAATTTCTCAATCTCATCTTTGTCATTAAGTAAAATATATTTTTAAATTTTTTTGCAACAAATCAATCATACATCTCCCTTTCTTTTCTCAATATTTATTTCATTTCACAGCTTAAATTTTTTACCTTTGCAGCTTTCTGCCTCTGGATTTTTGTTGTTTTTTGCTACTTTCTTACCTTCTGCGACATTTTCGCCTCTTCTTATTTTTAGCAAGCATTGGCTTCGCAGAGTTTCTTCTTCTCTATATTCTATTGCATCTGCCATTAATCTTTCACTTCCTTGTCTTTCTTTGACGTTATACTTCCAATTCACCTTCTTTGCAGTTCGCTCTTCGCATGATTCTACATCAATTTCATAACACTTCTTTCCTTAAACCCAATCTCCTTTTATGATGCCAACTCCACTGGGATGAGGGAACTTGATGCACTGATGAAATGTCGATGCTACGCCTAGAATCCCATGCAACCAAGGTCGGAAAATTAAAGCGTTATATGGTGACTCCACGTCGACAACATAGAACAGAATTTCAGAAGATAGTCCTTTCAATGGAATTCGCATAGTGACCTCCCCTTTAGGCTTATTGGAAGTACCATTAAAACCATGGATTTTGTAGGTTGAAGGTATTAAATACTCATCTTTTCCTCCCATAGTTTTATAAGCATGATAGAACATGATATCCACGGAGCTTCCAGTATCAATTAAAACTCGATTGATTGCCCATGAGTCCTCAGCCTCATCATCTTCATCATCACTAGGTTTTGGGTTAATCTCCAATCTTACCACTAATGGATTATCGTGCATTTCTCCACCCTCAGATACTTCTTCTGCGCTGAAAGAAATAATTTTCTTTTCCCATTCTTATAGTGGTGAAATCTTCGCAATGTTCATTATTTCTCTTCCATAAATATCTCTTGCGAATACTTTGCTCAAAATGTTATCGTGAATATCTTCAATTGTTTTATATGAATAGAGTGACAAAACAAATTCTTTGCCTTCGCCCCAACTTCTATTACAAATGTTTCTCTTTCCTTCGTTGTGTTTGTTCTGCGAATTTCTGGTGGAGGTGGTAACGGTTGAGACTGAGGTTGGTCTTTCAGAAAATGATTTTGTTTTCCTTGATCTATCATTCTGAGGATGATTCTCTTTATATTTCTGCAATCATTTGTTGATTGTTCATGAAAATGGTGATAAGAGCAAAATTCATGACTTCTGTGGCTTAGAGGTGGTTCACTTTCCATATTCGATGGTGCTGGTATGTTTTCCATCAAGATTATAGCTTCCCATTTTTTCCACACTAGCATTCAGAGGCGGAATTTTTATTTCTTCTCATATTATCTTATGACTTCCCTGTCCCATATGATGATTTTGCCTCTGACTTCCATAAGTTTCTTGTGGCTGATCAAGCCTTTGAATTTTGTTGTTTCCACCTCGATAATAGAAGTTTCTTTCTCT
This sequence comes from Papaver bracteatum, assembly GCA_023529315.1. NCBI lineage: Eukaryota > Viridiplantae > Streptophyta > Magnoliopsida > Ranunculales > Papaveraceae > Papaver > Papaver bracteatum. The sequence continues at coordinate 1,245,235 of JAJJWX010005036.1, read as the reverse complement.
CTCGAATTCTTGTTGATCGCGGCTTCCCATAGCCACCAACTTCTGTTGACAATCACCCATCATCTTCTCTTGTTATCCCTGCGAAGTACTCGCCATTGTGCTTATCAATTTGGGCAATAAACTTGCATTCGCTTCTTTTGAACTTGTGTTCGCAACTGGATATGATTCCATCTCATTTTGTTTTTCCTCAAAAGCAATATACTCCTCCTGAAGCTCTCGTAACTCAGTCATTGTGATTGTGTTCTTGATTCTGAAAATTTGAATATACATCAAATTGGTTGCGAACATTACGTTAATAAAGGATAGAATAAGGTATCTCTCATCCACACGGCCAGCCATTTCACTGCACATTATCTTCTATCTTATGGTTAAGTGTTTCAAACTTTCGACAATCCTTTGTTTTAACCCAAATACATCTTCAATGCCGGGTCGCGAGGAATTGTTACTTATATACGCCCCTAAGAACGTAGTCTGCAAATGGTTGAAAGATGTTATAGTATTCTTTGGAAAACCTTCGAACCACTTTAGTTCCTACCCCATTAAACTTGATGTGAAATACTTGCACAACACAACATCATGGTTTTACCATTGTATCATATATCTCACATAAGCCTTGATGTGTTGAATGGCACATGTTGTTCCGTCAAAAATGCTAGTTAACGCGGGTAGATTGCACTTTGGGGGTATTCTTCCTAATTGTACTTCTTGTGTGAATGGAGTTTTCGTATCTTCTTCTATGGCTTCGTCTAACTTCCTCCTGCCTCCTTTTGTTCTGTTATTTAGCATTCCTCTCATTTACGCCAATTCTCTTAAAATTTGTTCATTTACACCATGAGCTAATTTCATCGGTCTTTTTAATTCTGCTTCTCTTCTCCTGCGTTCATGCCTGTTTTTATTTTATTCTTCATCATTTTCTCCTTGTTTTTCCCTACGATCTCCTCTTTCATTTCTCACATGAATTTGCACATGATTATACCTCTCATTTTCTTCTCTGTGATTTTTTTCATTCCTCTACAATTCTATTTGTCGCCTTTCATCTCTTCTTTGTACCCTATCATATTCTTCATTGATATTACCATTATTGCGGTTTTGTTCACGCATTCTTTCTCGATTGTCATGATTACTCTGGCGAATTTCCTCTTGGAGATCTTGTTCTTCCACTTTTGCTCTCAGTCATTCCCTTTCGCAACCTAGACGTTCTTGTTCAGTATAATGTCTCACGATTTCATATTTAATTACTTGTTGATTTCTTTGAATTTCTCTCCCATGTAATATTCTCCTTCCTTCTTCCTGATTTTCTTCGCCATCTTGATTATTTCGTTCCTGACATTTCCTATTCTCCTGATCTCTATTGTTTTGTTTATTCTGGAGAATTTCGCCATGTGGAATGTAACGATCTTCAGTTATTTCTCTTCTTTCACGACGTTCTTCGTTTGGATTTCGTACTTCCTCTCGAGTATCTTCATTAGCATTTTCTACAGGCGAATTTCGTAAAATTTCTCCTCTAATTGATCTTGAACTTGATCTTGTAGTGCTTCTTGATCTTCTATTATGTAATCTTATGTTTTCCATCCTCAAATCATGATTTTGTCTTGTCAGATTTGCACATTCTTCTGCTTTTAGTCTCATTTCTTCGTGTATTCTTTGTCTCAACGCCTCTAACTATAAGGACCCTCAATATCGTCAACGTTATTAGACCGGTCAAGTGTCGATTTAGCCGATAATGAATCGATTAGGTTAACACAGACGCTAATTAATATAAATTAATCTAACAACGATTAGATACGAAATTAGTACCACTCGATAGATCTCGAAAAGTTATGTGGAATAGACTACTCGAACGTGTCATTCAGATATCAGACGAAAAGGATATTATCAGAATTATTCAAAGGGAAACGTTAACCGACTGTGGCTGCCCATATCAATTTCCGGGTGTCTTTAGTATTTTGGCTGACCTTATCTCTAGATCGAGCAGATAAACTCGATTTCCTTGGTATTCTTTTTCATTCTTATTTCTTCCTCTTATTTCTCTCTTCTTCTTCTTCTTCTTCTTCTGCTTCTACTCATCGCCTCTGGCGATTTTGTGAAATCATTCTGAGGTCAAAATTAAAGGGAAACTTTGGGGATACGTTAGAGGTTGATTACTGGTGATGGTGTTAAGGTTGGTTTATCGTTGGATAAAGAAGAAATGACGAATTGAAGAGAACTGGAGTTAGGGTTCCTGAGAGATGGAATCGATTGAAGAGTTATGAAATATAGAGGATAAAATTGAGTTCTTAATAGTGAAAGAATGAAGGGGTTCTGATGAAGAATTGAATAATTAGGGTTTCTGCAAATTGTTTAGAGGTTCGATTAATGATGAATAAGACAGAATTAACAGATGGGTTTGTCCTTATTTAATGATTGATGGAAGTTGTGGGGTTCTTGGAGGATTGAATCAGTGAGTTAGGGTTTCTGGTTTTGGGAGCTGATGAAGAACTTGGATTTGAGTCTCGTGTTAAGAAGATGATGGTGTTCTTATTGATGTTGGATCGAACTCATGAAGAATAAAAAAGGTAATATAATTTAAGGGTTCTTATATTTGATTCTGTCTTATGGTTCATGGAGTAATTGATTAAATTACATCAACTGGATAATGGAAACGGGTAATTAGGATTTAGTAGTGTTTTGAATTACAGGGTTCTATGTGAATTCATTTGGGTATGAAGTGAAGTTTGGTTGTGTTCTGAATTACAGAGAATTGTTGAATGTTGGTTTGTTCTAAGTAATATGTTGAGCTACAATTTATGGTGATAAAGTGTACTGAGTTGATGTAAGTTAATGAACTTCCAGTGGCATGGTAGTGGGGGTATTCTGTGGCAGTGGAGTTGAAGGGAATAGTAGTGTTGCATTGGAGTCGTTGGTGTTATGAGAATGGTTACAATGGTTGTGACTGAAAGAAGGTTAGTTGAATGATGTTGCAGCTATGAAGATTGTGTTTCTGAAATGATATGTTTATTGATTAATGTTGATGAATGATATTTACAAGAACAAATGTTTGAAGCTGATATATTACATATGAAACTTGAATTGTAAGTAGTAGTGGTTCAGGTTGGATTGCAGTGTGTTGGGATTCTTGTGGTATTGAGTGTTGCAGTTGTGTTAGAACTGAAGTTTGATTGTGACTCTCAAATGAAGTCTGGTGGTGATCCAGGCTTGAGATGAGTAGTTAGTAATGATGGTTGTAGAGGATGGATAATAGCTCCATTGGAAGCTTGCAACTGCTTTTGTAGGTAGGCATAGTTTGTAATTGTATTTGAGAAGTTATTTTAAATGATTGAATTGATACTTTTCTAGTTTGAAGTTGAACTTGTGTCAGAATTGTCAAGTTAGAATTACAGCTGAGTGAGAAGAACCCTTGGCCTATCTGATTGAACTTATTCAGTCTGATTCAGTTTTGTTTAGCTGAATCAGTTAATCTGAATGAGTCGGATCTCTTGACTCACCGATTCTGACTCAGTTGACTGAGTTAACTCGTTGACCATTAAACCTGGACTTTGACCATGACTGTTAACTTGACCTTTAGACGTTGGACGTCAGTTGACCCAGTAGACTGTTAGTAACCGTTTGTTGACCAGATGGACTGGACCTTAGTTTATTGGTCTAGTTTAGGGGTCTTGGGCTCAGGACTAGTTTTCTTAATTAGATGTTTTGGACCTCTTATGGTCCAAATTAGCATTTGGTTCCTTCTACAAAGTTGTAGATATTCATAAGGCATATCTAATGGACTATAGAATCAACCTAATTGGATTAGTAAACTTTTAGTTATGTTAAAGATGGAGAATGAGATACCATAATGGGCTTAAAACCATTAGATAGAATTGTATAATTCTTGTGTGATCCATCTTGGCTAGATTCTTGGAGTTTTTGTATGATTAATAGTTAGTCTTAAAACCAAAGGATGAACCAGTGGATCGTGGATCTCGAGGTATGCGAGGCTTGTCATCAAAAGATGTGGGAATCGATAACGAACTCTCTTGTATTCATTATCGTTTTACAAATCAATCTTTATGTTGAGAAATTTATGCATATCTTTGTGTGCTCTGTGTGGTATGAGATGTGTCGACACGATATCAGTATTCTATGTCTAGGGCGATACACCGAAATATTTCACTGCTAGGGCGATACACCGCAATATTATTCTTCCTTTATATATATTTAGTATTCTATGGCTAGGGTGGTACACCGCAATATTATTATGGCTAGGGCGATCCACCGCAATATTATTCTTCCCTTATGTGCGGCAACACACATCTCATACATGGATGTTTATTGTTATTTATGAATGTCTTTGAAAAAGTTTCTACGTTATGTTTTATTGTCTTTCCTTGTATTATTGAATTTCGATAAAACCTGCATTGTCTTCGAATCATATTAATGATTACTTGAAAGCTAGTTTTTATTTCTACTGGGCACCCCTTTTAGGGATGATGTGCTCACCCATTCCCACTTTCAGTTTCAAAGACAGATCATAGTTGCGCAGCGGAAGTTTCGTGGCGTTGAGTCTTCTATTATGTTTATTATGTTGTATAATCTATTTGCAAACTGAATTACTATTGTTTGTGTAAAATTTGAGAGGAGTTCTTGTTTATATGTATTTCAGAGTGGGGCTAGTTTTTGGGTTAAGTTTTGTAGCAGATTTCTTAATTGAATGTTTAAGTAAATGATTTAGATTCGTTAGTGCCTCTTTATTTAGTTAAATTCTTGGTTTAGTCAGCTGTTAGCTTAGGGGGCGCTACAAAGTTGGTATCAGAGCTCATTATTAGATCTTATATGGGAAAATATAGAAATAGCCAGTGTCAGTTAGTGAACTAGATTAGTTAGAACAGAGTTGGGTTGTGAGATAAATTTTAATCACTAAAAGCTATCTATAATTAAAAGATTTATATTTTATTTATTGATTTGTTTGTTTAATTGTTTGTGTTTGTAATGAAATAAAAATTGTAGGATACACCAATACTTTAGGGTTTGATAATAATTACTCTAAAAATTATGAACAAGTACATAATCCAACAGAAAAATTGTGAGATTAACACAATTGATAAATCTTGAAAGTTGCATAAAATTTATTGAATACCTTGACTTATACATAGAAATCAACAATTTATAATCACATAAATGTTAATAATATTTTTGGAACTTAATAAAAATTGAAAGAGTAGTGAATAATAGTTCAACCATCAATGTTAATAATAAAAATATTATAATAGTAATCATAAAGCATAATAAAAGCGATAATTTTGATAAGTGTGGGTGTAAATTATCCCCAGTGCTAGGTGTCAACATCTCAAGCTATGAGGTACCCAAACATGAAGATACGAGAAGCACTAGATAGAGGCTAGAAGGCGCGAAATTTAAGGAGCCACGTGGATCGGGCGTGATCACTCTACAGCTGTCGGACAAGACTCGACCTCAGGCCTCTGACAAAGCTGACAGACGAGACGTATTGGGTCAACCGAGGAGTGGTATTCAAAGGGATAAAAAGATACGTGTCATATCGGCCAGATGCAAGGGCGACAGGTTGGAAGGGAGACATCGCACCAAGAGAACACCCAAACAGATCGCCTCGGACAAGGGACTACAAAGGGATCAAAGCACATCGGCCATAGTGACGGAAGAAGGGATGACGCAGGCGGGCCCGATGACAGGACTTCAAGTTAGATATGTTGTGACAAACACCCTAGTTTGGTTGTATGTAGCCTCCCTTATAAATAGAATAACTTGTATCCAAAAGAAGGTAGGATATATTGGGAGGAGAGAGACTTGTAATCAGAAAAGAAAGAAGTAAAGTTGAGAGCTAGTTCACTTTGTAAGTGAGTTCACTTGAAAGAGCAACACCATTGTAACACCTTGAAGTAATAAGATTCATCCTTTCACCCCGTGGACGTAGGTAATCATACCGAACCACGTATATCCTCGTGTCTATCGTCATGTCCCTACTTTCACTTGCATGAGTAGAAGTTTTCTATCCTTTGGATGTAGGTTGTAGTAAAATGCATCTACATTCTGGCGCCGACTAAGGGGATCCGACTAAGATCTCCGGATACCTTGCCTTGGAGACCTTCAAAGACGATCCAAAGCTCATGTATACACGTTCAAGTGTTGTAGTTGAAGCTAGGATGAACTCTGATGGCCGAAATCGTTGTTATGTCGAGTCATTTAGTTTACATGCATAGTTACAGCAGTAGCAGCATACTCACAAGGCGTGGTAAAGTTCTCATTTCTTCTCCCACCAACAGTTTGATCAGCAGAAAGTCTTCATATGCTCACCGGCGACTAACAACACAGGTTTGGATCTAGGTTGAAAGTCTGCTGATATGATGACTACTTGTTTTTGATGATTGATCGAGTTTTAGCGGTAGATAAGCTGTTTTCTTGCGATACTATAGAGCTTGAGTGTTTGGAGTAACAAAAGGTCAAAGATAAGGTGTCTTTTTACATAACAAGCTGTCGATCTTGAGGTGTCTTGCCCGACGATGTTAACTAGTCATCGGAAAGTTCTTGGAGAAGATCTAGGGAAGACAACCATAATAAGATCTTAGGAGAATAACAACAATAGGAACTTAACTTAAGTTTTGGATTTATGCGCCGTACTGTTCAATCATCATGTGCATGAGTTTAATGATTTAGATCATATAGAAGGAAGGACAAACTAGCTTAAATACGGAGGTCAAGTACTGAAGACGACGTCGTACGGAGTGACATCGACGTAGCGTACTGAAGTCAGTATAAAGTCAAAATAGGGTAGATAGGCAGAGCCCATTTGATAACCGGAGTAGGCTTTATATCTGCGAGCTGTGGCGTAATGACAGTTTTTATGTCAGTCGAATTTATTTCACCTTTTTGAATGTTTATTTCCCAAATATTAGGTCAAAGTAAGGTGTTCTTTGTATTTGCTGACGTAGGTAGGGACGACACTCGGCTCACCGCGTGCCACACCCGATGGATATCACATCAGGGACATGAATGATGTTAAGGAATCGTACAGTAACTAGCAGCAACATGCAGACATGGGTAACAGGGCCGAGGCAAGAAGGCAGTCGACAACCACCACTCGAGGAATCTAGGGCATCAGCACGAGTCATGCCAACTGTTAATGAGCGAGTGAATCTCGGGCGAGATGATGACACCCTACCTTTGGACCAGGTCATCTTGACCCAGAGGAGAGTTGACCTAATTGATGGGCTCACAACTTCCGATACAGAGGACGATGAGGAAGCACTTGAAGCCCAGGCCCAGAGACAAAGAAAAAGGAAGCCTTAGGAAGAGAGCAGGAGCGTCTCAGGCAGATTTAGTTGGGGCGAGCAGCAGAGAGAAACGTCGGCCCTACCCCCATCCATGCGACTGGTCCAATACTACCCCCACCGCCAATGTGGATTCCATTAAAGACTCGGACACACTACCCTAATGGACACTCTAGCCATGAAAGCACATACCCGACACTCTTAGCCATTTCAGAAAGTCAAAGAATGCAAGAAACGGTATTAAGGGAGCTCCAGCAGCAGAATCTCGCCCTAGAGTTCGAAAATTATCAGTTGAGGAATCAGCGAACCAGATCAAGTGGTTCGTCCAGCCGAGGAATGTCGAGTCGTCATGGACGATCAGGTCAATCACCACCTATGATGGGGGCGAGCATTCCTAATCAGTCCGGACGATCAGGTCAACCACCACTACCTCCCGTACCCCCCCCCCCCCCCCCCAACACACACAAAGATATGGACCACCCGAGGACTCTTACACTGATGAGGAAAGGCGAGGAAGGGACGGGCGACATGATCGAGAAACAGAAGCCAAGCTCAAAGAGTTGGAGGCAAAGATCAAGGAGCTATCGGGAAATAGCGAAGAGAACAAATTGGCGGAAATCATGAGTGAGGCCGAGAAGACGCCTTTTTCCCAAGAACTCGAACAAATGCCATTCCCACCAAAATGTACTTTTCCAACATTTCCTTCTAGATTCGACGGAACAGGAGATGCGGTCGAACATCTCAAAATGTATACTATGTCATTGATTCAATGGAAAAGCAACACGGTAGTCATGTGTAAATTCTTTCCGGCCAGTTTGGAGGGCGAGACGAGAGATTGATTTTATCCACTCCCACCAGGATCGATTCACGGTTATGATACACTTGTCGAGGCCTTTCTTGAAACCTATATGCACAAAAGCCGACCTCGGCCAAGAATGAACAAACTATTCACCCTCGCCTGGAGGTTCAGGGAGCCCTTGAGAACCTTGACCGATAGGTGGAGGAAGTTGTGTACTGAAATTGGAAAGGTACTCGTGGACCAAGCTATCTTTGGATTTGAAAACGCACTGGGAAGATTGGACCCCATCTGGGTAGCTATGTTTTCTGAAAAGCCTAAAACCCTAAAGGAGATGCGAAGAATGCAAGAATATTTTATCGCCCTTGAAGAAATCCAGGACGAATAGAGAGATAGGGGAACACAAGAAGCTAGTACTGAAGCGGGTGTCGAGACTAAGGAGGTTATGGACAACCCATCTAGGCGACCCAAGAAGAGATAGGACCCTCCACCAAGAGGTAATGAGAAGAAAGAATGGGTGGCCAAAGGGAAGAGGCCGAGGCAGGAAGCCCGATCGTACACCCCTTTAAACGCTCCTTTGGAGGAAGTATTCAAGGAAGTCGAGAAGAGGAACGATATCAATTACCCAACATCGAGGGGAGTCCAGTTTCAAGAAACCAAAGGCTACCCAAACTACTGCCAGTACCTTCGGTATAGGGGCCACTCCACTAATAATTGTCGAGAAGTGAAGGATATCGTCCAACACCTCATCCGAGACGGGTACCTGAGACAGTTTGTCCGACATCCATCCCAGTCGACAGCAGCACCCGATGCGCCGGTCCATTAAGTCCGTATTGATAGGTCAACCCAATTTGTGAATACCATTTCACACTCCACTATGCAATACTACACTTTCGGACCAGTTATCACTTCAAGGATTCACAAGAGGGACCGCAATGGCAAAGAAATATTCAGTGTAGCTAATACCTTACCAATGGAACCCTGGATGATGCAACCTATTTCTTTTTCGGCCAAGGATGTCCCAAAAAATGGTCAAGAACACAGTGATCCCTTGGTCATCACGTTATTAATTAAGAGATGGGGAGTAAGAAGAATTCTCATAGATAGTTGAAGTTCAGTCGAAGTGTTATTCTACGACAAGTTTAAGAGAATGGATTTGTCGGACGACATCCTCGTCCCCTCAACATATCACATCTACGGTTTTAACGGCACAATTACCATCCCTAAGGGCGAGGTAACACTGAGGGTTTCAGATGGTAGGGGTTACCTTGACACTCTGACCACCTTTTGTGTGGTCGATGTCGCCTCGCCTTATGAAGCAATTATCGGACATCATTGGATCACTGGGATTAAAGGAGTGGCATCGGCCTATCATCAGAGATTAAGATTCCCTACCTACAAGGGAATAGCTTAAGTATTGGGCGACTCCCAAGCGTCACGACAATGCATGCAGGTTGATGCTGAAATTAATGAAGATCGGCGAGCATGACAAAGGCGAGAGAATAATAAAGCCAAAGAGGTCAAGGCTACAGAAGAACCATAGGAGATTATTTCACAAGCGGTCATGGCATGCGATACCCAAGAGCAAGACCCTTTATAGAAATTAAAGGATACGGATCCATTCAAGGGGACTAAATCTAATTTCTCGACAGTTGAGCCGACTCGGGAGGTGAATTTGGGGACGATGGAGGAGCCAAAGATAGTGAGGATCGGGACGTTACTCTCGGATAAACAAGCAAGTCAACTCATGACGGTGTTAAAGGAAAACTTAGACGCGTTCGCTTGGGAAGTATACGATTTAGAGGGGATCGACCCGGAGGCCTGTTGCCACCATTTTAATATTAATCCGAGGTTCAGACCCGTAAGACAAAAAATGAGACGAATCGCACCAGAGTTACAGGCAGAGGTTGAGGTCGAGCTGAAAAAGTTGTGGGAATCCGGGATAATCAGGAAATCCCATTACTCGCAGTGGATATCTAATATGGTCGTGGTACCAAAGAAAAAAGGAGGAGTTAGGATATGTATTGATTTTAGTGACTTGAACAAGGCTTGTCCGAAGGATAACTTTCCTCTTCCAAGCATATACCAATTAGTAGAATCCATAGTCGGGTACGAGGCGATGACATTGACGGATGGATACATGGGATACAACCAAATACCGTTAGCGCCCGAGGATCAGGAGCATACCTCCTTTTTCACACCAAGAGGGTTGTATTGTTATACTAAGATGCCATTTGGACTTAAGAACGCTGGTGCTACTTACCAGAGATTAGTGGGAGACATGTTTGAAAACAAGATCCACGACACCATAGAAGTTTATGTAGACGATATGTTAGTCAAGAGTCGTCGAGCTAAGGATCACGTCCGAGACCTTCGAGAGATTTTTCAGACGATGAGGAAACACAAGATGAAGATTAACCCCGCTAAGTGCGACTTCTGGGTTACATCAGGAAAATTCCTGGGATATATCATCACCCCCAGAGGGATAGAGGCAGCTGTCTTAGAAATGCCTTCTCCCTCGACGGTAAAGGATGTGCAAAAGCTAAATGGCTGCATAGCAGCGTTGGGGCGATTCGTGTCACGGTCGTCGGACAAATGTAAAACCTTTTACGATATCCTGAAGAAAGGAAAACAGTTTCAATGGACGGATGCAAGTGAAGAGGCCTTTCAAAACATCAAGTTACACATAGCCAGCCTCCCGATTTTGCAGAGGCCCGAGCCATCAGAGATCCTCACCCTATACTTGGGAGCGACACCATATGCCATTAGTGTAGTATTGGTCAAGACGTAGGAGAACGTGGAAAAACCGATATATTTCACTAGCAAAATACTAAGCCCGGCCGAGAAAAACTATACCAGAATGGAGCTGATGTTTCTGGCACTAGCTTTTGCCGCTTCTAAACTCCGAACGTATTTTCAAGCTCATCGCATACGGGTGATCACCAAATAGACTATTGAAGTAGTCCTGGATAATACAGGGCGATCGGGAAGAATCTCTAAATGGGGAGCCTTAATCAAACAGTATGATGTGGTATACTAAACAAGGACGGCGATCAAGGGGCAGGTAGTGGCCGACTTCTTAGCTGACTTCCCACTTAGTAATGAAGACGAGGTGGAAGATATACCGGGGATGATGGAAGAATGAGAAGAACCTGCTGACCTATTAGCATCCAATAGTCCTACAAGATGGGAAGTTTTCGTCGATGGAGCGTCAAACAAAGAGGGATCAGGCCTTTGGTTAGTGTTCTCCATGCTGAAAGGAAGGAAGATAGTGCATTCGTTCAGACTAGAATTCAAGGCAACAAACAATGTCACCGAGTATGAAGCGGTGATCCATGCCTTACGGATAATTGTAGAAATGGGACTGCAAGAAGTTCGCTTAACTAGTGACTCACAGTTGGTGATCCAGCAGATTACGGGCAAATACGCTACACACGACCCCGTATTGCAAAAGTATTGGGAGCTCGCCCAGTCTTACATTAACCAAATACCGAGTGTTAAGTTCCGACACATTTTTCGAAAAGATAATAGACACTCAGACGCTCTATCATACATCGCCTCACAACTGGTATACCCGAGCATAGAGGGCATTCGCGTTATGATGATCCTTACTCCCTCAATCCCAGAAACACCAGAAGTACGGATCGATGTGGCTATTAACACAGCCGAGCGATATAAAGAGGGTGATTAGAGAAAGACGACATACCGATACCTAAAAACAGGCGATCTACCTAAAGGTCGGCCCGAGATAAATAAAATCAAGAGTAAGTCGGGCGCCTATGAGCTAAGGGAAGGGATCTTATATAGGAAATCCTACTTATGGCCCCTTTTACGATGCCTAAGTAAATAGGAAGGCCACACGATCTTGCACGAGTTACACTATGGAGCCGCCGGAAATCACATCTCGAGGAGAAGCTTATCGGCCAAAGAAAAGACGATGGGCTACTTCTGGATGTATATGAACGAATATGAAAAGGAAATGGCAAAATCTTGTGAAGAATGTCAGCGGTTCGGCAAGAAAATAAGGCGCTAGGGGTACCCTTAAACTATGTTATAAGCCCATGGCCCTTTGCCAAATGGGGCATAGACATTGTCGGACCATTACACGTAGGAACGGGGCAGAGGAAATACTTGATCATGTCCACAGATTACTTTACCAAATGGGTAGAAGCAGCACCACTAAGGCATATCCGAGACAAAGATGTCTTCAAATTCATCTGGGACCATATCATTTGCCGCTTTGGGATCCCAGCAGCCATCGCCTCCGATAACGGTAAACAACTCCAAGGGGAAAATATTAATATGTTGTTCAACACGTACAACATCAGGAAGAGTAAAGCAACCTCTATTTACCCACAGAGTAATGGTCAGGCCAAGATCACTAATAAAACGATCGCCGACAACATGAAGAAGAAATTAGATGGTGCATATGGTGACTAGTGTGAGGAGATATATAACGTTTTGTGGGCATACAGAACTACCCGGAGGGAAGCTACAGGGTTCTCGCCATTCATGATTACTTACGGAACCGAGGTGATTCTACCAACAGAAGGGATGATCCGTACTACTAGAACAGAAGCTTGGAGGCGAAACATCTCGTCCGATCTAATTTTGGCAAAACTGGACGATCTGGAAGAAACAAAGGAGATAGCGTTACAAAAAATGGAAAGCTATCAAAGAAGGTTACAGCGAGAGTATAACAAATGCGTTCTCCCAAGAGAGTTCCAACCAGGGCAGCAAGTACTCAAATTTTTGGCTGAATGGGAGCGAGACAAAAAGGGAGGAAAACTAGCACCAAAGTGGGGTGGGCCATACATAATTGCGTCTAAGGCATGCGAGGGATCGTATCGTCTACTAAGGCTCAATGGAACAGAAGATCCCAAACCCTGGAACATCAAGTATTTGAAACTCTACCACCCATAAACGGAGACGCGGTGAAAAGGTGAGCATTCTTGTCTTCTATTTCTGTAAAACCGCGAGGGGTATGAGATAGAGCATGAGCGACTAATGGTCATTCGTACTCGGTGCAAAGCCAATATGGAAGTGCCGAGGTGACTTACACTCGAATGGTCATTCGTACTCGGGGCAAATCCAGTGTGGAAGTGCCGAGATGACTTACACTCGAATGGGCATTCGTACTCGGGGAAAAGCCAGTGTGGAAGTGCCGAGGTGCCTTGCAGTTGCCTAGCTATTCGTACTCGGGGCAGTGGCAGTGTGCAAGTTCCGAGGTAGCCTAAGGGTTCTGGTGATTGGAAACCAGTTTCGCAGGTTGTTAAGACACGAGGTCTTCTCATCTAGGTGACCTACTTACATTTGAAAGGTCACCCCCATCGCAGGTGGCTGTGACCACTTGCCCGAGATTTTTTGATCGATAACCGCTCGGGATAATCGAGCCTAGAATTAGGTTGGCTAGTACCCTTCCACTGAATCCAAGAGATAGTGATGAGATGCCCCAATAAGGACATGGCATTGGGCCCGATGACCCTCCTTGTTGGGTGTGTTCGACAGAAACAGTTAAAATACTAACACACATAATCAACAAATTGCAGGAATAACATAAGGAACAAGGGCTAGAACGAAAAGCAACATGTGTCAATTAAGAAAGCGCGGAAAATGTCATGAAACCACAAGAAACACAAAGTATAACGGAAATAAAAAGAACAACATCGGTGATGCAGCACCCCCGTATAAAACAAACAAGCAGTGTATCGGAAATAAAATGGGGAAGAAGTGTTCAAAGCGATTTACAACCCATAGCAAGGGGCGATTTAGTGACGCAGCACTACAAAAGGGGAATTCAAGCCTTGGGGGAACAGTGCCGGCCCTCTTTTGCGTGAACTTGCGCAGCTTATTCTCCACCCACTGCTCGATAACCGACCGAACCTTCTCGTCTATCTCCTCAGGATGGGCGACGCGTTCGTCCACTAGTTTTTGGGTAAGCTGAGAAGTGGTTTCCTCGGCGTCGGCCAGCTTGGAACCCAACTCGGCCTTAACCTGCTTCAACCGTCGGACCTCCAGATCCAATTCACGAGAACGTTTTTGCTCGCCTACAAGATCACAACAACGCGGGATTATTCATTGAGCATGGTTTAGCAATTTCGCAACTACAAAAAAAAAAAAATCTAAGCCTAAGGAACTGCCTCAACACGTCGCCAACAAGACCTGAAAGAGCTGGTAACACTGACTGAAGCGACTCTACCGACTTGGACAACTCATCCCCGGCCTTGGACAATTTCATGGTTAGCTCGTTGTAGCATTGCTCGTTGAACTCGTTACTGGGGCAGTACTTCTTATGTTCGCTCCACTCGTCCATTAGCCGATTACGCGATACTTGGAGCACTGAAAGTTGCGATTTACTCCATTCTAGTTTACCCACCACTTTGTTGAGTTCGCCCACTTTGCCCATTAGATCATGGTTAGCTCGCTCCACTACATCTTTATCCCTCAGTATTCATCGGCGATCTTCATGAAGGTCTCGGTTCTGCAATTGTAATGCATCTACCCGTTGCTCTAAGTTCGTGACCAAAGCGGTCTTCTCAGCAGCTAGGCATTGGGAAGAACCCAAGTGAGCCCGTAAATTGTCTATTTCTTCAGGGGCATACTCAAACTGACGATAGCGTTCTAATTCATCTTGAAGCTCTTCGATCTCATCGGCCTGGCGATCTATCTTACCATCCTTATTCGCAATTCGCCGATAAAGATTCTCCACTAAATCCTTTTCGATATCCCACTTCCTCTTCATAATCCTAAACTCCGAGGAAGCATCTAAACTTATACTAGCTATCTCGGCTAGAAGAAGGATACCCGACTCAGGATACTGTCACGATAAACTCAATCAACTTAAGCTAAGATTATGGAATTATAACATACCTTGGGCATCGGCGAGTTTGATTTCCAGCTCGCGCGCGCGACTTTTTTCATTCTGCAATTGAAGCTGAAGAGATTCCACCAGCTGGTTTTCCCTAAGACGATTGGCAGCATCCAAGTGTACCCGATTAAGAATCTGCTACAAGTAAATAATTTATAATGGTAGGCGACGAAAAGGATTAAACCAAGGGCAAGGCGTCACCCAAACAGGCAGAGTCACTCACCATTGTATCAAGAGTCTGAGCTATATCTCCATACAGGGGAACGGCAACAAGCATTTTCTCATCAGTATATGCACCGAAGTCGGGGGAAGTCAGCGCTCCAAGAGAATTCATGATAGGGCCTGAGACAGTAAAAGAGGTTTCAACACCGGACGAGGACCCACCAGTAATCTGGGGCAGACGATGAAGTACTTCCGATTCAGCATTAACAGTAATTCCTAGCTCAGGCGCCTTCAGGGGTTCTTGTTTGTCGGCCAATTCAGGATTAACGACCACCTCAGGACCAACATTCTCGCCCATCTCCTTCCCATCGCCCTTGTCATCCGAGAAATCCTCACCGAATATGTCATCTTCATCAGGTATATCGAAGATTGGTTTCTGCCTTTGATGTGGCTTAGAAACAACATGCTTGACCCTATGAGGATTACGTCTAAGAGGTTGAGGGTCAATCTCCTCCACATCGGCTTCATCACCATCACGCCTAGGGAATTTCTGCACAAGGCTTCTCGTCAGAACATGTGAAGGCAAAAAACAAGGGCAAGTACATGTACTTATATTAAAAACACTGTGTTTGTTACCTTCCCATGGTCCTCCTCAACCCTTGTCCTAGTACCTCTTTTCCTCGACGATGAGGCAGCCTTGGTAGAGTCGCCATGAGGCTTTAACGACAACAAATAGCCAAACCGTGTAAGAACCAACTAGTTATAAATTGAGGAAAGTAGAAGGAGACACATACCTTATCGGCCCTGTCGTCGTTAACTACCTAGAAAGGATAAGGCTCGGCCGAAAATGAAGGCGATGGAAAGCTACCATGTAAAATAGGACCTCGAACAAGGAGCGGAACTCGGGGATAGATTGGATCATTGGTGTGACGGGGTCGCCTGTTAGAACCTTAACCCATGGGATCAACATCTAGCATCATCCTCTCAACACCCTTAGGCATGGTTCTCTGACGATGGGGACTAGCAGCAAAATCGGCAAGATCACCGTTGGTTGAGCTACCAGCTCGATAGTTGACAAGGAAATTAGTAACGGTATATTCAGGAGCGTCCTAGGGATTATAGGTCGACCATTCAGCGGTGGAGCCACGACCATCTCGGCGATTTCTCCACTCATCCATAATGCGAAAAGTGTTGCCAATCCATTGAGCCAGGGCACGATAAGGCTTGAGCTGGGAGAGAATCTCATAATATAAAGGGCTATCAGGATTGTACAAAGGGAGACGAATTCCTAGCTCTAGTTGACCCTGAGTAATGACCACGCAATCAGCCGACTGCTCATACTTATCCATGTCGGACTTCTTCAAGAGGCTGTTTTGGCCCGAGATTAGGGTAACTTCGTAATTTTGAAGATCATACTTCTTTTTCAATTGCTCAATGAACTCTTCATCAGAGAGATCTTTCCCCCTTTTCTCGGACATGCATGAAATAGAAGGAGAATCATCAGGAAAGATAGATTTCATGGTGCGATCATCGTACTTAGAGGGACTATCAAAGGAAAACAGGGAAGCAAGGGAAAAAGCATCATTCTCAGAAAAAACATCATCCACGCACCTTTTCTCAGTCATCGAGGGAGAAGAAGCCATGAACGGGAATAGTACATAACTCGGAAATCGATAAAGGAGGTTGGGACGACGAAAATATAACTGCATCCACTGTAGCACTCGGAGATGAAGAGATGAAGGAAGAAAATCGAGAAGACATGGATTTACTGAGGTAGAAGATGATGAAGAATCTCGAAGAAAAAGTTGCAGCGTTTGAAGGCTAGAAAAGAAATGGTGAAGAAGAAGAAAGAGAATATGAGTTGGACTATTTAAAGAAGAGAAGTTGTAACCAGCACCGACGGTTACAGGTAATAAAGTGGAGTTAATGGGGGACTGCATGGCGGAAATCTCGGCATGAACGAGGACGTGGGAAGCGGGGACGACTTTCTTCCACTCGTGGCTGCCACACGAGCGAAAAAAGGGGCATAAATGTAGGTGTAAATTATCCCTATGGCTAGGTGGCAACATATCAAGCTATGAGGTACCCAAACATGAAGAGACGAGAAGCACGGGATAGAGGCTGGAAGGCACGAAATTTAAGGAGCCACGTGGATAAGGCGTGATCACTCTACAGCTGTCGGACAAGACTCGACCTCAGGCCTCTGACAAAGCTGACAGACGAGACGTATTGGGTTAACCGAGGAGTGGTAGTCAAAGGGATAAAAAGATACATGTCATATCGGCCAGGTTGTAAGGGCGACATCGCACCAAGAGAACACCCGAACGGATCGCCTCGGACAAGGGACTACAAAGGGATCAAAGCACATCGTCCATAGTGACGGAAGAAGGGACGACGCAGGCGGGCCCGATGACATGACTTCAAGTTAGATACGTTGTGACCAACACCCTAGTTTGGTTGTATGTAGCCTCCCCTATAAATAGAAGAACTTGTATCCAAAATAAGGTAGGATATATTGGGAGGAGAGAGACTTGTAATCAGAAAAGAAAGAAGTAAAGTTGAGAGCTAGTTCACTTTGTAAGTGAGTTCACTTTGTAAGTGAGTTCACTTCAAAGAGCAACACCATTGTAACACCTTGAAGTAATAAGATTCATCCTTTCACCCCGTGGACGTAGGTAATCATAACGAACCACGTATATCCTTGTGTCTATCTTCATGTCCTTACTTTCACTTGCATGGGTAGAAATTTTCTATCCTTTGGATGTAGGTTGTAGTAAAATGCATCTACAATAAGTAATGTTAGAATTTCTTAATTAGTAATATATTGAACTTAAACTTAACTAAAATCTCACTAAAGATATATAACGATAGAAATAATAATTATGATTAAATAACTATGGAAAATTAATAACGCTATTCTACGGTTAAGTGTTGTAAATTCAACTAATTACAAATTATCCTTAGTCTAACAAATGATCCAGAAATTTATAAAATGGAACAAATATACATGAAGTAGTGATAATACTATTCGGATGCTTAGAGAAAAATTAGAATTAAAAGAAAATTAAATCATATATTAATAAGATACATCAGAAATAATAATAGTAACATTTGTATAATAGATATCACATTAAATTATTCTTAAATAGTACATGAATTTAAAATTTATTTAGTTATACTAATATAGTTTCATTTGGAATTAAAATTCGATTTCATTTAAATAAATAAATAATAATAATGACAATAATTAAATTGTTTAAAATGTTATATAATTGGTGAAGTGAAATTTTTAGGTTAATCAGTTACAACTTAATTTAGAGATTAATTAATCATAATAAGTTAGAAATTAATAAATCTTAATAAATTAATAGATAGTTAATCCAGCACTAGGGAATAGTGAAGGTTGTGTTTTCTCTGTTCGTAGGAAGGCATTGTTGGGACTGGCCAACCTTGATAGGGCAATTGCATTCAGAGATGACTGATCATAGAAGCTTGGTATAATTCTTTAGGAAACCGATAGATATAATTTCACTTAGAAAGATTTGTAGATTCTTCCTTGTAATTAGAGACACCTATTTTTTTGTAAGATAGAAATTAGTATAAGAAACTTAGACTTATGTATTTGATAGAATTTAAAAACAGCATAGTTAAACTAGAGCTACAAATTTTAGATTTTAGTTGTAGAAATCCATTTAGGTTTGTGATTTGTTATATGGTGTTTGCGCTTAGACAAGATATAATATTTTTCTTTAAGGTGGAGAGTTTTGAAGATCAGAAGGGCAGTTTGATTTTCGAGGACGAAAATCATACAAGGTGGGGAGAATGTAAGGACCCTCAAGCTCGTCAACGTTATTAGATCGGTCAAGTGTCGATTTATCCGATAATGACTCGATTAGTTTAACATGGATGCTACTTAATATAAATTAATCTAACAACGATTAGATATGAAATTAGTACCACTCGATAGATCTCGAAAAGTTAGGTGGAATAGACTACTCGAACGTGTCATTTGGATATCAGACGAAAAGGATATTATAAGATTTATTCAAAGGGAAACGTTAATCGACTGTGGATGCCCATATCAATTTCCGGGTGTCTTTAGTATTTTGGCCGACCTTATCTCTAGATCGAGCAGATAAACTCGATTTCTTTTGTATTCTTCTTCATTCTTATTTCTTCCTCTTATTTCTCTCTTCTTCTTCTGTTGCTTCTACTCATCGCCTCTGGCGATTTTGTGAAATCATTCTGAGGTCAAAATTGAAGGGAAACTTTGGGGATACGTTAAAGGTTGATTACTGGTGATGGTGTTAAGGTTGGTTTATCGTTGGATAAAGAAGAAATGACGAATTGAAGAGAACTGGAGTTAGGGTTCCTGAGAGATGGAATCGATTGAAGAGTTATGAAATATAGAGAATGAAATTGAGTTCTTAATAGTGAAAGAACGAATGGGTTATTGTTCAATTGATGTTTTGAAGTGGTTCTGATGAAGAATTGAATAATTAGGGTTTCTGCAAATTGTTTAGAGGTTCGATTAATGATGAATAAGACAGAATTAACAGATGGGTTTGTTCTTATTTAATGTTTGATGGAAGTTGTGGGGTTCTTTGAGGATTGAATCAGTGAGTTAGGGTTTCTGGTTTTGGGAGCTGATGAAGAACTTGGATTGGAGTCTCGTGTTAAGAATATGATGGTGTTCTTATTGATGCTGGATCGAACTCATAAAGAATACAAAAGGTATGGTTCATGGAGTAATTGATTAAATTGCATCAATTGGATAATGGAAACGGGTAATTAGGATTTAGTAGTGTTTTGAATTACAGGGTTCTCTATGAATTCATTTGGGTATGAAGTGAAGTTTGGTTGTGTTCTGAATTAAAAAAAATTGTTGAATGTTGGTTTGTTCTAAGTAATATGTTGAGCTACAATTGATAGTAATATGTAAGTTAATGAACTTCCAGTGGTGTTAATGTTGTTGATAGAGAAGAGTTTAATGAGTTTAATGTGGAATCAGTGGCATGGTAGTGTGGGTATTCTGTGGCAGTGGAGTTGCAGGGAATAGTAGTGTTGCATTGGAGTCGTTGGTGTTCTGAGAATGGTTACAATGGTTGTGACTGAAAGAAGGTTAGTTGAATGATGTTGCAGCTATGGATTGTGGTTATGAAATGATATGTTTATTGATTAATATTGATGAATGATGTTTGCAAGAAGAATTGTTTGAAGCTTATATATTACAGATGGAACTTGAATTGTAAGTAGTAGTAGTTCAGGTTGGATTGCAGTGTGCTGGGATTATTGTGGTATTGAGTGTTGCAGTTGTGTTAGCACTGAAGTTTGATTGTGACTCTCAAATGAAGTCTAGTGGTGATCCAGGCCTGAGATGATTAGTTAGTAATGATGGTTGTAGAGGATGAATAATAGCTCCAGTGGAAGCTTGCAACTGCTTTTGCAGGTAGGCATAGTTTGTAATTGTATTTGAGAAGTTATTTTAGATGATTGAATTGATACTTTTCTATTTTGAAGTTGAACTTGTGTTAGAATTGTCAAGTTAGAATTACAGCTGAGTGAGAAGAACCCTTGGCCTATCTAACTGAACTTATTCAATCTGACTCAGTTTTGTTTAGCTGACTCAGTTAATCTGACTGAGTCGGATCTGTTGACTCATCGATTCTTGTTCGACTCAGTTGACTGAGTTAACTCGTTGACCATTAACCCTGGAATTTGACCATGACTGTTGACTTTACCTTTAGATGTTGAACGTCAGTTGACCCAGTGGACTGTTAGTAACCGTTTGTTGACCAGATGGATTGGACCCTAGTTTATTGGGCTAGTTTAGGGGTCTTGGGCTTAGGACTAGTTTTCTTAATTAGATGTTTTGGACCTCTTATGGTCCGAATTAGTATTTGGTTCCTTCTACAAAGTTGTAGATATTCATAAGACATATCTAATGGACTATAGTATCAACCTAATTATATTAGTAAACTCTTAGTTATGTTAAAGATGGAGAATGAGATACCATAATGGGCTTAGAACCATTAGATAGAATTGTATAATTCTTGTGTGAGCCATCTTGGTTAGATTCTTAGAGTTTTTGTATGACTAACAGTTAGTCTATATTAACAACAATCGATTCGAAGGATGAATCAGTGGATCTTGGATATCGAGGTAGGCGAGGCTTGTCATCAAAAGAGGTGGGAATCGATAACGAACTCTCTTGTATTCATTATCGTTTTACAAATCAATCTTTGTGTTATGAAATTCATGCATATATTTGTGTGCTCTGTGTGGTATGAGATGTGTGCCGACACGATATCAGTATTCTATGGCTAGGGAGATACACCGCAATATTACACGTCTAGGGCGATATACCGCAATATTATTCTTCCTTTATATATATTCAGTATTCTATGGCTAGGGCGATACACCGCAATATTATTATGGCTAGGGCGATCCACCGCAATATTATTCTTCCCTTATGTGCGGTAACACACATATCATACATGGATGTTTACTGTTATTTATGAATGTCTTTGAAGAAGTTTCTACGTAACGTTTTATTGTCTTTCCTTGTATTACTGAATTTCGATAAAACCTACATTGTATTCGAATCATATTAATGATTACTTGAAAGCTAGTTTTTATTTCTACTGGGCACCCCTTTTAGGGATGATGTGCTCACCCATTCCCACTTTCAGTTTCAGAGACAGATCAGAGTTGCGAAGCGGAAGTTTCGTGGCGTTGAGTCTTCTACTATGTTTATTATGTTGTATAATCTATTTGCAAACTGAATTACTATTGTATATGTAAAATTTGAGAGGAGTTCTTGTTTATATGTATTTCAGAGTGGGTCTAGTTTTTGGGTTAAGTTTTGTAGCAGATTTCTTAATTGAATGTTTAAGTAAATAATTTAGATTCGTTAGTGCCTCTTTATTTAGTTAAATTCTTGGTTTAGTCAGCTGTTAGCTTAGGGGGCGCTACACTAACGCTTCAATCTCTTCATTTCCATAAATTATTCCTCAAACTGCTTCTCGGTCTCTCTCTTCTCGTCTATAGTTTCTTAATTGCTGTTCTTCTTCCACTTCATCCATTGAATCTGATTGCCAAGTGTGTACACTTACTCTGTCATAATCCATAGTACTATTTTATACTGGCGTACGTTGAATTGGTTGTTGAATTTGATTTTCTCCATTGTTTCTTACGTTCAATCTAGAAGATTCCCCAATTTCATTTCTCCCTTCTTTTGCAAGCCTTTTACTCCTTCTAACAATTGCCGGTTGCTCTGATGCATTTCTTCTTCTAGCCATATTTTCAATCTTAATGAGTTGTTGAAATTATATAATCCCTTCACCAATTATTCCAAATTCTTTCAAATCACAATATCAATCTTCACATTTTTCTAAAACAATCTCTCAATCCTTGTTTCTAGCGCCATTATGTAGTTGCAGGAATTCCCACAACACATCCCTCATAAGAATTCATGATAATAAACACATCTTTAAGATCAATAACGACACTTTTATTAATTGATTTATGAAGTTTTACAAGAAATGAAATCAAGAATACAACCACTGCTCTATACTTTCTCTCTCCTCAAGACGTTCTCACTACTTTAAAAAGATCTCTCCCATCCTTAAGCCTATTCAGCTCTTTATATAGGGTATTACATAGTGGATGACATCTAAGCTGTCCTTTATTTTCGGATTTGACTTGCGATATTCTTGCAAGTGTACAAATGTTTTATTCGCAAAATCTTCACATATTTCTCGTGTTTATGCCAACGTCATCTTTGGCATCATTTATGTAATCAGCATGCGACATTCGCAGGTGTATTGTTGTTGACGATTTCGCAAGAGTATTATTATTGCGATATTCTGATCCTACAGACATATACATTGTCTTTCATCCGAATTTATATTAATTCTATATTTTTCTCTAAATTGATTCGAAACATTCCCGAATAACATTAATGACACATATCACGATTCCAGGATATTTTTGAATGATAATCTTGAATCATGATTTTGATTGCGAACAATAAATTGTTCTTAAACGAAATTCATCAAGTATGAAATGTTCATTAAGCTTAGTCATATTTCGAGGACTAATTACAAGAAGAATCTTGACTCGAAATTATTGATATGCTTACGATAGTCTAATTATTTATGCGACAACGTCTTAAATATAGAAAGGTGAACATGACTTGAGAAATAGGTGGTTCAGTCGTCACTTACCTTTTGTTGAGGAAGTTCTCCAAAAGTTTCTCGGTTGATCTTCGCCTTCAATCGGTAGAACGCAATAATGATTGATGTGATGTATGTTTCTCTACTACATCTTATATCCTAATCTTAGACTTAACTAATTGTAAACTAGAATAGTTTTGACAACTAAATTTGACAACAAGCTTGAGATAGCAACACTTGTGAGTTCGACCGAGCAATGCTCTAACATAAGTAATACTATTAGTTGGATATAACAGTGACTATAAAACGAAGTGCCTGCCTCAGGATAAGTTTGTAAGAAGAACAAACTTCACTATTTATAGACCAAGGTAGTTTGGACACCAAAGAATTTCCATAACCGAAAATATCCTTAAGATATGCAATAAAGCACCTAAATTCAGTTTTGTCTAATTCCAACCATTATCCAACTGTATAACCGAAATCTTCATGGACAACTCAATATCAGATATCACTTAACTAATATATCTTTCCAGAGATATGTTTTTGCTTGCTGGTAAAACAAAACATATTAATTCGAAAATCTCAAAAATATTATCTATTATTTCAGTTTGGGATCTCACCTTGAGGATCAAGGAATATCTATGAACAACTAATAAATAAGATTTAGCACATGTTCAAATTACTTAGTATGTCGACATCTTGAACTTTCCTATTTTTTAAACCCAATTTCCAAATCAGACAAACCATAAAGTGTACGTGACTTAGAGAAATCGGTTTTGCATGTTGGGACCATTTCTACCAGGACTCTTAAAACAAGTTAGGATATGTTCTACCTTGACTCCCATTATAGGTAGGGATCGGTTCTACCTTGATTCCCAATATAAGTTTGGATAGGTTCTACCTTGATTCCCTATATAGGTTAGGATCGGTCTAACCTTAAGATCTTTAATGAAAAATAGACATTTAATCCTCTTGATTTCCTTTCAACTACGAAACAAGTTCGTACGTCTACTTCCTTAAACTCATGTAATTAAACATAGTTTTTTAGGTATGAAATCAAACATATGTTCACTAGACAATCTAGTAATGAGTTACGGAGATTATGTTGGTGTATCAATTACAAAGTTCGAAATATACACATTATACTTCGTGATTCAATATACCAATATAAAGCACTCATCAGTATTGATATATTGTTACTTGAAACTTTGATCACAATATGATGAAGTGGAATTATCATGAGAAACCAGAGGTTTTGACTGATAAGCACGTAAGTGCTACATTTTATACCCATATTTATATTAGTTGGGATTCGATATTTTGGCTAATCACACTATTTTAGTGCTTTTATAGAAAGTACAGGCGAATTCGATTATCCGAAAATAAACGGCTAAAATAAGAAGCTATATGACATTTGCGGCGAAAAGCACCAAAGTGACTCATGGCACCAAAAGAGACAAGCTCAGTTAATAATTTGTGGGAGCCAAGTTAACCACTTATGTAAGAAGCACCACATAAGTCAAGTCATCACAGGGTCATGAGTCATGCAATTAAACAAATAAATTTATGTCCACTTAAGCACGTGAATCCCACTAGGGATGGGTGTAACATGGCTTATATTTCCACCACATCTTTGTTCTTGAGAGAAGAGTATCGAGCAGCACAATATGTTTTTTGTCGAATGCAAGGGTTTAGTGGTGTGGGTTAGTGATATGGAAGGACACATTTGAGGGAAGAAACGAATAAAAGGGGTTGTTAATGCGGACGGTGATTACTGCAAAGAAGTAGTGATTTTTGTCTAGTCCACTTGGGTATTAGGCTAGCAATTTGAATTGATTATATAGCAATATATACCATGATGATTTGAATAAATTAATCTTTGGATATTGATTTATTGAAAAATGAGTTGTTGCATTGCCGGTTCTAGAAACATTTGTGCGTAATCGATGGCTTTACAACTATGTTTGTCTTATTATTTGATGATCCATGCTTGGTTAATTTCTTCGATGGGTTATACTTAGAAAAGCTAAATAATTTTTGTGAAACTATATTTAGTTTCGAATAATAGGTGATGTCACTAGAACGAACAATAAACACATATTCATAATTATGTTTCATTTCAGTATTTGCAAGGAAATAATGGTGGATACCAATAAAACCTTGGTTACCGATTCTTCCATTGGATTCATTTTATTAGTTTAATTTATTTTCTTTGTTTTTATAATTCTTAAAATCCAAAAACATCATTCCTGGTTAATTTATTAGATATTGATTACGGTATTTCCACCGCTCCTCGTGGGAACGACCCGTACTTGCCTCTATCTACTAGTTAGACACCGTGCGATTGCAGTTATTACATATAGGTATCTCCGGATCCTACAATTGACCATAATGATTCTTGATCAATCTTTAAGCAATTCTGACATGCGTTACATATGCTAAGAGAAATTTTTCCAAAGAAATTTCCCATGGGACAATTTTTAAGGACCGAACAAACATAAACTTATCAGGTTTAAGGTGTTTGCCTGCTCTGATACCAATTGAAAAAGTAGGGGTCTAATAACCATACCCAATATTTCGATTAGCAATCTGTATGGACAACTCCGAGTTAATTTCTAGAGAATCAACTAGACAGTCAGACTCAATCAATGGAAAATATCTCAAGGAGTTATTATCTCAATCTCTCAGCTTGATCTTTACTCAAGAAAATACAATCTACGAGTCTTTATCAAGGAGATATAACTTGGATGGTACCAAAGAACAATATCCAAGTGTCAATCAATTTAAATCAACAACCAAAGAGGTCAGATAATCTAATTGATTGAACAACGCACAACCTGTATTATTTCAATTATATAACAAAATATAATACGGAAAAGAAATAACACAGACACCAGAATTTTGTTAACGAGGAAACGGAAAATGCATAAAAACCCCGGGACCTAGTCCATATTAAACATACATTGTATTAAGTCTCTACAGACACTAGCCTACTCCAAGCTAACTTCGGTCTGGACTGTAGTTGAACCCCAATCAATCTCACACTGATCCAAGGTACAGTTATGCTCCTATCCCTCTGATCCTGGACGGATACTGTGCACTTGATTCCCTTAGCTTATCTCACCCACAACCAAGAGTTGCTATGACCCAAAGTCGAAGACTTTAATAAACAAATATGTATCACACAGAAAAGTCTACAGTAATAGATAAATTCGTCTCCCATGAATAAACCTACGAGTTTTGTTCCGTATTTTGATAAATCAAGGTGAACATGAACCAATTGATAAAACCGGACTTATATTCCCGAAGAACAGCTCAACTTTATCAATCACCTCACAATAGTCTTAATCAACGCAGTGAAAAAAGATATTGTGGAATCACAAACGATGAAACGAAGTGTTTGTGACTACTTTTATATCTTGCCTATCGGATATAAAAATCTCAAGCTAATTATTATAATTATTCTCGTACGATATAAACAGCAAGATCAGAACACACAACTACAAGAAAAGTAGTATCGGTTTGGCTTCACAATCTCAATGAAGTCTTTAAGTCGTTAACCTGGTTTTAGAAGAAGAAAACCAAAGGTTAAAGGAGAATCGACTCTAGCTTATCAAACTAGTATTACACAGAATGTGTGGGGATTAGGTTTCCCAGTTGCTAGAGTTCTCCCTTATATAGTCTCTCAAATCAGGGTTTGCAATCAATGTTAGCTTACTAACAAAGCCTTCAATATTCACCGTTAGATGAAAACCTGATTAGATTCAATCTAATATTTATCAACCGTTAGATCAAAAACATAGCTTGTTATACACACATGTAATGCACGTTTCTAGTCTTGTGTAATCGTACCCAAACTTGTACATTAGTTGGTTCAACAATAGTTAACCAAATGGTTAGGCATATGATAACTTTCATATCAACCATATTCTTCTTCACCATAACTAGTCCAAATGACTCAAATGAACTAGTTAGAGAGTTGTTCAATTGCAAGGAAATCTCATGTATTACACAAGACACAATCGAAGCAAAAATGATGTGATTCACTAGAATTAATTCATGAACTATAAAGCCACTGTTTGCAATAGCATTCCTTAGTTTACTAAGATAAGTTCAAAAATATCGTTTTTAGACATAACCTACTCAAGTTCGTGGACTGGGTTAGCGGACTTAAGTTCCCGGACGGAGTTCACAAGCTTCAGTAGAAATTCTCGGGTTCGAGAACTACGCCAGTTCGCGGACTGAGGTTCACGTACTGCTCCGGTTTCACTTGATCAACAAAGTTCGCAAACTTCAGTTCAATCAATAAGGACTTATACATATATGTGTTTCCACAACAATGCTTATATCCTCCAAAGGTTATAGAGTCTAAAATCTTATTTCAATCATTGAAACATTCTCAGAGGGAGTTATATAGTTGTTATTCACAAACTATTTTTCTTCAGAGCAATTTCCAAAATGATTTAAACATAACATGACTTTCGTCACTATGTAAAGATGAACTTGGCTAAAGCAAAATCTTTACCAACACATATTTCGAGAAATAGATAAGCGAGATATACTCAACTCAAAATACCATATGTGTATGATTTTAGTCTATATAGTAAAACGACTTATGTCTCAAGATAGGAGATAGAGTAGATAGACTTTGGAGTGATAGATAAGTTCAAGTCTCCACATACCTTTTAGTCGATGAAGATCCACTGGTTCCTTGAGTAGTCCTTCGTCTTGTATGATGATTTCCATGGAGTTCTTGAGCTCAACTACACTTTATATCCTAGTCCGAGGCCCTAGATGTAGTAGACTAGAAATAAAGACTTTATAGTTTTGATCACTAACTTTGACAAATATGCTTGAGATAGCAACATATGCGAGTTTGACCGAGCAGTGCTCTAACAATCTCCCCATTTGTCAATTTTAGTGGAAAAACTATTAATACATATGGAATACAAAAACTATATAAATAAACTTTGTAGCTCCTATTCCACATGTCTAATCTTCAACATTACTCGAAATCTTCGTCACTTCCAAGTAGTCCAATGATCCCAAAGGTTGTAAGTTTAGCATCATCGTTGTTGAAAATCCGTAGCTATAACAATGAGAAAACACGATTTCTTAATCATTGTTATACAATGTCATAGTATCATTACACATCATCAACGTCCAATTGCATCACAACTTTAACAATTACGTCACTCCCCCTTAGTCAATACTCCATCTTACATGGAAACCATTACCCCTTACATAATGATCCGAAAACCATATGTATTCGTAGTGTGAAATACATATTAATTCTCCCCCTTTTTGTCAATAAAATTGGCAAGGGTACAAGAACGGATCCTAATGAAATTTCCGTAAGAGACATTTCATGACCAAGGGTAAATGTATATCATTTTGTTTAGATGCAATCATAAAGCCAAAGATAAATTCATTCATCAAGGAGTTCATAAAGATACAAGATAACCCCTACAATATTCCACATCCGCACTCCCCACAAAGATTTGGAAATTAAGCACAAGTTCAAAGAAACTCTCCCCCATAAAATGTCATTCCCAAGGGAACAACAAGAGCGACCTTAATTTCAAAAGAAACGAAGGATTTCTTTGGACTCAACAAATCACATACGAGTATGAATTTGGAATCCAAAAAGAAATATTCAATCAAATTAACCGTAAGCGAAACATGATTAACTTGACTAAATATGCTCAACACAAGTAAACTTATGGAGACTTAATAACTCGATTAGTCTAACCGGAATACATAATTAAACTAATGACAAAAGTAATGAATTTAATCGTTTGTACTCACATAAGAAAATCTATGAAGCGATGACTAAGTTAACCATGAAAATTATCAACCAGTCAAAAACGCTCAAACATAAGAAAAACTTACGGAGTCATAACTAAATAATCACACAAGATGATTAATTTAGTTCAATATGCTCGACATAAAGTACCTTACGGAACACAACTAAGCTAATCACAATAATAATCAACGTGGTTGTCTAGTTCTCAACATAAGACACAATACGGAGCCTCACAGTAATACATAAAATATGGATCAGGGAAGACCAATTACTGCGGAATGCACAAGGATTCATTCTATGTTTCCATCACCATTTGCACAATGACATACAATAGACATAATCCTTGAATCACAAAAGATTTTAACCTATCTTACATCAAAAATTGACAATATAGGCTTAACTTTTGTGTTTATCAAAAGTCTATTCATTCTTTTATCAATACTTGCATATCAATTCACGAACGACTTTACTTTTGACAAAGTATGGGACAATCAAGTTCACGGACGTAAACACATATATCCCATAACAATATTGCAATATATAAAACCATAAAGATTAATACTATAAAAATCATCTTCCAAACATGTTTAGAATTTAAACCAATAAATCTAAAAACAAGAAGATGAAAACTTTGGACATAGCTATGTGTAATCACAATAATGGCTATTCCAAAACACTAGTTATTCTTCTAAACAAAACAAAAGAAATAGAAGATTTACTAGGCAAACATAAACTATTCATCATCTTCATCGAAAACACTCCAAGATGCTTGAATAGTGTTCAACTCTTCCTTGAGCTCGGGAAACTTAGTTGCAACCACCGACAAATGTTTTTGAACGCACTTTGAATTGACCTTATACACACCCTTGTGAATTTTTTTTATAGGATCCGAATCTCGCAACAACAACGCTCTTGCGAAAACTTCTACCACACATGGAAAATGTCGCAAATTAATTACAGAATTGACGTAATAGATAACGACAACATAAAACACGAGAAAGATGTGAAGATTTTGTGGTTGTTATAGAGAAAGCTCGCGAGAATGTAGCGGGAGATCGAGAGAATGTAGCAGATCTTGGGAGAACATAGCAGAGCTTGAGAGTTTATGACCTGTATTCCACTATATGTGAGCTGTCATCCACTATGTAAACACCTATATAAAGGGAACGGAAGGAGAGAGAAAGGGGGGACAATTTTGTAAGAGGTTAGAGAGATTTTTCAGAAAGGGATATTTTTAGAGAGAGAATGCATTTTCTTTATCATCTTCTTCTCCAAAAACTAGATCTAGAACTCTACCCATTAATGGAGATTATCAATGTAAATTTAAACAATCATAGTAAAGAATCATGGATGTGGATCAAATTGATCGAACCATGTAAAAATCTTTGTGTCCATTTATAATTTTATCACTCTTATCACCATTTTTATATTTAGATCTAGAAATTGTTATTAAGATATGATAAGGGGTGTGTTGTGGGATTTCCTCCAACTATATTTTTGGTGCTAGAAACAGGGACATACTACTTGTCAGATTGAAGAAGATTCAAAGAAATTGGCTATTGTTAGAGTTGGATCTCACTGGATCTAAAAGCTTCAAGATCAAATATGGAAGCTATAACGAAATCTCATGATTATACAGTAAATAGAGAGAAGGAGATATATCAAGAGGCAGATGAAGAGAAAGCCAGCTAAATTATTCCAACAAATCATCAAAAAGGACAAATTTCTTCTCACTTTTCTTATTCTTTGTTTCATTCTTCGGATCTCGGAATTTCAAAAAAAAAATTGGAAAAGAGTTTTTCACAAAACTTAAACTTTGTTATTTGTAGAAATATGATTTACTGCGGAAATTTTGAATTTAAACATGTTTTGCTACGAATCTATTGTAACCAAACCTTGTTTTACAAATCTGGTTAATAAATCTCTAAAAAGGTCAAGTTTCAAGATTTTTTGTTGATTACAGATTTACCAAGGGCGGATTTCATTGAGAGTTTTCATTCTTCGCAAGGAGAAATTACTCATCTTATTGCTCTATAGGCTGCTAACCAAATTTACCGATCGTTTGCAGCATATATGACTGAAATCTTCTCTAAACGCCAACATGTATGAAAAATAACGAAAGCATCTGTGAAAATCTAGACAAAGAAAGAAGACGTGAACTCAAAGCCACACAGGAAAGGCAAGCTTCAAAGCCGCACATGCCATATGAATTTCAAAGACGTACAAAGCAAAGAACAAGTCTTCCCGTGGTTAATTTAGGATGTGTTGAAAATAGCAAAGGATGAAGAAAGACTTCACATAACAGGAGAAAGTATACTTCGTCAAGGGCAATAAAACCATCATTATCATGCGTCTATGAGACTATATGTGTGCTGACTTTTAGTATTTGATTTCTTTTATCAGCAGCGAAGTGATAGTCAAAATCGCAACTCCAAATATCAATTTCCATCATCTTATGCGAAAGAACCAGGATTCTCATAACCAATGGAGCACATGCTTAAAATCTTCTGTGAACTACAAGGGTGAACAGATCACACGTGCTTAAGGCAAAGGCTAAGACATAGTATACAGAAGCAAAGTTTCTGTGAAGAGGGAAGAAAAGACGCTATCAAGAACACATCTAGCTCTCATTTGTGGCAGTTAACGAAAAGGGAAGAGATTGTGAAGCTTTGTACTGGAAGAATTTTCCAAAATATTTGTCGGTTCTAAGCAGCGAATTAAATTGCTATAACATCGCATCAAAGAAGAAAATTTAAGACAAAACAACTATGGGATGTTGGTATACCTTGTTGGAAATTTCAGCGGAGTTTATTGAAGAAATCACTTCAGCAACATATGATTAAGAAGCACTAGCAGGTCAAGGAGGAAGAAAAGAAAGATAGTTCCAGCAAATCTCGCAGAATGAAGACAAACTTATTTTCTTTCAACGAACAATCAAATGTCTTCTATGGAGAAAATTGTTGAAAGTAAAATGAAGAGATAAAAAACTCTGCGAAGTTACCGTAACTAACGCCTCAGAATCAACTCGCTGAGACATTACTTTACCGAATTATCGAACATAGCAGAAACGCCACATCAACAATGGGAATGAACAATACCCAAAAGAGGAAACAAACAAAATGATTCAAAGGAAACATTAACGTCACTTGGTACATATAATGAAGAATGAAGTAAGACAACAACATAAAGAGGAGAACAAGTCTAAACAACCTAAAGATCCATCTATAATGACAACAAAACGTCAATACCCCCAACCATTTGTCTATCTCGTGAGTTAAGACAACACGTCAAAATTTCCAGCGAAGAAAAGGAAAGTATAATTGTATTCCAGCGAAGAAAATATTCACTATCAACAGAGCTGATCTTAAGCAGCTCAGAAATGATTCTAATAGGAAAATATGCATTCTACATCAAGCAACTCAGAAATGATTCTCGCCAAATCACCAACTTGCATGAATCAGTGCAAAACTTCGCAGCCAAATGATTCACAGTATATTTTGCTCCTACAAAGAAGGCAATAATTAAAAGAAGGCAAGTAGGAGCATATGGGAAGATTATTACTCTCATGGAGTCAGTAGAGTCATTATTGATAATTATCCTCAGAGTCTCCATCGACAATTAGCAGCACAAGGACAAATTCTACTTTCTTGTGAAATTTATAGATCATGCGAAATTAATGATTTCTGCAAAAACAGAGCAAAACAAGTTCAAGAAAGAAGAAGAAGGTTCAGAAAGATGATATCTCGTCATTACAATTCAACCATCTTGCTATATCGTCAAGAAAAAGAACCTTAACTAATAAGTGATTTTTATAGAAGTTAAGCCAACCTGCGAAGAAGTGTTGCGAAGTTTACTGATAAGAGTTATCACGTGGAGGCAAACTTCTAGTTATAAATCACAAAAGATGATAAAAGAATAATAACAGATACAAATTATACCAAACCAACACAAATAAAAATCAGTACAGATGGTTCAGGGTGCAGTCAATGAGCTTGAAGACGCAAGATCGAAACTCAGTAAGCGTATTTTTTCACAAATTTTTGAACATGCACAACATTTGTACACTTCAAGATAAATTTTCGCAAAAGAATTTCGTCAAACCCAGTTTGTCCAAGCCTATTAAAGTTCACCCAACAGTAAACAAAATATCAAGGCTCAAGTTTGCACAAAAGTTGTACAGTTGCGAATTTCTAGTACAATTAGTTGGTCAGAGGCATGAATTTGGTATTTTATTACTCCTCAAGATCTTTGATTATTTCGCAAAGAAGAGAATTGATGGATATTTCGCATAGATATCTCGCAAAGAAATAAAAGAAATGACAGAAATGAAAGAATGAATAAAAGAATAAAGAAACGCGAAAATTTCGCTGAAACTTGAATAAAATTTCGCAAGAGAAATATTAGAATGGGATGAACCTTTAGGGCATACACCCTAGTTCGCGGATAAAATTTCGCAAGAGGCAAATGTAAGACCTAAAGTACGTCATATAAGGGGGTATCTCTTTGCATGGATCAGGGATAAGGTTATACCACTGCTGGAACCTGATTCATGGATATTTGGGGTCAATAAAAGCCCATCTAGGAGAGG
Organism: Papaver bracteatum; assembly: GCA_023529315.1. Classification (NCBI taxonomy): domain Eukaryota; kingdom Viridiplantae; phylum Streptophyta; class Magnoliopsida; order Ranunculales; family Papaveraceae; genus Papaver; species Papaver bracteatum. The sequence goes on along the minus strand of JAJJWX010005036.1, from coordinate 1,211,555 downwards.
TACCTTGGATTTTCAACTATATATATATATTAAAAGTTGGACGACCGAGGGTTTCTCCTAAGGAGTGCAAAGTATGATCAAGGCGTCGAGGTACACGGTTGAGCCAAGGGTGCCCGGGGCGTATGAAACTACCCTGGCCATTCTTGGCAAGTCTTGACTATGATGCACTCGGCCCGAAGAAAACCCCACTTAGGGTGCAATCTCGTAACTATAAGCCATATAGGCAAAAAGGATAAGAGGCTGCGAAAAATGGTTGTTGGTAAAACCGGATGGGAGGAGCTAGTATTGTATGGCCGATGTATGTCTCCTTGAAGGGGCAACCAGGGAGCTGATAAGTGTCTTAAGACACAAATGTCATGAGGCTTTATATTCGCAAGAATATTTAGGCTTGTCATATTTGTGCAATAATTATACATAGGCAAAAATCCATGAGAAAAAGATAAGATGAGATCAATGGGTTTTTACATGAAAGTGTAAAGACGCCCTGCGATTTCATCGCACGACGGCAATGTCATTGTGGCTTTGTTCTCGCAAGAAAACTTACGCCTGTCATATTGTCGCAACAAATTGACAAAATGAGGATAAGGCAATATCAATGGGTCTTTACATGCGAATGTAAGGACGTCCTGTGATTTTGTCGCAAAACAAAAATTGGAAAAATAAGACCTTTAACTAGGAAGGAAAAATAAGACCAACAGAATAATTGCGAACATTAACTATTTCCGTGAAATACAGGTATATTTTGTTCATTGCGAGAAAGATAATGAGAGGCAAGATAAAATATTCAGAATTTCTCAAGAATAATATTCAGAATCTCTCAGGAATACTATTCAGAATCTCTCAGGAATACTATTCGGAATCTCTCAGGAATACTATTCATAATTTCGCAGCACTATTTCAGGAGCATTATTCATACTTTTGCAGCACTATTCAGAATTTCGCAGGGTTATTCAGAATTTCGCAGATTAGTCAGAATTTCGCAGATTAGTCAGAATTTCGCAGAATGTGGTTATTTAGCTCATTTATTTCGCAAAATTTGAAGCAACTTGAAGAGATTATAATATCACAAGAAAATAGAACATGAGACAGAGGCAAGATAAGAATAAAGAAATAATTCGCTCATTCAACATTTTCTCAAGGATTCTACCTTCATAGATAAAGAACAGAGGCAACTATGGATTACCAAGAAAATATTTTATGTTCTTTATCTTCTCAGCAAGAATCATTTCCAAAATGGGCAAGAATTCTCAACACAAATGAACTAATAATTTCGCATGAATAGAGGCAATACTTATGACTTTCATTCAAGGACTGATACTTCTTATATTTGAGGATTGAGTACTTCTTATATTTCTTCAAGGATACTTCATACTTCGCATACTTCAAGAGTTGATACTTCTTATTTACTTCGCAAAGATCCGGAACTTCAAAAAAGAATAGAGGCAAGTACGTACTTTTCAAGTCTAGTGTTCTTTCGCTCGTTCCTTCATCAATAAAGATCAAAGACTACTACAACAACATATTTTTTCTTAAAGATCGCTCTTCAAGCAATATTCAAGAAAAAAGAGGCAAGATGTAGGATCTGAATCTCGCAACAACAACGCTCTTACGAAAACTTCTACCACACATGGAAAATGTCGCAAATTAATTACAAAAGTGACGTAATAGACAACGACAGCATAAAACACGAGAAAGATGTGAAGATTTTGTGGTTGTTATAGAGAAATATCGCGAGAATGTAGCGGGAGCTCGAGAGAATGTAGCAGATCCTGAGAGAACATAGCAGAGCTTGAGACTTTATGAGCTGTATTCCACTATATGTGAGCCGTCATCCACTATGTAAACACCTATATAAAGGGAAAGGTAGGAGAGAGAAAGGGGGGACAATATTATAAGAGGTTAGAGAGATTTTTCAGAAAGGGATATTTTTAGAGAGATAATGCATTCTCTTTATCATCTTCTTCTCCAAAAACTAGATCTAGAACTCTACCCATTAATGGAGATTATCAATGTAAATAAAATGTAAATTTAAACAATCATAGTAAAGAATCATAGATGTAGATCAAATTGATCGAACCATGTAAAAATCTTTGTGTCCATTTAAAATTATAGCACTCTTATCACCATTTTTATATTTAGATCTAGAAATTGTTATAAAGATATGATATGGGGTGTGTTTTGGGATTTCCTGCAACTACATTTTTGAAGTAGACTTGTAGTTGCAGGATTTCCTACACTACACCCTTGTCAAGAATCTATGAAAACTAAGTCATAATTGTGAATGAACAACAACACTTTTATTAATTCACCTTCAGGAAGATTTACAAGAAATATTAAAACTCAGAAGTACAACTTTCTTTCTGGAGTTTCTCTCTCCTCAAAATTCTCTCAACTCTAAAAAATGCATCATCATTTTCTGGATCTATCGTGCCCTTTATATAGAGATTTACATAATGGATGACATCTAAGTTTTCCTACTATTTCGGATTTGTTCTGCGATCTCACCGCGATCGCTATAATATTCCCTATCGTAAGAATGATGGCTATCGCAGGATCGACACATTCTTCTTTCACTTCTTCCATCATCAGTTTCTTTTAATTGTTCTGCAACGCTCGTGAAATGTTGTTGAAGAATCGTCAGTGATTCTCGCAGGAATAGTGTTGTAGCAATATTTTGGTACTACATCTTGCCTCTTCTCATGTCTTTTCTGCGAAGAAGAGAAGATCATGAGAATTAAGAATGCCATAATCGCTTATCTTTTCTGCTTTCCCATTCTGACATGTTTATATGTCCTTCGCCAGCTGTTTTCACGAGTTTCTTTCTTCCAATAAATTTTTGACACGTCTTCTGTAACCGCTGCGATATGACCACCCACGTCTTTTCTTTGTATTAATTGCCTTTATCTTTTTCGAGAAATCTCTTCTTCAATAAATACTCTTCTCATTCCTCTTCTTTTCTCTTTTAATTTCTTCTTCCTTCTCTCCATATTCTCTCTGCAATTTTTACTGTTCTTCCTCAAATTGCGCTTCTATAACCGCTGTGATTTATTTCTTCTTTTCAACTTTTTCCTTCATTCCCATACTCAAAAATGGTTGCTGCTGGTGCTAAAAATTTGAAGGCCTTCAATAGAATGCGCGAGAAACTCAGGCTTAAAGGTTTTAACTTATCCTTGATTCCAAATCAAGATTCCAAATCAGAACTTTCCCTTAAACTATTTACTGACGACCAATGTTCTCGCGAGAAAATCATAGTATCGCTAGGACAACTTGAAGCTGGTCTTCCCATCCATTTTTATGATCCTGAGCTTCCGATGTTTTATCAAATAATTTCTGACGAAAGATTCTCACGAGCAATATACCAATTGGGTGGGGATTGCATCAGATTACTACTTGAATATGCTTCTCGTGGCGCTGGTAAAGGAACTCGCTACCCCCAGGCTCCAAAGAATCCTTTGTTCAAAGATGTCCCCATTGTTTCTTGCGATTATACTGTGGACAACTTTTTTGTAAACTATAGGATTGTCCCTATGAAGAGGGATAATACATGTTGGGGTGTTCGTTTGAAGAAAGAGAAGGTCACTGGTGACAATGCTCTTATGATGGATATTGAATTTCATACATCTACTAAACAAGGTCCTCGTCATTCTAGCGACAATAAGATGTTCATATTCCCATTAAGTCTTGAAGGTCCTTATATATCTGGTTCTCACGAACTTCCCATGAATCTCGCAGAATATCAACCCTGGGTCTTCAACTGGCCTGAAAGATCTAAAAAAGTATATTCTCTCAACTTTTCATGTTATTATTATTTATTGTCTTCTTTATATTCTCGCTAACCTTTTTGATTTTCTCAGATTGATAGAATGAAACTCAGCTATCAAACTCTTAGGAAACCCAACATTCTCTTGGCTCTGAGATCTTTTACAGATGAAGTAAGAAATACTTCTTCATAAATTTTAAAAATATATTGTTGCCCCTATTTCTTATCTTCATCTGTGCTCGCAGGAAATCGAAGAATTAGAACCACTGCCTCCTCCAAAAATCAAGGAGAAATCTCCAAAGGAACCATCTGGGAATCTATAAAGGAGAAGCCTACTACTTCTTCTAGGGGAAGATCTTCTGCCCCTCGCAATGATGAATCTAGCGATCCTCCACTAAAGAAATTAAAAACTCAACCTTCTTCTTTTTCAATTCCTTAAGTAATTCCAGAGAATCCCAGTGCTGTTCTTGATAAGGATATCGACGAGGAGTTTAATGTTGGCGGTTTTCCTTCAATAAGAAATTCCTCTTCTTCTGATTCTTCAATGACTCATCTATCTAGGATTTTTAGTGATTTCTCCCACAACATGACTTCTAATGACGAGGATGAAATGATTGAAAAGACATCCCAAGCCCTTTCTCAAGTTTGCGATGCTCCTATTTTAGTGGATAATGATTCTCTCCAAGGAATCTCAAGATCGCTGACTCCCAGTCTTTTGAATTCTCTTGGTGCCTTGGTATGTTTTCATTTCTTCAATTTGTTCATATTTTCTCTATCGCTAGATTTTAATTTATTTCTTTTCTTCGCAGGTTGGAAGAGCTTCTTTTGCTGTTGCTTCTGACTTAGATAAAAGATGTGTCAATGCTGAAGAAAAAGCAGCTAAAGTTCGCCAAGATAAGGAAAAACTAGAGTCTGAAGTTATTGAACTTCGCAAGAAGAATAAGCAGATGGAGACGGAAGCTTCTGTTGATAAGCAAAAGATCGCTAATCTCGATAAATCTAACCAACAACTTTATGGTATGACTGATTTTCCTTCTTTCTTGATTCCTTTTATTCTATCGCAGCTTATTCAAGCAATCACTTTTAACTTGCAGATATTTATGGTCTTACTGACGAGGCTATAATCTTTCAAACTTTACCTGAACCTGTAGATGATCATACTCTTCTCGCTAATTTTAATAATTCCTTTAGTAACTTCTCAGATGATAAGATTAACTCCCTCTCCATAGATGAACTTAGATCCAAGTTTAATCTCTTAAAACTTGAACACAGATTCAATTTAGGCTTGACTGACAAATATAGGCGCCTTTATTTTGATTCAAAGAAAGAAATAGATAAATTAAGGCAGAAGAATAGCGATCTTATTGACGAGAAGGATCTCACCATAAAAAGAGAGATAAAACCTTAGCAGATTTTCATAAAACTCTCCTTAAAGTTCAAAAGGTTAGAGATAAACTTATCCGCGAGAATGAAGATCTTCTTACGAGGGAGACTCAAATTCGATCTCGTCTTCTTATTAATAGCGATGATGAGTTTTCCTGGGCTGCGAAGGTTCTTAATAATGCTAGAAATGATTTAGGTGTAAATGTTAGCCTTCAAGTCGAACAGGCGGCTCTAATTAGAGATATAATTTCTAACTGAGAAGGTTATTGGCTACTCTTCTTCTCGCTAATTTCTTGTTTTCATTATTCTCTTTTATAAAATTTCTAACTTGTTGTTATATTCTTGTAGAAGCTGAAAAAGGTTATCTTGAAAGAATCAAAGAGCTTGAACAAGAGAAGGATCAGCTCGCGAATACTCTTGTTGCTCGCAATTACAAATATTCACAACTGAAGAAGCAGTTTGGCATCACCACCGCGAACTTCAATAGATCTCTCATTGTCGGTCGCAATGATTATGTTAAATTGGTCTGCGATGACCATGGAATTTCTCCTCCTGTATACCCTGATCTTGCGAAAGAAGTACCCGCAGTAATTTCAAGTCTTGACATCTCTGATAGTGAGGCTAAAAATTATGATGAGGATGAAAATGATAGTGATGACGAAGGTGAAAAGTCTGGTGGAGAAGAAAATAATGATGATAATGATAAAGGGGAAGAATATGGCGATGAAGAGAAGTCTGATAAGGAGGATCGCGATGGATCTAACTAGTTCTTCTTTTTCTTTCTCCTTTTTCTATAATATTGCCGTTAATTTGTAAATTTCTTTTGCCTCTTTTGTTTCTACCTGTAAGAATCAGAAAACAGTTCTTTTTCTGCAAGTTAATCAATCAATATAACTATTATTCTTTTAATTATCTGCATGCTTGTATCTATGCAATTTTTATATGATAGATGAATAATAATTTCATCGTTCGCATGCATTCCCATACTTGCCTCTATTATTCATCTGCAATATAAAAATTGATTAACGATTAAATAAAAATCAAAATTTACCTTAATATTGGCGATCTTACCGTCAAATAATAATTGCGTGAAATCGCAATTCTTATAACATCTGCGAGTATTATCGCAGTAATCTTATGGTCTTATTGTGCCTTCCTAATTAAAGGTCTTATTTTTCCACGCTTCTTCTTTCTGCGACAAAATCGCAGGACGTCTTTACATTTGCATGTATTGACCCATTGATCTTGCCTTAACTTTGTTCTTTGATTATATTGCGATAATATGACAAGTCTAAGTTCTCTCGCAAGATCAAATCCTCGTGACATTATCGTCTTGCGATTTCATCGCAAGACGTCTTTACACTTTCATGTAAAAACCCATTGATCTCATCTTAACATTTTTCTCGTGGCTTGTTGCCTCTGCATTATTTACGTCATGCGACAATATGACAGGCCTAAATGTTCTTGCGATCATAAAGCCCCGTGACATTGCCGTCTTAAGACACTTATCAGCTCCCTAATGGAGGGTGTCGCCCTTATCTTCCCCCTGGTTGCCCCTTCAAGCAGGGAACATCGGCCATACAAGACTAGCTCTCCCCATCCGGATTTTCCAACAACCAGTTATGTTCGCATCCTCTTGTCCTTTATGCCTATATGAATTATAGTTACAAGACTGCACCCTAAGTGGGGTTTTCTTCAGGCCAAGTGCATTGTAGCCAAGACTTACCAAGGATGGCAAGAGAGTTTCGTACGCTCCGGGCACCCTTGGCTCAACCGTGTACCTCGGTGCCTTGGTCATACTTTGCACTTCTTGGAAGAGACTCTCAGTCGTCCAACCAGGGTATAGCCATATATAGTTGGAAATCCAAGATCTCTCTCCCGGATAGGTTTTATTTAACCCCATCGTCTGCATGACTCAGGTTCCAGCAGCGGTATAACCTTATCACTGAGTCATGTCAAGAGATACCCCCTCATATGACGCGCTATTAGGTCTTATATTTGCCTCTTACGAAATTTTATTCGTGAACTAGGGTGCACGCCATAAAGGTTCGTCCCATTATTTTAATCTCTGCGAATTTTATTCGCGTTTCTCGCGAGTATTGTAACTCTGATAGAATTTCATAACTTTGATCATTTTGGTAAAGTTTTTGCGATTCTTTCAAGCAGAATATTTTGTTCAATTACATATTTTTCAAAAAAATTATTCTTAGAGTTCTCTAAGGTTCATCATTTTACCTCTCTACTTACTATTTTCTGATTCTGCTTTTCTGCTGCGTTTTGCTATTGTTTCCTTTTCTGCGAGACGTTCGCCATAAGCTTTTATATCCTCTTTCCGTTTTATCGCATCAATCATTAACCTTTCACATTTCTGTCGTTGCTTGATTTTGCACTTCCAATTGCTATTCTTTTCAGCTCTTTCTTCGCAAGACTTTATATCGATTTTATAACATTTCTTGCTTTCTCCCCAGTCTCCTTTAATAACTCCAACACCTTTTGGATGAGGAAATTTGATACACTGGTGATAAGTAGATGTTACACCCAATATTTCGTGTAACCAAGGTCGTCCTATCAAGGCATTGTAAGGTGATTCGATGTCCACAACGCAGAATAATATTTTTGAAGATATTCCTTTTAACGGTATCTGCATTTCAATTTCCCCCTTTGGTTTGTTAGCTGTGCCATTAAAACCTTAGATTTTGTATGTTGATAGAATTAGATCTTCATATTTTCCTCCCATGGTTTTTAAGGTATGATAAAATAAGATATCAACAGAACTCCATGTATCTATTAAGACTTTGTTGATGGCCCAAGAATATTCAACTTTACTATCATTCTCTTCATCTTCTTCTTGCATTTGTTTTGGATTAATCTCTAATCGTACGACCAGTGGATTATCGTGCTTCTCGCCAACCTCAGGTATATCTTGCGCAGTGAAAGATAGAGTTTGCTTCTGCCATTCCTCTAATGGCGAGGATCTCGCGATATTCAATATCTCTCTTCCATCTGTGTCTCTCGCGAAGACCCTGCTTAAAATATTGTCATGGAAATCCTCTATAGTTCTGCGTGAATGTACAATAGAATTACAAAAAAAATTCTTTTCTTTGGCTACAACTTCTATTACGAATATTTTCGCTCCTTTTACAGCATTCACTCTGCGAGTTTCTGGTGCCGGCGGTAATTGCTGAGATTGTGGATGTCCTACTAGAAAATGATTAAACTTTCCCTGATCAATCATTCTCAAGATTATTCTCTTCACATTCCTACAATCATTTACCGTGTGACCATGAAAATGATGATAAGGACAGAATTCTTGACTTCGATTGTTTGGATGGGGTTCTTTTCCCATGTTCCACGGAGAGGGTATATTTTCCATTAAAATGATAGCTTCCCAAATCTTTTCTATGCTAGTATTGAGAGCGGGCATCTTAATTTCTTCCCAGATTATCCTCTGGTTACCTTGTCCTTTAAAATTATTCTACCTTTGTCCACCATAAGTTTCTTGAGGTTGATCGAGTCTTTGAATCTTATTATTACCACCGCGATTATAATAATTCTTCTCCCTTTCATATTCTTCCTAATCTCGACTTCCCATCGCTACTAATTTCTATTGGTTATCAATCACCACTTTCTCTTGTTGTGTCTGCGAGGTGCTCGCCACATTATTTATCATTTTAGGAAGCAAACTTCCACTTGCCGCTAGCGAGCTGGTGTTCACAATTGGATATGATTCCATCTCATTTTGTTTCTCCTCCAAAGCAATATATTCTTCCTGTAGCTCTCGCAATTCTGTCATGGTAATTGTATTTTTGATTCTAAAAATTTGAATGTACAACAAATTAGTCGCAAACATTGTGTTAATGAAGGATAGGATCAGGTATCTTTCATCCACCCTTCCAGCCATCTCACTGCATATTGATTTCCACCTTATGGTTAAGTGCTTCAGACTCTCGCCAATTCTTTGTTTTAGCCCAAACACATCTTCAATACCCGGCCGCGATGAATTGTTGATGATGTATGCTCCTAAGAATGTAGCTTGTAAATGATCAAAAGAAGTTATAGTATTTTTTGGTAATCCCTCAAACCATTTCAATGCCTCGCCAGTTAAGCTAGATGCAAAATACTTGCATAACACAGCATCATGATTCTCCCACTGTAGCATACATCTAACATAAGCTTTAACGTGTTGAACGGCACAAGTAGTCCCATAAAAAATGCTGGTTAATGCTGGTAAATTGCATTTTGGAGGTATTCCTCTTAACTGTACTTCTTGAGTAAATGGAGTCCTCGCAGCTTCTTCAATAGCTTCATCAAGTTGCCTTTTACCTCCTTCTCTTCTATTTCTTATCATTCCTCGCATTTATCCTAATTCTCTCAAAATTTGCTCATTCTCAGCTGAGTTTTGTCCCATTGGCCTTTTTAATGCATCTTCCCTTCTTCTACGTTCTTGTCTTTCTTGTCTTGCGAGATTTTGCGTATCTCCTTCTTCTTCATCATCCTGTCTTTCTCTGCGATTTTCTCTTTCACCATCCTCTTGAAATTGCAGCTGCATATATTCTTCTCTGCGAATTTCTTCATTTCTCCTCATTTTTCTTCGTTGTCTCTCTATTATCCTTTGTATCCTATCATACTCTTCTTGAATATTATCATTATAGCGATTTTGTGTACGTCTTCTTTCTCGATTTTCATGGTTATTTTGTCATACTGCCTCTCGAAATTCTTGCTCTTTTACTTCTGCTCTTAATCTTTCTATCTTGCAAGCCAGGCGCGCTTGTTCAATATAGTATCTTTCAATTTCTTCTTCAATTATTCTTTGATTCCTTTGATTCTCTCGCCCATGCAATATCCTCCTACCTTCCTCTGGATTCTTTTCTTCAATTTGGTTGTTTCTTCCCTCTTGATTTCTATTGTCACGCAGATTATAACGATCGCCAATTATCTCTTCTTCTCTATGAAGTTGCTCTCCATTTAAATTTTGCACTTCTTCTCTAACATTTCTCATTGGGGAATTTCGCCTTGGTTCTTCCCTAAATGATCTTGAATTTGATATTACAGTACTTCTTGACCTCCTTCTTTGTAACCTCAAATTCTCCATTCTTAGTTCATGATTTTGTCTTGTTAGATTCGCACGTTCCTCCGCCTCTAATATCCTTTCTTCCTGTGTTCTTTGCCTCAGATCATCTACTGTCCCGTTTTTACGTCCCACGTGTACTAATTCTCCAGCCATTCTTTGATTTCTTTCTCCTTCTTATCCATTTCTTAATTGTCGATTTTCTGCTTCTTCCATTGAATCCGACCTCCAAGTGTGTACGCTCACTCTATCATAATCCACATCCCTATTTTGTGATTGTGTTTGTTGATTCGGCTGTTGATTTGAATTTTCTGCTTCATTTCTTGTTCTATTTCTTCCTGATCTTATTCTTAAAGATTCTTCTAATTCACATGTTCCCTCACCTGCAAGTCTTTTACTTCTTCTCACTGTCGTTGGTGGTTCTGATGTATTTCTTCTTCTTCTAGCCATTTCTCCATTTCTAATAATTTTTTCGAATCTTCAAGTTGCAATTTGAGATTTCTTAGACTGATTCTCCCTATTTCTGGGCGCCAAAATATAGTTGCAGGATTTCCTACACTACACCCTTGTCAAGAATCTATGAAAACTAAGTCATAATTGTGAATGAACAACAACACTTTTATTAATTCACCTCCAGGAAGATTTACAAGAAATATTAAAACTCAGAAGTACAACTTTCTTTCTGGAGTTTCTCTCTCCTCAAAATTCTCTCAACTCTCAAAAATGCATCATCATTTTATGGATCTATCGTGCCCTTTATATAGGGATTTACATAATGGATGACAGCTAAGTTTTCCTCCTATTTCGGATTTGTTCTGCGATCTCACCACGATCGCTATAATATTCCCTATCGTAAGAATGATGGCTATCGCAGGATCGACACATTCTTCTTTCACTTCTTCCATCGTCAGTTTCTTTTAATTGTTCTGCAACGCTCGTGAAATGTTGTTGAAGAATCGTCAGTGACGCTCGCAGAAATGTTGTTAATATCGCAGGAATAGTGTTGTAGCAATATTCTGGTACTACAAGACTGAAGGTGGTAGGGTCACAATCATTAATCAAGGCATCCCTTTGTATTTTGCATATATTCTCCCTTATGCGTCTGAAGGTACACAGTCGAACCGGTTTGGGAACCCCGAGGGAGTTGCCAATTGAATTAAGACCACGATCACGACAAATTTGTCCAATCAAGCATGGATAACCTAACATATTGACAGGTGAAGTCATCGAAATTATTTGATAAATGATAAAACCACATATATCGAGACTTTGAACACTCGTATAGGAAATAGACTAATTCAGCAAACTCATAATTCCGCCAAGAATTCTCAATCGTGGAAGGAC